>JALBCR010000986.1:0-444710 GCA_030710515.1 Abscondita cerata
AAAATTCAATCATCTAAAGAAACCGGAACTCATATTAATGGTTTTACCATAAGCGAGTGCAAGGAGGAGGCTGATGGACCGATTCTTCTGCATTCTAAGGATGCGATCGCAACGGTGAATCGACAGTTATGATTTACACCGTAGACTCGGATGTAGTTGTTCTGGCAGTATCCTTCTTCTTTCACCTTAAAAACCTCGGTCTCAAGGTGCTGTGGGTATCATATGGCATTGGCAGACACCAGAGATATATTCCAGTTCATAATGTGGCTGACGATCTTGGAGAAGAAAATGCTGAAACTCTCAGAGGTTTTCATGCTTTCACGGGATGTGATACAGTTTCAGCATTTTCATCGAAGGGAAAAAAATCATGCTGGAATACATGGCAACAGCACCCTGACGTGACAACTGCGTTCAAAGAACTGTCAAACCCTTTGCATTCTCTAAGTGATACAACTCTGGAACACCTGGAAAGGTTCATCATAAGGTTGTACGGCGGAGATGCTGGTGTTACTTCAATAAATGAATGTCGAAAGATGTTATTCACGACAAAGAGTAGAGCCAACAAGAGAGATGCAAGCTATCCGCTCGGTCTACCAAGCCCGGCACGTATGGGGACAGTCTTTGACACTCTTATTAACTAAAGAAACACCGAAGGACTGGGGATGGACCCAAAAAGAAGGTTCTTGGCAGCCTATTTGGACGAGATTGCCGGAGATTTGAGAAGCATGCAGGGAGCTTGTCAAGTGCACCTGTAAGCAGGGATGTAGAGGACGTTGCTCATGTAAATTAGAGAGAATGCCATGCACTCTACTCTGTACCAACTGTAGAGCGAACTGCTATAATGGAAGGTAAGTTTTCGTTCACAAGATAAAGATTGAGTTGAACACCGTTCTTGTTTAGTTATTACTTAATAGTAATTTAAATGTTTCAAATGTTCATGTTCCGAATAACTGTAATCAATTACTTTTTTACGTTATGTCTCGTTAATTATCAATTTTTACTTTGCAGAACATTAAATTGTACTGTACGAAAACAGCATCATTTTGTAAATTACGGTTTGATGCATACCGGTATAATCGGTATATGTTGCAAGTAAAATTTAAGACTTGTTGAGCCATTAGATTATCCACCGTTTTGGAAAATCTGAGTCCATTTTACAATCAAATTACTGGGTCGATGATGTAATAAATGAAATTAATTGTACGAAATATTGTCTAAAATTTTGCTTTTAACACATTTTCTACTAAAATGATTAGTTTAGGTTTTGTTACAGGTTTTTAAATATAAGGGAAGTATTAATTGAATTTCCCGCCATTAGAAAAGCTGTCGCTAATATTATACAAAAGTGTTTAAGTGTGTTGTATTATATATCAAAATAATCTGGAAATATATATAAATATATTTCATTGAGAAAAGTTTTTATCAAATAATGTCCTGTTCAGATCATATGATGAGTTTTGTACAAATAGGGTAACTGCCATTTTTATAAATCTGAAGCCATTTTGGAAATATCATGGCGGAAATATTTTGCGATATATGAAATTAATTATAAATTCAATAGCTACAATTTTGTTCAGAACATATTTTCTCGAAAAATAAACGGTTTAGCGAATATATCAAAATTAGCTATTTACGGCGGCCATTTTTTAAAATTGTCGCCATTTTGAATCCTAAGGGACGAATTTTGTGGCACCACTTCTTAAATCAATCTGAGGAACCTTATGAACATTCCCACCAAAGGAAACCTTTTGCTCACTATATGCCGTATTTTTAACCCAACCACGCCAACTATAGGAAAGATTTGGGATAGTTCTGATTTCATTCAATCTGAGGTAAAAAAGCTTTTAGTAAATGGCATGTTTACAGAAATTAAAAAATTTAAAATTGTCTATTTACTTTTTTTTTAGAAGAACCCTTCTGTCTCAAGTGCGAGTTGATAATTTATTCATATTTTAGTGGTCTCTGCAAAACCTACTTGATAAACTTATCCCAGTTCTCTGTACAAGTAGGTAATTTAAAAAACAAAGTTCAAAATTATACAAATTCGGAATCAAAAAAGTTAAGACTCTAACAGAGTTTAGCAATAGAGCCATGTTCTGCCAATAGTTAGCTTAGCTTAGTTTTGAATTTTTCTTGCAAATCTTTTACAATATTCTTTATGTCATTAAAAAAAATCACTGTTTTGTCTTACTTGACCAAGATCTCTGCTAGTTGATCTACTATTGTTGGCAATAGGACCATTGGCTAAATCACTATTTTGACCAAAATTCTGTGAGGCAAAATATGAGTTTGTACTGCCATTGCATAGGCGTGACCAGACATAATTTGTCAGTTGAGTTTTCCGCATATATGGTATTAAAAAGTTGGGTCAATCTACTACCTTGCATAATGTAACCAATTGCTTCCGTTAAGGACATCTGTAAGTGAAATCCACCGAGCTCTATAACAACATTTGACAAAACAGGATCACCGGGTTGGCTATCAAAGATGCCTCTTGTTTTGAGGTAGAAGTGTTGTTCGAATGTGACCAGACCGGTAACATGGTTCAAGGATTTAGGTTTTTTTTCATCCGTGTGGTGGTTTTGGTTATGTACTTGTTTGTACTTGGCTTAGACGTGTGGAACACAGAACAAATCCTAAGGAAAGATGATAAACAATGACAGAAAACAGCAGTAGATTTTTTAAAACATAAATTTTGGTATTAGTAACAGACCATTATTCTCGTTTTATAGAAATTTTTAAATTGGCCAAACAGAAAAAAAATGTAACTCAAAGAAATATACACACACTCAAACTTATATAGAATCACGCATTATTTGCGACCAAAAAATGTTTTTGGCAAAAAATGGTATGCCACGGACAGTAAAAAGTATTTACTAAAAAAACACCGGAATTTGATCAAAGTCACCACCTTTTCAGACTGTGGTGTTCATATCGCCGTTTAGTTGTAAAATTATCAGTTGCAGTAAGAAGTTGTTTTATTTTAAATTTGTATTTAAAATGCCTTATGTGGGGTTATCTGATGTTCAAAGGGGAATAGTAATTGTCCTGGTAAAGCAAGGCATGTCACAGAGGGAGATTGCAAGAATTGTAGGGGTTTCACAAGGGGCTGTTTTGAAAACCTATATGAGGTTTTTGTAGCTACAAACTTTAAAAAATAGGCCGAGAAGAAGTCGTGGAAAAGTAACCACGAAATATCAGGATGGATTTGTAGCCCAAATTGCCAGAAAAAATTCTACTGTATCTCATCCCGAGCTTCAAAAACAGTTGCTACAAGCTACAGGAATTAGTGTATTGATAGAAACGATCAGGAAAAGGCTTCGAGATCGTCAATTATTTAGCAGAAGGTAATTAAGAGTTCCAGAATTATCAAGCCAAATAAAATCAATCGTTTAAATTGGTGTTAAGAACATGAAAATTGGACAATAGAAGATTGGCGAAATGTTTTATTTCCGATAAAACCAGAATTGGCTTACGGTCAGACGACCGGCAAGTTAGAGTTCTGAGGGCTTGTGGGAGGCAAGCTTGACTCCAAAATGCAAAATCTGTTCCAAAATATAAAGGAGGGAGTGTAATGTTGTGAGGTGGTATAATGCTAAGAGAAAAAACTCCATTGATTCCTATGAGACAGACACTAACTAACCAAAGATATGTTGATTTAGTATTACAACCTGTAATAAAGCTCTGGAGAGGTGCTTATGACAATCAATTTTTATTTATGCAAGATAATGCGTCTCTACACACTAGCAGAGTGGTTCAAAACTTTTTAGATACAGAAAATGTGACTGTTTTACCGTGGCCCGCTTGTTCTGAATCCCATAGAGCACTTGTGGGATGTGATTAAAAGAAAGATTAGATCTCGCCAAAATAACCCTGGTAATTTAGGAGAACTGATACAAGCAGCTTTAGAAGAACGGGAAAATGTTCCTCAAGAACAAATTACCAATTTAATAACAAACATGGCTCGTCGTATTCGTGCTTGTATTGAAGCTAGAGGTGGCAACACTGATTATTAAACGACTTTTTTTGAAAAATTTTGCATTTAAATTAAAGTTTGCATACAAACATATTTGATTCTACGTATTCCGAGACCACCATCTCTAACACAAAGGCATAAATAACCAGCAAGGCATAGTTTGGAGTAAATATGCAAACTTCAGAACTGCCAGACACCTTCTTTCTAATATCTTCTTGGAAGATGCTTTGGTCAGCAGAGCGCCTAATAGTTCTAAGTCTGTCTCGAGAGTAAATCTAATTCCTGGTTGAAAATTTCCGGTAGTCTTCTTCATTAGTATCAGAAATAAAGAAAATTTCAGGTCAGATAAAATTTACAAAAGCGCAGACACTATTCACGGAAGATAAAAAGGCGGAGAGACAAACATATTCGATTCTAAGTATTTTAAAACCACCATATTTAACAGAAAGGTACGCAATCATCCATTGGCTCTCTTAAACACTACAATTAGTAATCTTCTCTAATGTTATCTTTATATGGCTGTCTAGGCTCTTTATCGGATCCATAAATAGCCAGCAAGGCATGGTCCGGGGTAAATAAGTAAACTTCAGAACTGCCAGACAGTGGTTCAGAAAGTAGTAAGCGGTGTGAGACGACAATCCATTTAGTCGGTCTAATAAAATGTTAACTTCCCAGCACTTTCTTTCTATCTTCTTGGAAGAAGCTTTGGGCAGCGAAGCGCCCAATAATTCTAAGTCTGTTTCAAGAGTAAGTCTAATTCCTGGCAAAACATCTAAGAACTCTTAGTAGTATCAGAGGTAAAAAAAATCTTGCACTTTGAAGGGTTGACTTTCAGCTAAATATTCCTTGAGTTTTCAATCAAAAATTTAAAATCACCCAATACACTCTTAACATTGCCACATATTGTTTCATCGTCCAAATAGAAAAGACTCAGTTCTGAAGTGAGCTGTTCAATAATTGATTGCAAAGCAAAATTAAAACATAAAGGACCAAGTGGATCGCCTTGTTGAACACCAACCGTAGATTGAATAATGTCATCTTGAAAGAAAAACATTGATGAAGAATAATAACACTGGAATAATAAATTGAAAAGCTTGGAAACATGAAACCTTGCTGCTAGAAGAAGAGGGTATTGAAAGCATTCTTGTAGTCCACCTGCAGAATTACTTTGTTCTTCCCAGAGTTGTGCAAAATGTATAAACGGACTGCATGCATTATTACCTTAGTGCCAAACCCCATCTGCCTTGGACAAAAATTAATCATATTTAAATACATCAAGTAAAGTAACTCGACAGTTAGTAGAAAATACGGCCTTCAAGATCTATTTTGAGAGATTACGTATTTATTCCAATTTCATCTCATGGTTTGATTTGCAAAGCTACTATAAATTTTTTGGATGAGTTAAGACAAAACCTTATCGGTGCCACTGGGAAACTCAAGCGAGGACTCAACGTATTTTCATTACTCTACAGTGTGGCAATCCTGACTGTATCATGGAAAGTAGGTATTCCTCCACCCAAAATGAGAGAAAAAGTGTTCCTGTTATAAATATTTTTCTGAATTATTCCTGAAACAAATATTAGACAAGAAATCTAATTTGTCTTTACTCAACCCCTCAATACCAACTTGCAGAATATCTGCTGTGTGCCCTATATAGTAGGTGATTGTGTTTTTTTTAGGAAGACTAAAAGATCGTATCTTGTTCAAACGGAGAATGTTGTTAAAAAATATATAAATATTATAAATGGTCTAGATTTACTCCAGTCCTGTCAGGTCTAGCTTGTAATAATAATTTAAAAATGGATGTTAATAATGATATGCATATTGGTGAATCAAACAAGAATATTAGTGAAGTGAGCACCATGAGCATGAAAAAGAAAGCTTCAACTACAGGTAAGAACGCTCTGCCTTCTGAAATTAGACAACGACCTAACGAATTATCAAAATTCCATCTAAAAGATTATGTTAGTGGCTAAAAAGGGAAGATGTATTGTCAGAGTATCTGGCAATTGGTTCTTAAAAGACATATGTAATTAATTCAATAAAGTTATGATAAAACAGATTGTAGCAAAAAAATTGATATATGTGAAAACAAAAGTTTCTTACCTTATCAGAAAATGCTTCAAAGTGATAAACGATGATGCTTATATCTAGAACATCAATCCCAAACCAACCAGCTTGGCGTATGAAGTTGTAGTAGGTAATGGGTATCCCAAGAATTGTACCACTAGTAAACCAAAAACAAACGAAAAGTATATACGACGAATAAATTGCAATTTTAAACATTAAAGATATTTCAAAAACTGAATTTAACTCTAAGGCTACTTTCCACATCTTACTGTAAATTTCTTTAATCAATTTCAATGTTTTCATGGGTTTCACTTTTTCAACACCTTGAAGGATTGTCGATTCTTGCATCGAAGTAAGACGACGTTTTAATTCGGACAAAATGAATACGATTAAAATACTCATGTTTCCATTATATACAGAAGTGACGTAATAAATGTCCGAAGTGTTAACAAACGTAAATTCGTTAAAGTTTGTTAATATTGCCACTGCAGCCCCAATTATAAAATGAGCTACTAACAGCATGTACAAAGTTATTATGAGAAACGTTATCCACTTCCTAGACGCATTATGATTCAGTTTTCTTCTCACTAATTTTTCATGGAAGTAATCTATCTTAACCATAGCTTCTAGTATTTTGATTATACGGTTCTTGTACGCGTAACAACTAAGCATAAAATTTGTCATCATTACATAACTGAATATTCTAAAAAAAAATATAATTCCGACATCCATGGTCACACGTTTCCAACTAAAATAATAATAGTGCAAGATGCATAATGAAATCGAAAATACTTTAAATATTAGATTCCAATAAACAAAACTTGCATTTGATGTAAATTGAAAATATCCAGTTAATGCCATAACATTATTTAAAGGTTTAAATGCGTACATAAACTTTTGGTTATTTATTTTCTTCATTATATTTTTACCTACACCAACTGATCTTACTGTTTTAGTTTATATTGTTATTATTATTCTTGTCGTTTTTATTTTGCAATTAAGAAATTGATAATTTATATAATCAACATTAATTCTAAAAAAATGTTTCATAAACATGTTTTCAAGACAATTCAATTACTATTAATTGACCAGACACGTAGATGTTTAAATAATTATAGATCTAATATGTGATTAGATAAAAATAGTTTTAATTATATTCTTGCTTAGTGGTTATAAAATTTCTTTTAATTTAGATTAATATTTTTTGATAATAAGAATGAAAAAATTACAATAATTTAAGTTGTTTTTATTTTGGCATAAAAGAAGATCTAATACATAAAATGTCTAATTCTACATCCAACTATCAAAGATGTAATGTCTATAGCTGGCTTACAATACTCTTTTTACTGCGTCTGGTGTCGAATATTCTTGCACACACGCACAATTAATTGCAACCAATTACTTCTATTACTTACGTCGTACCGTGGCTTTCTCGCGGCTTGCGACGTGAAATTCATTTTATGCGGACACTGTCCGGTCACATTGAGCACTAATTTGGCCCTACGTTGGGCGCCAGTATAGAATAATTGTTTGTATTATTGTAGCACAAAACACAAGACTACTCACTACTCTCTCTACTGTCAGTTATACTGTTTACTACACGTTACACACTCCCTTTTTGAACTACAAATGATTCCCATCTGTGGTTTAAGAGAACGATTCTTCCTAGGTCTTCCTCTGCGTCTCTTGGGGATGACGGGCACCGCAGACTTGCTTCACAAGGAATACAGCGTCAAATCTACTACATGGTATCGACCAATAGGAACTGGAGGTTGACTACACGTAACTAGTTTATAGGTAGTTGGCGACACTCTTCTGGCAACTATATACGGTCCATCCGCAAACTTTAAGGTGAAGCCCTTACTGGCTTTGCTTAACTCATGAGTTTGCACTAAGACATTGTCTCCTTCTTTGAATGAGAAATCCCATCTGTTGTTATCAACCAATTTCTTGCGTGTTTCTTGTTTATTCTCCCTGACTTCTTTAAAATAGCAAAACGTAGATGCTAACTTGCTTAAGTAAGGCGTTATGCGTGGCACAAAGTTCTCAGCCTCTACCACTTGTCAAAGAGCATATATACAATTTTGCGGAGCACGCAGTTGTCTACCAAATGTAAGATAGGCTGACGTATGCGCTGTGGACTCTGTAACAGTCAAATTCATAGCAAATCTGATACTGGCAATGTATTTGTCCCAGTCGTTATGTTGTCCCTAAACCAAAATAGAGAGCTGCGTCTTCAAATATCGGTTCTTTTGCTCAACATGATTACTTTTACAATGATACAATGATATAAAAGGTGTTTTGATTCCAAAGCAATGAGTTACCTTCTGTATAACATCACTGATAAACTGAACACCGTTGTTAGATATTAACTTGCGGGCTGTCCCGTACCTCAGAAACACATCTTCAATTAGCAGTCAAGCACACTCTTTAGCAGTTGCAGACTGTAAGGCAAAAAATTCCACTCATTTTGACGTAAGGTCTTTAACAATTAGTATCCATTTATTTCCATTAGGTGTCTCTGGCAATAGTCCAAACAAGTTGACGGCTAGAACCTCAAATCTTTGAAAACATGCAGGGGTTTGCAAAAATCCTGCTGGTTTCAAATTACTCCCTTTATACCTTTGACAATCTATACATTGTTTAATATACTTCGTAATATAGATTCTCATTCCCGTGAAATAGAACTTGGACGATATTTTCTGAATCGTGCGATCTACACCATAGTGGCCAGCAGTGTCGGCATCATAGTACTGCTTCATGATCTCTTCTCGATAGGAGTTTGGGATTACCAGTTGAGACTCTTCACTATCTGCATTACAATCGTAATAATAGAGAACTCTATTCACTATTTTAAGTCTGCTCTCGGACTATCTAATCGCATCCTCTGGATTTTTACCTTCTAGGACGTCTAATATCTTCTTGAGCTCTTGATCCTTTAGTTGTTTTGTTTTGAACTTTTCGCAGCCAATGCTGGGCAAAACAAAGAATACAAGGTTAACATCTAACGTTGCTTGGTTTTCCTCTAAAACATTTGGTCTAGACAAAAAATCAGCTACGACATTCTGCTTTCCTGGATTGTACACAATCTTCATATTTAACGCCTGGATTTGCAAGGCCCATCTGGCAATGCAACCTACTGGAGTTTTAATTGAAAACAACCACTGTAAAGGTTGGTAATCTGTTGCAATGGTGACCTGAGCACCTTCAAGGTATGTGCAAAACTTTTTGGCACTCTACACAACTGATAAAGCTTTTCGTTTTATACAACTATAATTCCGTTTTACAGACGTGAGTAATCAACTTGTATACTTGACTGGAAGTTCCTCATTTGCCTCCCCCTGGAGTAAAACTGCGTAATCGCTGGCGTCCGTCCTAAGTACGAAAGGTTTGGTGGGGTCTGCCTGAATAAGTATAGGTGCCTCTGTCAGTTGCTGTTGTGGTATACATTTTCTGAACCATGAACACATTTGCACGAACGACATCACTTACTTAGTCGATGTCGGTATAGAAAGTTCGCGAATTGCTGCAATTTTATTTGAATGTGCTTCTATTCCTTTTTGCGAGATAATATGTCCCAAAAACTAGATTTACGTACGAAGACACACTTTTCACGTTGAGCACGGAGTTTAAACAACCCGAGTCTATCAAAAATGGCTTTCAAGTCATCAAAATGTTGTTCGAATGTCTCAAACATCACTAACACATCGTCCATGTAAGGAAATACAGCACGGTCACCTCTACCGGATCGGAATTTGTCCATCAGACGCATAAACGTAGCGGGCTAGTTTTTCATTCCAAACGGCATTTGCGTAAACCAAAAAGTAGCAAAAGCAGTCACAAAACAGTTCTTATCTTTATCTTCAGTTGCTACCGGGACCTGTCAAAACCCTGATTGTAGATTTAAAATTGTCATGAATCCAGTTCTTTTGGCTGAGTGTAAAATATCCTCAATTCGTGGTATCAGATAGCTGCCTGTAGTCGTGATGGCATTTAATTTTTTTAAATCTGCACAAAGGCGCAAGCCTCTGTTTTTCTTGGGAACTAACACTACAGGAAACGCCTAAGGACTTTTACATTCCTCAATGATCTTGTCAGCAAGTAACCTGTCTGTCTAGTTCCTTGCGCAGAAATTCCTTTTTGAAATAACATTGGATACGGAGAAACTGCTATTGGCTTGTGGTCTCCTGTATCAATTCGATGCACTGCAAAATCTGTGGGGCCTCCCTCTAGAGCGAAGATATTTTTGTGATCATTGATCAGATTTTCTAGTGAACGTTTTTGTAGGCAATCGAGACCTTTAGCTTCATCGTCTCGTAGAATAATACTAGTGTGTCGTCTTCAGTTATGAAGGGAAATCGTTTATTTGGTTTATCTCCAAAATACCAAATTTGATTAGGAACACCAATTACTATGTTCGCTTGTTTTAAAAAGCCAATACCTATCAAAGTTTTATTCGTTGTCAGATGTGGGAAATTTACAAAGTGTGTTAGCAAAAGGTTCGTTTTGATAGTCACGTCTATGACAGTTCTTAACACGTCTTCTTCTTTAATTTTACCATCTGCATAGGCTAGTTTTATCTTACCTGGAGTAAATACTTGGTCAGATTTCTTTAATATGTTGTACAATGTATACCCTGCAACATTTATCTGAGCTTCAGAATCTGCATAGCCTGTTCCGTATATGTTTCTGGTACTAAGCGAAAGAAGAAGCCTGGCAGGAACAACATTAGGCAATTCGGCTGTCGATACTTGACAGAAACTAATAATGTCAGCAGACACAACATCTGAACCTGTAATTTTACTTTGGCAAGTTGTATATTTTGCTCGAATCGTACCTGGGGCACCACAACCATAACAAACTAGTTGGGGTTTTGAGAATGTACTCTTCTCTGTGTTTTCCTGGACCAAACCAGTTGAACTCCTCTTCTTGAGAGCTCTGCATGCTTCCTTTTCATGTCCAAAAGTTTTTGCAGAAACTGCACCACGGTCTTTGTTTCTGACTTCTGGTGATAACTTTAAACTTGTTAGCTTTAGTGACCTGAGTCTCCGTATGCGTAAGTGAAGGTTCTATATCACGAGCTCTAGACAATAAAATTTGAAAGTTCACTAACTCTGTTTTTAGCGCACTTTACATTTTAACAGATCGAACACCATGTCAATCTGAGCCTCTATAGGCAGTAAGGAAGTTGCGAAATAAGAGCACGTAAGTAACATACGAAAGTCTTTGTATTTCTCAAAACACTAACTATGGCGGTAATTTCTTTAAAAAAGCTTCTTTCAGTAATGCAACAGCTTCTGACCACGTGTCCACTGTTGATTTAACACCTAACCACTATATTCCGGCTTGACTTTCAAGCAGCATTGATAGTCCATGCAATGTATTCTCATTAGTTACATTACAAATGTCTTTGTACGTCAAAATGTTATCTAAAAACGCGTCGACATTTGACCAAAACTGCCATGAGATACTGTAATAGTTGAGGAGGGTC
The DNA here is from genome assembly GCA_030710515.1 of Abscondita cerata. Taxonomy (NCBI): domain Eukaryota; kingdom Metazoa; phylum Arthropoda; class Insecta; order Coleoptera; family Lampyridae; genus Abscondita; species Abscondita cerata. Next base: position 11,538 of record JALBCR010000986.1, read on the forward strand.
CTGGAGTTGAACTTCTACTTTGATGTGTTATTTTAGCAGCAACTTGTGACGTAGAAACTCGTAAAGTTTCCAGTAAAGCTTGGAATTGAACATTAGACGTCGTCACTGTGGCTGGAATTTCAGATTTTCCTTTCCTGGTAGCCATTTTCAACTCTACAGATTTTATCATAAATAAAAAGTTACTAGATAACTTGAAATGTAGAAAATCAGATGAATCTCGCAGCATTCACTTAAAGGCCGACGGCGCTCCAATAATATACACGGATTGCTGCTACGAGATACGAGAACAACGCTTGTTCGCGTGCGTAGAATAAATCCGAAGTGAAATGACAGGCACGCGTCTAATACATAAAATGTCTAATTCTACATCCAACTATTAAAGATGTAATGTCTATAGCTGGCTTACAATACTCTTTTCACTGCGTCTGGTGTCGAATATTCTTGCACACACGCACTATTAATTGCAACCAATTACTTCTATTACCTACGTCGTACCGTGGCTTTCTCGCGGATTGCGACGTGTAATTCATTTTATGCGGACACTGTCCGGTCACATTGAGCACTAATTTGGCCATACATTGGGCGCCAGTATGGAATAATTGTTTGTATTAATGTAGCACAAAACACAAGACTACTCACTACTCTCTCTACTGTCAGTTATACTGATTACTCACTCCACAGCAACGGGTGCAACTCGGTTGCTACACGTTACAATTTTTATTTAAGCAAACACTTAAGGCAGTACATAATTTATCATAATGTGAGAAGTCGATGCTTGCATTACGTTGATGGTTACTCGCACAATTGAATAAGCTTTCTATTAAGTCGATAACTTTATTTCTTTTAAAAACGCTAAAGTAAACTGGAATAAGAGTTTTGGAGAAAGAATTTACACAAAATTGTACAAAAACCAACTCACTGATAAAAATTAAGTATGACAACTACTTACAAAGAACAAACTTGAACAATATCAAACTGACTACTACATATTAACTAATAATATGTTAAATGATATCCAAACAATAAAATAAATAAAATATTTTTAGTCAGTTTGATATTGTTCAAGTGATTTCTTGGTAAGTGATTGTCATACTTAATTTCTTTAAATGTTTACGAAGTATAAATTTTATATACAGTTTTTCTTCTGAAGATGACAAATTATAATTCTTATCGTCGAAACTAGTCAAGTTTCTTTAATAATAAATTGGTATCGATTAATGTAATAAAAGCTCGTTTTATTTAATTATACTTAAAAATACATTCAATACATGAATAAGTATGCTCCAAGGTGGATGCCTTTTATCAATAAAAAATAATTTTTAAAACTATGAATCAACAAAAATTTAAATGTGATCCAAAATAATTTAGCTTTTTATTAATGATATTAACCGATATTACTGACACTGTCTACAATTTTCTTGCCTTGCGCATTTCTTTCACTTTATTTTAAGGAAATCTATGTAAAATAGTGGATAGGATTAGACTGACCGATGCCATAAAATTATGAAACTTGTTACGAAATTATATGAAGAATCAGACCTGATGTGGGGAAAGTACAAAAAACCATTCTAGATCTGGTAGAGTAATATGTGCATCATAGATCACAGAGGAGACCTTAAAAATTAGCTGAAGCTAGGAAACTAAATGTTACATTCCGATTAGTTATCAAGAAAAACAAGGAACAAGAGGAAATATGAAAAACGAGATTACATGAGACAATTGTACCAGCATATTCTTCACGGTCAAGCAAGCAATAGGAAATCGGTGGAAAAAGTACACAGAACAATTGTATGAAAACAGCAGTGAAGGCTAACAGTATTACACATTGAGCCAGCTGATTTAGAACAATATATTTTGGTAATAAATTGTGTAAACTTTGAAACAGCTGGCACAAAATCTCAAATAAAATTACTGAAGTCACCCACATCTCTAGTTCTAAAACGTTGTAAAACACTATTTAGAGAACGTGCAAGTGGGCGATGGAGTGTTATTCAAATACTGAAAAACGAAGATGTCATAGACTGTTCAAATTACCCCACCATTGCCTAATACTTTACGCCAGCAAAGTTCTCCTAAAAATTATTCAACAATTCCTGAATACCATCGTCAATGGAAAGCTCCATAGAAGCAAACGGGCTTCTGGAAGAGCAAAAAAACACGTGATTGTATAGAAAACTTGCCTTGGATCATCGAAAATGCCAGAAATATCAAAAAAAGCTTTTTATCTGCTTTATAGATCTAAGTAATTTTCAGCTTTGAGCACGGCAAGCTATGACAATGTCTGAAGGAACCAAGAATAGTCACTCTACCAACAACAAGAGACTTCAATACAAACTGTAAACCATAGATAAACAAACTTTCTTCGTTTACTGTAAACAGGTTTGAGATCAAGAAAGAATGGTACATACTGTAGGAACCCGTGTTCGTTATAGCACGATGGTGAGGGAAGTCGGAGAAGGAGACGCGCAAGAGCCAGTAGACGTAAACGACAAGCCGTAGACGAATGTATTTGGAACGATTATCATTTTTGTAAATTAAATTTGTTTATGTATTTTTTTACAATTTATTTTGTTTATATATACTATATAAGTAAATAAAAATCCTACAATACCGTCACTACTTTTCTTTAATTTCTATGCCGAGATGGCCCAAAGATAAAAAACAAAGACATCAGCCTCATAGCAGATTATTATTCATTAGCTTGTACGGATGCTAAACCTGGACTCTTAAGAAAAAGGAAAGTAAACGCATTTAAGCTTTAGTGTTGGAGACGACTACTAAGGATCCAATGAACGCGAGGATCAACAACCTAGGGGTAATAAACCAAACAACTAATGTCACTAGAAGCAAGGTTCATCTGGACGTATAGAAAGTACGTCGCGACTTACAAAATTTTGGTAGAAATACTGAAACAAATTGTACGTTGTAGAAAATAACAATTCTCTTAAATGTTATGTAATTTATTGACTTTAAAATTTGGAAAGTAAATGATGGCACCTAAATTAAATTTAGAACTTAAGAAAAAAAATCATTAAATGTGTAACAGGGTGGCTCACTGAAAACAAAACACGCCGTTTTATAGAGCTAACACACACTTTGAAAAAAAAACACTCGGACTCGCAATTTTTGGCTAAAGGGAGACATCTTTGGAAAACAATGTTGACTCCAAAATATTAACAGGGTGGCCCCAGCAGCCCTCATGTCAAAAATCTTAAAAGCAATGGTGGGTCGACAGGTACCTTATATGAAAGCCCTTTTAATTCTTTATACAGTTAAATGCACCCCAAGGGCCCCCGACACTCTATTTTCAAAAATAAAAGAAAAGCCAAAAAATACTGCAATATGATTGAGAAAGCCAATTCATGTTCACAAGGGACATTCATTAACGATAAAATTTGCCTTGACAAATGAACAAGGTGCCTCGGCAGCCTCCACCTCAAAAATTTTAATTTACAGAGCGAGTCAAGTGGCACCTCATATGAAAGGTATGGTAATTCTCTATTCTACCAAATACATTTTATTTCAAAAAGAGAGCCTAAGAAGGCCCAAGGTCCCTCTTTTATTAGAAAAAAATAGAAAATGCAAAATATGAATGTACTTCACGGTGATCACCTAAATCAACAATCAATTATTATTTTTAACAAATAAATTACTTTTTAAATTACATACACTACCAAATTAAAACAAATCCTTGTTTCTGTGACCCGAGCATTAAGTTTGATTAGCATAAAATGTCTCTGATTACAAAAAATCTTACTAATTACCAAATGTCTCAGTCTAATTCCAAAAAAATTAACTTACTCTTAATAAGACCAAATACTTGCTTCATTCTCTTACAAAATCTTACGTATGAGGTGTCACTCCACCTCCATCCCAATTAACATTTAAATTTTGAGAAGGGGGCTGTCCTTGTTATCATCTGCAGAGATATTTCATCAATACGAGAGATCCACTTCAAACTTGAATTGATCTTACCAACAAGTTCAGCATTTCTTGCATTTTTTATTGTTTTCTAGAAAAAGAAGGTCTTTAAGTCCTCTTTCTTGGAATAAAACGTATTTGTTTGAATACATAATTACAATACCTTTCATATGAGGTGACACTTGACCCGCCCTGTAAATTGAGATTTTTCGGATGGTGGCTGCAGGGGAACTCTGTTCATTTGTCAGGGCATATTTTATTGTTAGTAAATGTCCCTTGTAAACATTAATTGGCATTCTCAAATATATTGCAGTATTTTTTTTTATTTTTGAAAATAGTGCTGTTGGGGGCCCTTGGAACCTCCTAACCAAAATAAAATGCATATACCTGTATAGAGAATTGAATGGGCTTTTATATGAAATAATTATCGACCCATAATGCCATTTAAGATTTTCGACATAAGGGCTGTTGATATTTCGGAAAATGTCCCCCTCCAAACAAAAATTGATTTATCTAAGCAATTTTTTTTAAATGTAAGTTAATTCGAAAAAACGGTTTGTTTCGTTTTTTTGGGCCACTCTCTATGTTATAACTCTTTAACTAAAGTTTTAACACGGGGTTAAGCCGTCAGTACGGACCCCTTTCCCGCTTTGGCAAAGCTAAATCACGCGCTCGTTCATTCAAACACGTGTTAAGAATGGAATTAGAACTTTTGTTCAAAAAAGAGGCAACATAAGAATGGATTTAAAAAAAATAGTAAAAATAAATATTATAAATTTAAAATTTTTCTACCAGAATACTTTATGGTACTTTTTATTCTTAAAAGTTTTGTTAAAAAGATTACGAGAAATTAATACAAAAAATTGTTTAAACAAAAGTTGTAGAAAAAACTTTTATTTGAAAAGAAACGTCTCTAAGTAATATTTTGAATATTATTCTACACAAACAAAAAAAGCCTGTAGGTATGCTTTTGGTTAATCAGATTATACTAATCATAATTTTTGTAGAAAATAACTAGCTGAGTTTTTTATGCACGAATCTCAGATTATTTCAACTCAGTTCACGGTGACTCAGTTATAGATACGTTCTCTTTTAACGACTCACTTAAAAAAGATATTTTAACAATTGCATCTAATCAAATTTCCAATATTACAAAAAACATGTATGTGCCAAGTTGAAAATTAAAATAGCACTAGTGTTTTTTTAGATGTGGTGTTTACATACGAATGAACGCTCGGCTGGTTTTCTTTATTATCACGTACTAATTCTAATTTCTTGTAACACTTAGGTCATGGGTTAAGCATATTTTTTGTGGAATTACTGTAATTGAACATTTTGTTCAATAATGAATGATTTCAGTTTATTTTTAAATGTGTGTTCTTTTTAAATGTATTTGTTTTACTTATAAACTCAATTGTAGACGACGGTTTAAATTTATTCTTCCCATTCTTACAACAAAATATTTGTAGAAATTGGATGAATAGTTTTTTTTGTTGGTTGCTTTTCTTTGGAAATGTTTTAATTAAGTGCAATGCAGTTAATCTAATAGCAATGGTTTTTTTGTCAAGCTTGTATTCAGATGGGAAATTCTATTAGAGCGTGTTTGTTTAATTTACAAGTTGTAGGTTGATGCCTTTCAAGATTGCATTGTTCTTTGTTGAATGGTAATAGTTTCGGAGTGGTTCATTACAAGATTAAAAATTAAAATGAGACAAAAACGATACTTAAAGAACGCCAAACACACTGCAGTAAAAATTAAGTTTATTTAAAGTTTGAAGTTTCTAAAATGCCAATCTATATTTTTATTAACAAAATAATTTAGTTTGTACATAAATGAATATTTTCCTTTTAATTAAAGAAGTAAAAATTGTTTAATAAGTAAGTTCTATTTGTAGCAATATTAAAAAAATTGGCAATGTACATTGTGTAGAATAATATGTTATCACAGAATTGTTTTTCCGTGAAAAAAAATAAATAATTTTATGTTTAAAGAAACAAAACTGCATTAAGTTTCACCAAGGTTAAAAGTGTGAAAAGACACTCAATCCTTATGTGTTGAAATAAAAGGTGGTGTAAAAGAGAGAAGAGGGAAGAACGTGTCTCAACTCGATATAGATTTATTCGGCATTGAGATTTTAACGGTCAACAATCAAATATTGAACATTCACGAATCAAAGGTAAAAGTTTTACCACTTCAAAATCAAAGTAAACACGACGATAAACATAAAATAAAAATGATCGATCAATCAAGCTCTACGATAATTTAATAGCGCAATACAAACTACGCGAACATTATGATAACTGCACGGCAGTAACCTCATTATCTACTAATTCAAACAAAGGTCGGTTAAAACAAAAACTTTTTTTATGTATGCATACCATGTACGTAATTAGATTTTAAGTTCATTATTTTGTTAACTGGTTGTTTATTATAATAGTTGATTATGATACAAGTATGTGAAGTAAGACTTTTATGCACGAGTCGCGGAGTTTAAAACACGAGCCGTAGGTGAGTGTTTTTACCGCAAGGAGTGCATAAAAACCCTTCACACACGTGTCATACAATATTTTATCGATGTCAGAACTAATTTTTGCAAATAGAAACAGTTACTACAACAGAGGTTTTACTTTTGTTTAATTTGAGTCTACTTTGCCAGGCAACTTTTAGAACAAAAATCGTTTAATAATGAAACTCCCATTTAAATTACATTGCACTTTTACACACGATTTTATTTTTTACGCACGATTTATTTAAAAGTAGCATTCCACACACAATTATTATTTTGAAATTAATATACTGATTATAGGTAAGACGTAGATAAAAGTATTTTCTTTAAGTAAAATAATTTAGTTGATTCAAGCATTCTTATTATTGTTAGAACGGCCTCAATTCGACCCTAAAACTTTATTAAAGAGTTTCTCATTGCTCAAATTTACAATTAACATTATTTTTTTTTATAAACATATGCGTCGCATAGGTGCGCATCTTATTTATAACATATGGAGCGACAATAGTTTTTATTAATATCTAACTAAATTTTAAAATAAACAATCTTGCATTAGAGTAACAAGTAATGTTATTTAATAGTTATTTGCGTATATGATTTGTCTCGAGTGTTGACTATCATTCAGGAAAAACTCAAAATGATGGTTGACTCATTCACTTTGCAGTTTCGGAAATTACCAATTTGCTTATTTCAAAAATAACATCTTTTTAGAACTGTATGTTGTTGAGTTCATAACATTTGTAAATCTTACCAGTTGTGTACTGTAATAATTATTTGTACCAGAGAACTTGATTCATATTGAACTGTTCTAAAACATTGTTATTTAATTAATGATTATGCTTTTATAAGATCTTCCAAAGGCGGATGTAAAAACTAGAATTTTTTTAAAACGAAAACTTTCGTCTTGAAAAAGTCCTTACTGATATTTGTGAAACGTTGGCAATAACTCTATGAAAAGTTTTTATTTTATCTCCACCTTTGGATGATCTCAATTACAAATAATTCTTAATAAATACTATGCCAGCGGATTCAGATCCACTTTATTGTTATTTAAAAAATACGACAAGACTTACCTTATCATAAAATGCAACAAAATGATGAATAATAATGGTTATGTCTAAAACAAATAAACCAAGCCAGCAAGCATGGCATAAATAATCGTAGTAAGACATTTCAAGATCCAGAATTGTTCCACTAGTATACCAAAACTAACAAGAAGTATGTACGACGTGTAAATACCGATTTTAAACATTAACGATAATTCAAAAATTGATTTTAATTCTATTGCAACTTTCCACATTTTATTGAAAATTTCTTTAACTAGTCTCATATTTCTCTTTGGGTTCACGTTTTCAGGGCATAGAATATTTTTGTCCAAATGTGTATACTACAAAAACGTCGTCTCATTTCAGATAAAATAAATATTACAAATATTGTTGAATTTCCATTAAATATTGAAATTAGATAGTAGATGTCAGTTGTGTTAAAATTGAATTCATCTGGATTAGTAATAAAAATTGTTGCAATTGAAGTTGCAAAATGTCCAATTAATAAGAAATAGAAACACAGAATATGGAAAGTAATCCAATTCCTAGATGCAATGTGATCAATTTTCTTTCTCAGTAACCTCTCAAATGAGTAATCTATGGCAACCATGGTTGTTAGTAGATTGATAACTCTATTCTTGTACGCGTAGGAGGTAGTAAAAAACTTCGCCAGCATTGTATAACTGAACAGTCTAAAATAAATTAAAATTCCCATATTAAAAGTTGCGTAACTCCAAGAAAGAAAAGAATAGTGAATTATGCAAATTAAAACTGATATTATTTTGAAAGCTATATTCCACACAATGTAGTTCCTTTTTGACGATAACTGGAAATATCCAGTTAGTGACATAACATTACTCAGAGGATTAAAGGCGTACATAAAATTATGTTGGGGATTAATTTGGTTCATTTTGTATGTATCAGCACAATTTTTATTTCTGTTTAAGTTATTTGAGTAACATTTAATTATTTAAGTTAAATAAAATAATCAATATCCCGTATGAATGTTTCGTAAACACATTTTCAAAGTAAACACAATTAAATTTAATTTCAATAATAATATTGTTACATATTTTAACAATATTATCTACCTTGAAAGTCATACCTATACACTATTTACAAAGTTTTGAAAAAAAGATTAAGTATTTGTAATTTTACTGTTTCACACTATACATATCAAAAGTTGGAATTGGAAAGGATATTCAGAGATTTCAGCAGATATCTAAGGGTATCCGAAGATATCCAAGGATCTCCGGGGATATCCAAGGATCTCAGAGCATATCTTTAGATTTTCAGGGCTTTCCAGAAATCTGCTAGGGGGTATGAAGATATCTAAAGAAGTTTCCTAGAATCGACAACACATTATAAAGCTACAAAGACAACGATATCAATGGAATAACGTTACAAACATTGATGGAATTTCAAAACATACATTTGGTATACAATTCAAAAGACAACAAAACTTTTTACTCCGGTCGATGGCAAAACGATTACAGCCCGATTCTGTGTTTAATATCAATGGATCGTGACATGGTTCTATTACACACTCAAAAATTAGGCATTGTTTTTATCAGCTACGAGATAAAAATGACAAAAATCAATTATTTCGATAGCAAACCTACCTTCAACTATTAATCGTATTTTTCTAACAAAAATTCTTATGTAGAACCCATATTTTTTATATGGTTGTAAAGAGAATAAAAGGTACTATCCAAAAGATTAAAAAAAAGTATATTATGCTAATTGAAAAAAAAAGTTGATTATCGCTACCATTATACAAGTGCAGAATTTGAAAATTGTATTTACTTATCTTATAGAGAATTTAATCTCATTCACAAAGATTTTAAAAATAATAAAAAAAATAAAAAATAACGGAAATACAAGCCTGGGGAGTGATCTCTGAGACACCCTGTATATTTCTGATCTTCCTTTTTACAATGTCGAAAATTCGTCTAAGCCGATGGCAATTTCATTTCAACATTCGGATTTTTTCGAAATTGAAAGTAAACTATCTGATAATTTGTGTGTTATGGAAAATTATTTCAATAAATTGCGATTATGTCCCAATCTTAAAAAGACAGAAGTTTCTTGTTTTCATTTAAGTAATAGAGAAAAAAAGTAGAAAACTTAATGTTATCTTTAATAATACACAGTTAAACCATAATTTTAAGCCAGTTTATCAGGGAGTAACTTTAGATACGTTTTTAATTTACAAAGATCATTTAGAAAAAGGCAAACAAAAAATAAAAACAAGAAACAATGTAGTTCAAAAATTAGCTGGAACAACTTGGGGAGCAAATGCAAAGACACTTCGTACAGCTGCATTGGCATTAGTTTATTCTACAGCAGAATATTGTGCTCCTGTCTGGTTAAATAGTTATCCTACAAAAAAAAATAGATGTTCAGTTGAATTGATAATTAGTGGAACTATTAAATCCACTCCTCTCGATTTTTTAAATGTTCTTTGTAATATTATTCCATCGAACATTCAACGAAAAGCTGCGTTAAAACGAGAATGGGATAAATGCCAACTTAACAAAAATTTACCAATTTGGAATGACATTGAGGACCCTCCTGCTAAAGACTTAAATCTCAAAGTCCTATATGGTTACAAAACTACTTAAGTACGGCTTTTTTTCAGTGGCGGCTTGTCCATAGGGTCAATTAGTCAATGACCTCCCAAAAATTTTGACAATATATAAAAAAATGTTAATTATTACGTGTTTTATTAAAATAGGTAATTTACTCGCAAAAGTCGCGAGTGGCAAGTACAATAACTTAAAATTTATCGGCCGTCGTTCGTAATTCATCCTCCTTAACCTTGAGCTGACGATGCGAATTGTCCTCATTGAATTAGATTAGATCTACCCGGAAAAACTCGAAAAATGTGCAGCGGCCGAATAAACGCGAACATCCGAAGCAATAATCAACTTTGGGTCATAAGCCGGCTTCGAATAGGGTGTACATACATCTACGCTCGATTTTTGATTCGATTTTCGCGTGTTTTAAATCAATTTAAGAATTTATATTGATATGTTTTACTGTTGTTGTGTTGTTTTGTAAAAATACTATTTATGATTCGCGTGTGCATGCGCTATAATAGAAAATGTCGGTAGTGCAGAAAATTAAACAACTAAAAAGTGCTAACAAACTTAATTTTACAAAATTAGTTAAGTTCAAGGCAAATGGTCGTCCTTTGCCAGAACTAAGTTTACGACAAACTAGCAAAGACAAAAATAAGGATGTTTTGAGTTGGCACTACGTGGCCATGATGAAACGGGTTTATCTGATAATCCAGGAGTTTTTAGAGGACTATTGATTTTGTAGTCGAGTTGGATCCAATTTTTAAGGAGCATATGGAGAAGGCAACCGTTTTTAGGGGAACATCCAAATCGATTCAGAACGATCTACTTGACTCTATGCTAGCTGTAGTTCAGGAACAAATAAAGCAAGAAATTAAATTAGCTAAGTATATTGCTGTGCAAGTGGACGAAACTACCGACAGTTCTACTAAAACTCAAGTGGTTTAATAATTCGTTATATTTTGTCTGGCGTTGTACACGAACGGTTTGTAAAATTTGTAAATCCTTTAGGAACCACAGCTTCACATCTTACAGATGTAATTCTTCATGAATGAGCGGGAAATTAGGAGGCGTACAAAAAAAATTAAAGAACATTCCCTGCCGTGAATTTTATACATTGTTATGCCCACCAATTCAACTTAATTTTACAAAAAGCAGCAGGTAAAGATAAAAATGTTAAAGTTTTCTTTGCAAATTTACATGGTTTCTCATTCTTAAGTCGATCCCCAAAACGCACAGCGGTTCTGGATGAGTTTGTAAAAGCTCGCTTACCTAGAGCAGCTCCCACGAGGTGGTATTTTAATGTACGTTGTGTGGAAACTGTGTTTGTTTATAGTGCAGACATTCTGTTGTGTTTAGAAAGAATAATCAAAATAGAAGAAGATTCAAAGACGATTAATCAAGCGATTGGTTTAAAAGGCATTTTACAAAATGAAAATTTTATATTTTGTTTGAACTTCTTCCATCTTGTTATGCCCTATTGTGACATACTTTTTAATGAACTTCAAAAACGTAGTATAGACATTTTATCTGTAAAAATTATATCGACTCTTTTAAAAGTTCAATCCAAGCAGTTTGCGATAAAATTTTAAATGACCTATCCTCGGAGATGCCTACAATTTCGTCAAATACTACTAAGCGATCACGTAAAAATGAAGATTCTAAGCGTCGAGTGACTTTGGAAGTTTGCGACATAATCATTTCTGAAATGCACCATCGGTTTAGTTTCAGTGATCATTTAGTGATCAGCCAACTGTTTTATAGTGATCAGTTTGAAAATTACAAAAACAATTTTCCAGATAATATTTTAAATTTGGTTAAAAGACTATTCTTCTATAAATTTCTTAAAACTAAAAACTGAGCTACAAGTTATTTATGATCGTCCTGATTTCCGCGGTAGTTCTGGGGCTGTTCCACTACTTCAACTTTTACGAATAATAACTTGAGTGAAAGGTTTTCTGAAACTGTCAATTTATTAATTTTACTATGCACACTGCCAATGACAACTGTTGAAAGTGAGCGTTGTTTTTCGTCCTTAAATAGAACCTTCTTACGCAACACCATGGGGCAAGACAGATTTTCCGCTTTAGCGATGTTGAGTATCGAAAAGTCATTTGTAAAAGGAATATGCGATTTTAACTAACGTGTTATTTAACACTTTTCCACTGCTAAAGAACGAAGAATGGACCTCCAGTTTAAGACCATTTAAAGCGGAATTTAAAGGTAAAATATTTATATTTTTTAAGTATGCCTATTTTTATATTAATTTTGACCTCCCAGTATGATTGACCACGAGCCGGCACTGCTTTTTTTGAAGTTGAAGAGTCAAAAATTAGGGTTTGGAGTTGATGTAATCAAAAAAGAAAAATTTGGTCCAAAGTAAATCGCTTAAGAACGGGCCATTCAAAATGCAATTCTATGTTGTTTAAATGGGGTGAGATTTCTAATCCAAATTGTGACTGTGGAAACGAACCGGAGCGTTACACATATTGTAGAAGATTGCCAATTAATGAAGGACATCTGATGTTTAGCAATATTTTGTATTCTTGTCCTGATTAACTGTTTTCCATTATTTTGTATTGCTATTTTTTAACCTACAATTTTTTTGCTGTGCCCTTACCGCTGATTTGTTCTGTGGTCAAATCCCACAGAAAAAAATTATTCTAGCAGGAATGAGAATGTCGGGGTGCAGGATAAGTGGTGTAGTTAATTACAAATACAGTACAAGTGACCAAGTAGAAATAATTATTGTTACTAGCATAGCCTACTAGTAGAAACATCTGTCTAACAAACTGATCACCACTGCTAGGCGGGTTGGTTCTATTCCAGTTGATAGCGAGGGATTTTCTCAAGTCAATTCGAAAAGATCTGCTTCCATCATGCTTCGAAAGCACTTTAAGCCGTCAGTTCCGGTTAACTTACTAAAATATTTTGGTAATCGTACCTATGTATATCCCAGTCTAACCAGTGTAAAAGTGTAAGACCAAACACCCCCTAATCTGGAGACGCGATGCTTCGACGAAGGAGTTACTAAGTTGTCAAAATAAACCTGGTTTTCTAGGGCAACGGGGCGGTAATATTGCGGTCGTAATGTGTTGGTGGATGACGTCAAAAAAACGTTCCCATTTATTAGAAGCTACTAGATTTTAAGAAAGCGGCAATTATCAGTGTAAAAATAGTGACATCGTTACAAAAGTGCCGGCCGTTTTTACAGTAGCAAACATTGTAACGTTTTTGTTTGATGCGGTTGTCGTTATACTGAAATAGTAAACAAGATAAGTCTGTTAATTGACTTTTTTATAAACAATGACATACTCTTCAATTTTAAAGGCAAAAATTACAGAGATGATCAAAAATGCCATTCAGAAATTAATATACTTCAAAAGTACCTTCACTTTGCCTGCGCTTTTTAAAAATCTTAGATTTGTCTGCTCGTGTAAGCTCATCTTCTGATGATTGTTCATCATCTAAGAAAATTGCCAGTACCACGTCTTCTTCTTCCATTATTAGAAAAACGACTGTCACATCACTACCTACAAACAGTATTCTTGGTTTCTATGAATAGTTTACCGTCATTTCGGTCATCTTTATTTACTCCGTCATACCGTAGTATTACAGGCGGTGCCGTCTTTGTAAGAAACCAAAGCTTTAACGTTACAGTCTCATCGTAAAAGATGCATATCCTTTATTGTATTTTATAATTTATAGGTAAATAAAAGCAAGTCAAGTAACTGGATTTATTTAATTAATGAGTCTTGAAAGTTTATTAAATCACATGAAATGGATGGTTCTATTTAAAAAACATAACTTTGGTATCTCGCACTTTTATGGAACACCCTGTATAAACAAAAATTATTTTAAAACGTGCAGCTCATTGATCTGCACAACTTTCATTAAAAAAGTGTTTTTTTAACTCAATATTTTCCGAGATATCGTTGGTGCGCGCATTAAGCTGGTCTTCCTCAAGATAGTATTTGGTTAGTCAAGGGTCAAAAGTGTGCAGAACAAAAATCAGTCCAATTGTTCAAGTCGGCGGCTTATTTATTTTTATATCTTAGTAGAAAATACAATGATTACGAGCCAATGATGTATTAAAGTAGGTGATAAATTATTTGTAATATCAGTTTCTCCGACAGAAATCCTTCCAGTAAATATTGGCCAACATGAGAGGTTGCCGCATTAATAGAGACCTCCAGTAACGAATAGCGTAATACAACGTAGAAGTGGAGCATCTCACTGAAACACATCTGTATTGCGCCAATTTTTAAGTCAAAAGATAAAGAACGATGTCAAGAGGTGTTCTATGTAATGTGAGTTATCGACTATAAGGCGCCCATACCTCCACAAACACAATTTAAATGTAGAAATCGGACAAATGAACCAAAAACCGTCACAGATTGCAAAGAATGTGGAGATTATAAGCCGTCCACTTTTGATGCCCGATTGATGATCGTGTGACATCAAAAGGTGTGTCTCATAAAATTTATATATCCGCGGGTTCGCCTCAATTGAGAATAATGTCCAGGGTTCGTTATAAACAAATATATTCAGATGTAGTTACATAGATAAAATAAAATAAAATAATAAAGTATGTACAATAATCGATGATTTACAAAATAAAAATAAAGTTGATTCACTTTGTGTATAACGGCGTTTATAGAGCCACAGCCACGACCTTGCTGGTGTAATATTTGACGTGTGACTTTCGGTGCGGTTATCGGTACAAAACGGGTTCGCAACAGGTGGAATTATCCCATTTGCTAGGGGATGGGGAAGTGGGTTCGGAACGGTGGTTTATACCGGCGTAGTTGCCCTAAGTGCCGATGGTTGATTGACCCGGTTTCGGTGTATTTACAGCTGGCTATTAGCGGTGGTGTCTTACTGCAACAAGTTAGTATTGTACTTGCCGTGTTTATCTTTTAAGACAAACAAATAATATTGCAGGTTAGTACGCCCTAGACTGGTCTTGCGTTTACTTCTTGTATGTTCCACGTCGCAGAATAATGTTCGGCTTTATGAACAACGGTGGCCCTTCGTATACCCCACGATAAACTACAGTTATCGGTATATGTAGACGGATTCGTTACGAGCGGCCTAGTCTGCAGAGTACGTTGGCACCCCCTGCTTCCAGTGTTACCGAATTAATCAGCCACAGGAGTTTCGGTAGGTGCTAGCTGTAAGGGAACGGATTAACAAGTGTGATGTTGCAGGCGGACTTAAAAGTGTTAGTTCGGTGATGCCTCAACCCGTACCGACTCTAGTCAGCATTTGAAGAGGTCTTTGAAAATACGGTTAGTGAAACCTCTGCGGCCTATGTCTAGACGAGACGAATTGAATCACCTGTTCTAGACTAGTTTCTCAGAGTACGGTAAATAGAAAAGCACAGATTTAGAACGGTTATTCGGAGTGGTTGTCTAGGACTCGGAGGAGGAGAAGAAGAGGTGAATTCTCAAAGAGAAGTCCCTTTCGGATCGTCATGCTCCTTCTTATATAGGGGTTGTTATCTGAGATGAAGAGAGGGACCGTTCAGACGGGGGAAAATAGCGTGGAAGGGCGTGCGCGCGACGGATACATGCGACATTGTAATTTATGACGTCAGATCTTCCATATCTTGGCGGCAAATTTCTATAATTAAAATGTCGGTTTCTTACAAGATTATTCAGAACATGAGAAATGTTTGGTGAAGAAAGACTAAATAGTACAAATCAATTGTTGTGCCACCTATATGATACTTCTAGCTGATAAGTTTGGTGTAAATAGGTTCCAAGTTTTATTTAGTAAGGGTAAGAATTGTGATAAATAGAGAAATAAACAACCCAGAATTTTGGAATTTAAGTTAGTGATATGTTAACTTTGATTTATAGAATCCAGATTTTTTTTAAAATCAGAAGGAGTTAAATGTAGGGGACCATATAGCAGTTTGATAGGATATTAATTTCTGCATATCCTTAGAAAAAATACAAAAAGTGTTTCATATAAAAAAATTAAAGTTAATGGCTGTTGAACATTGTCGAATTGCTATGTCATTTTAGATCACTCTGTTGTATTTTATGTTCTTATTTATCTTCTATAATGTTTACGCACGTAATTAATATTATTACATATGGATACTAAGGTGGGTAAGGGTTGGCATGTTTAGGTTTTAGTAGTTTTGTTAAACCTTGAAGCAAATGCTTTGCCAAGACGTACCAATCCACTATTGCACACGGTTTTGTCACCACACTATACAGGTTTATACTTATCTTCTGGGGCACCATACATAACACTTACATCACAATGCAATATTTAAAGTGTACTATACAATAAATAAATAAATAAAATAATAATAGTCAGCTAAAATCACCGAATCACGGAGCATTGATTTTGTACTAAAAACTTTATATACACAATGATTAAGATAGAGTGCCAAAACAAGGTTACCTTTTTTTAAATGGAACCTGTATATTTATAATGAAATATGTTATAAAAAAGGCGAAAAAGAATATGTCGTTTAACACTTTTAAGCACGTTGGTTTTACTAAAGCTAAAATTCGGTTAAAAATTTATTTAAAAGAAGATTCTAAATAAAAAACAACGGAGAGAATTTTCTGGAATAACACCGAAGAGTTCAAACATTCTAGTGGTCTAAAATAGCAGATGATTCTAATTTTTATAAAACAAAGTTAACAACAAAAGTTGCTGTACAAACGTATAACACCCATAATGAAAACCAAAGATATCAAAGAAGGCAAGCAATAAGACGTTCTATTAAAAAAGTGACTTGAAACTAAGGTAAACAACACAAATTGGAATGAAGAAAAAACAATCAGAGATGATAGTTTGTGAATACATTTATAACCCAGTCGCCAGAGACTTAAAGATGGCACTTAATACTCACAAAAAATTTTTATTGAAATTTTTAGTTTTTTAATAGTATTATCAAAAAAAAAAAATGTTTTGAACGCGAACTACCAGGGAAAGTCTCCGAAAATAACCCGAAAAATTAAAAAAAAACGCTTTTCCGGGAATATCTTGTTATAAATGCAGAATTATGAAATGTTACAAGAGACAAAACTTGTAGAGCAAAAAATTTTATGCAAAAAAGGTTTTACACGTTTTTTCGCTATAACGAAATAAATTAGTCGCAAGACACCGCGCGGCGGAGTGCGCGCACAGCGGCAAAAAATTGGTACTTTTTATCGGCACTGCACTCATTGGTTCATAAGTTCTGATAGAAAACATGATTCGAAAAAAGTTTTAAAGGGGTAGACTGTGGCTTAAAATGGAGTATAATTGTATACAAAATTCGTTTTGTCATTGTGGCAATAAGTTTCTTTCCAATTTTTCGTGGAAATTCAGGCGTATAGTTTGTAACGGTTTAGTTCACAAATAATAAAAGAAAGCGCGGCTCTAGCGGTACAACCTAGAGAGAAGAACAAGACAATTTGGCTCGATGTAGTGCACTAAATTTGTGGAGGATCCAGTATTTGTAGTAGTTAGCACAGCAGTGTCCGGCTTAGTCGGTGAGTTGGGGAGGTCCTTGAAAAACTGTAAAAAAAATAGACTGCTACATAGCAAGGCGCCACCTGCTGGGTAATAGAAGGAAATAAAACCGACTAACAGTAGTTCAATAGGTTTTACTAAAGGTCTAATACGCTAAAACGAACACAAATCAGAGAGACAAATAAACAATTTAATGTAGCAAATAAACTTAAAGTAGTAGGAGAATGTGACAAAAATAAAGGAGACTGTCGCAATAAAATTACGGGCGTTAGCAACAACAATTTAATTAGAGTTCGCAATTAATGTGTCGAATTTCAGTTAAACTTTTTAGTTACACCCCAAATTAAAGTTAGCGTTCCAATTGAAGATTGGTTACTAAGAAGACTCGACGTACACACGTCACGTACAAACAGTAAGTAGCTTCCGCCAACCCAAAAGGCCTTTTGTTTTAGCTTTACCCACTTTATGTAAAGCGTCTAAGCTCTATTGAGCTGATTTAAAACAAAACCGAACGTCGGTGGTAGAGTCTACCCCAAATAAAAATTTACGTAAATGATAGAGATTCAAACCGTTGAATGTGACATGTACGTGAGCTTTATACGCATTAATAGTGAATAGGTTACTGATACATTAAAACTTAGCTGTATTCTGTAGTATGCAGTTTCGAGAATGAAAGTTTTTGCTAGCGACAGTATTTGACAGCTCCAGAAGATATTTAACCCCAGGATTTCCTTTAGAGGAAGTATGTAGCGAAAAACGGATGGCTAATATGTTTCCTCAAAGTAGCAATTGTACAGCATGAACGACCCCTGTAGCGGTAGAGTTTATCGGCTGTTGGCAGCTTAATCGAATGCAAAACCCTGGTAGTCGTTAAGTTATGTAGCGAAGGGTTCTTAAGTAACCTTTCCAGTACCATCATAATTAAAACTAACACAACCACGAAACACCAATTTGACTTATTGAAGCACACATTTATGTGAAAATTTTAATTTAACGAGGCACGCCGAAACACCCAAGCAGAAAGGATGTAGAAAATGTCCGCTCGTCCTCTTCAAAACTTTTGTGAATTAAACATTTCCATCAATGGAAAATTAGCAATATGCGCGGCAAATTTGACTTTCGTCATAAAGTGCTACACACGACACACGTTTTTAAGAAGCCTCTCGACATACGTTTTACTTTTGCAAATAAACCCGTAACAAGTTTCGCTATTCATAAAATATACAATTGTCATCGATGGATCTTGAAATTTAATTATATGTTTACTTCAACTATCTATAATCAAAGAATATTAGTAAAACTATTTAAAAGTATTAATGGCTGAAATGTGGTCAAATGAGAAAAAAAGTCATTTTTGACCATTTTCTGGTTTGAGTACTTTTTATCATTTGATCGTTAATAAAATCAAATATTCGTTCATATGGTAAAAACCAATATGTGTATTATGTTCCTTGCGTCTTAGCTTTCTTGTCGAAATCTATATATACATATATGTATACTGGGAATTCACTAATTTTTAAAGTTTGTGGCACTACTTTTTGTAGCGTAATAATTCGGCTCAATAATATTGTAAAGAATAGGTGAATATATAAGCTATCCAATGAATATAATATATATAGATATATTAAACTATGGCTCGAATACAATAAGCCTACTTTCAATGATTTTCTCCCTTGTCCGCGGAGACGAGCCGCGGAACACTCTGGGAAATTCCAAGAAAAGCGGCATTCACTCTCTGAACAATTTTTTTCCTATATACCTAGGAGGTTCAAAATAATGTTTAAAAAGTTTGACCGGCCACACCCTCTGAGAGGGGTTACGCCTCCCTTAAGTCAGAGGGGTAACTATAGCTTGATTTATATAAATTTAAAAATGTCTAATACTGAAAACATAGTCCAACACCATGTTGTACAAATTTTGCTTATTTGTCTTTTATGTTTCATGAAATATTAATTTTCAGTAGATTCAAATTTTTGTTGCTAATGCCTGAAATTATTTTTTTTCTTAACAATGATAAGAGATAGGTACGCCAAACGCGGTAGTAGAAGACGTAAAATTTTACGCGGAAACCGAAAATAAAATAAAAATTGGGACATTGTATTTAAAATGACAAAGTTGGTATCCACTTCCGGTATAACTAAAATGACACCGCCATGAAAATATATTTAGTACGTAGACCATGTGCATTTGTATGGAGTTCAAAGTTTTCAGCTGAATCGGTTTTTTCGTTCTCATTATTGGTCTAACATGCCATCATCAAGATATACCTTGTATTGTAATATCCATAAGCATCTTCAAAACCGTTTAAATAAACCGATAAACACACCCAATCAAAACACAAACAAAAACTTTGTCGACAGATGTGTAAGAAGTTACATAAGTTAATTCTTCGATTATTATACCCAACTAAGTTTTGACAAAAATAATAACCTCGAATCATCGCTGTAAATTCGCAAGAGATTATGCAATAGCAAACAAACATCAAGAATTACTCAACATCGGTTAAGTCTTTTGGGGACCCTTTACGAAGTAAAGAAGAAGTTATTTTAAACAAAATTTAAGACTAAATCATATTTTGCTTTGCGTCGAAAGGGTAGCGTTTTACATATAATAAAAGTGTGTTTGTTTAAAAAATGCATTGTAATGTAAATATCATTTTTCTACGACATACGTTTCTTCTATACAAATAGTGAGAAAAATTGGTTTTTCTTCACTAGCGAGGAAAATAATGTCGTGTTACAAAAATACCTATTTAAAAAAATATAATAATGCGTCATTATATTATTATGCACTATATGCACTTAGTACTTAGTTAAACAATTTAATTTAGTATTCAATCAGGTTTGTTTAATTTAATATCTTATATTTCGACTCGAAAAAATTGCTGCTCTACATTTATTAGTTAGAATTATGCGGCTGCGCTATGACAGATTGAGACCACACCGATACTACAGAATACTGTAGCGAGACTATTGGGACCCACCTATTATCAACTTTTGCTTTTACGTACGAAAATGTAACAAACTTCTGTAACAACAAGTTACGTTTACAATAAATATTACTTCTTTCATTTGGTTGTTTTTTGGGGAATGTTGTGGAAGAAATGTTGTGTCTTACACATGAGGAAATAAAAAAATCACTTTCCTCACTTGTTGGACAAATAACTATTATTCAATTAATCGAGTGCAAAATTAATAAAGAGATAATTTAGAACACATTTTATTGTTCTAAGATATTGGAAATAACAATAATTGGTTTTCCAAAGTAAAAAAAGTTATTGTTTTATAGGGTTGCCGTCTTCAACCCCATCGTAAGCAACATTATTATTTTTACATCAGCATGTTGTAACAATTGGAACGCGGATATCAAAGAAGCAATTAGCATACAAACTCGATTACGAAACTTTGACGACCGGGAATCATTGCACACTAAGCAAACAATTTAATTAACACATATAAAACGGACTAGGTACGATAAGCAAAACAAAGCAGTTACAAGTTCGGTTCAACAGTAAATATAAAATCATCAGTCAGAAATCAACAGTTCACGACGCTGACGAACGATCAGTACGACGGCGCAAAGCAGCGTTTACTTGGTCAACAATTCACATGGCGGTATGTAATACAAGCGGCACCTAATATTGCGCATGCAGCACATAGTACGCTATTATGCTTGACGACCTACACAACATTCATCCACTTATGTAAATATTACATCTCGTCTACTGTAAGTAAAAAATAATAAACGCATCTAAATCAATTCAACGACATTTCTTTCTCTGACCCAAACCGGCGACTGGCATACCCCTAGACGCCATAGTCTAATTACAAAAATTTCAAATGTTTGATTGGTCGATCAACTGGTCGACTATAAAAAACGAAGATTTTGTTTAGAAAGCAAAATCTCAAATGTAAAAAGATTCATGTTTCTAGCTATAAGCGTTAAGAAAATAAAAATTAATACTTTTAAAAAGTACTTGCTTCAGCTATTTTTTAATTTTCTTAATACACTATAGACCTATTTGTAAGTCTTTTTTCTCGCTTTTATTCTAAGAACCAATAAGAAAAAAACTTTCATTGAGTCGGTTAGTTGATAGGTTTCTCCCTAATTCTAACCGTTTAGGGGTTATAAGCCTTTAAAGTTAACCTGTAAATTTTAAACAATATTTTGACATTTTTCAAAAATACTTTGTGTACCCCGTAGAGCGTTGTTCTAAAAGCTACGGTTCTTATTTAGTGCTGTTTTAAAAAACTGTAAAGTGTGGGATAGCGATTTTTAGAAATGTCATAAATTGCTAAGATATAAGCCCTTAAAGTTAGGGGTGAAATTTTTTTGGTTTGGTTGTAACTGGACACATTGTATAATCTATTAAATTTTAACTAAAATCATCAAAATTGATATTTTATTTTAAATTAGGTGACTCACACGATTCAATGATCTATAATTAACCTCGATAAAGCTTTCACAGCTTTGGGCGAAACGTCAGCATTCATGTTACTGTAAGACCGTTATTTTTTATACAACCTCCACCTAAAAATAAAACCCATTTTGTTAAACAAACCTTCTTTTGTCCATTAGCGTAGATATTTTAAATGTTCTCTCACTCCTGAAGAGTCCCAAAAGGACGAAACAACTGTCAGGTGATTCTCAGTGTTTGATTGCTATTGTACAACCTCTTGCGTACTTTACTGCAAGCGATTCGAATTTTTATACTTGCCAACTGTTATGTTGGGTATAATTATTGAAGAATCGACTATGTAACTGCTTTACATACCTGTCGGCAAAGTTGAAGACACTAGATGTCGAAAAACTCATTGTATAAATATTGTGATCCCTCCAGTAGGGCATATAGTCGACAGCACGCGTTTGTACAATAGTAAACTTACACTCGAATTCTCTCACTCCTGAAGAGACCCAAAAGGACGAAACAGCTGTCGGGTGATTCTCAGTGTTTGTTTGCTATTGTACAACCTCTTGCGTACTTTACTGCAGGCGATTTGAATTTTTTATACTTGCCAACTGTTATGTTGGTATGTGGCTATTTTTTTTTATTTTCTTTTCGTGATTTCTAATGACTAATAGCTTGCGGCCTATGCTACCGCCCCTTATAATTCTTTTTTTTTAATTTTAAATCCAGGTTTTTGTTTGAGTTAGTTGTAACTTATCAACTTAACATTAAGGCTAGCAAAACTCATAATATCCTTGTTAGCTAAATTCTTCTCGCTGTGTGACTATCTTAAGCTTTAGTCTATTCGTATGCAACAAATTTTAACTGTTATTTAAGCTATCTAAAGATAGCTATACCAAATTATCATTATTACTGTATCACTATATATTTTTTTTTGAATTGAAGTTTAAGCAAATTCTGTTTTTGCAAATAAACTTGCATATTTGTGTTATTCGTAACCATTAAATTTCTTAAAACGCAGCATCTAAAACAGCGCTAACGAGAGCGCATCGAACGACAACACCCACAACAGCGCCAACAAAAGCACATCAAACGACAGCACCTGCAACAGCGCCAACGAGAGCGCACCAAACGCAGCATCCACAACAGCGCCAACAAGAGCGCCCCCACCAACGCAACAAGAAGACAACCGCAAAACAATATTTTATTGCCTATCTTTGCGTAACAATTGTCGACACTCTTTATCGTAGATAAATCCACTAAGGAGGCACCCTGTGAGGTTGACATCGTAACCCCATCCCAATCAACACAAATTATACATCCGCGTATTACTTAGGAAACGCGGTAATCAAAACATACGATTGCAAGTAAGCAAGCGCGGTGAGCATTCTTAACGGTCTTGTTTACTAAGAAAACTAACCTACTTCGCAGTATAAAACAAAGTAGGTACGATAACGGAAATTAGTTTGACAGTTCGAAGTTGAGTTCAGAATAACAATTAATTTGCCATCAGTTCAGTTTATTTCGGTCCGCAGTTCATCAGTACGACTACAGTCCAGTCAAATTATCAGTTGAAGTATCGGCCCGCTTTGAATCCATCGGTCCAATTCAACCCAGCCTGTCTTCTGCTCGACACATGATACCACGATCAGGTATCTCCTTACCGCATATAGTACGCCAATTACTATGTGCTGACATACACCGTCTCCATTCATAAATGTAAATAGTATAACTCGATCACGGTATGTCTAATAATAATAAACGCTACATCAAAACCGAAGAATGTAAATTCTTTTTCTGATTCAACCCGGCGTCTAGAGTATACACTCTAAACACCACAATTTGATTTTTTAACATTTTTTAAAATGTGCGCTGTTTTTGTCAAGATAAAATTATCAACCAATTTTGACAAATATTTAGAAGCGAGTACTTTAAAATATAAAATTTTAGAGGACATTAAAAGGAAAAAATAAAACGTTAATGTCGTTTGAATACTATGAAATTTTAAGGTTTTCTATATACAAATTAAATGCAAACTTAAAGTTTATTTATTTTGTAAGGTAATTCAATATCTAAATAAGCAACCTTAAATAATAGGAGTTGCAAAGACTACGATGTGGTTGTGATAGTTGCTTATTACGTAAATATTAATTTACCATTGTTAAGAATGTTCAATTTTAGTTTACAAAAAATTTTACGTTTTAGAATTCAATTGTACTTTTAGACCATTCAAGCAAATTTCCATCGTATTCATTACTTTTTGACTTTTCAACCGTGTTCTCTAAAATATCAAACATAATTGTTAAACAAATTTTTGAAAAATTTAAAACAATTTAAAAATTAAGTTATTAACTTTTTACTGTACAAGAATTAATCCTTCTTAGGGTTTAAAAAATAAAATAAGCATAACAGGCTTCAATTTCAGTTAAGTTTTGAGAAATTATTTAATTGAGGTTGCTTCATCAGATTTTCATTGGTTATACTTTGTATGGTTTCTACAGCAATTGTTTTTAGCTAGGTTGGTAATATTGAAACCATCATACATTGTTAAATTTTGATTATAAAAGAAATAAACATTAAAATTCACTACTGTTACTTCTGTATTAGTTTAATAATTTTATTTACTCTTATTTATAACTTTAACACTAGTCAATTAATGTAATGTAATAGTAACATGAGTAATCGAGATGATTCTTATTATAACTCAACCAAAACTTGATGATGGAAACTTAACCAAAAGAGTTCCCAAAACATAGCTGTAAATAAAACCTATTATATTTGTTTTATTTCTGAACTCTATTTTCAATCAAGAATCAAATCTATTCGACAGTGAAGTGAAATTTAATCATTTTAAATATGAATAAACTAATATCTAAGTATTAAGCAACTGTTAGTGCTAATTACAACTACATCATGGTCGCCTTCGTAATTTCTATTATTTAAAGTTGCTTACTTATAAATTGATTTAGGCATTGCTACATTTTTAACCTACAAAATAAATGAATTTGAGATTAAATTTATATTTTTGAGAGCTTAGAGACCATTCCTGCATAATTGCGTAGTATTTGGACGACATTATTTTTTTTTATTTTTTGTATTCAATATCCTGTAAAATTGGTTGATAATTTTTATCTCGACAAGAAACGACATTGCACATTTTTTTAAATTTTCAAGTCAACTGCACCATTTTTTTATTGATTTTGAAAGCAATAAAACCAAATTTTGTTTAAATCAAATTATGACATGAAGTACTTGAAAATTGAACTGAAATTTTAAATTTTGTTAGATTAAAAATAATGTCAAATTTTAATCGGACATAAACTTTTGATAACATTTCAATAATTTTTGAATCGTAGAAAAGGCCATTTAATTTTAGATTTTGAGGCGCCATTTTGGAGTAAAGTCTAACATAAAAGTTTTACTAAAAAAAGTTGTTTATTTTAACACTTTAAGCTTAGAACACATAATTTGTGATACCCTGTACATTTTTTAAAAACCATCGTCTGCGCTTAAAGATCCTTTAGATCCTGTTTTCCCTAAATATTAAACATTTAAGAAATGCACAACTTACCTTTTCCCAAAATGTCACGAAATGATGAATAACAATGGCTATATCTAAAATGCATATGCTGGGCCAGCAAGCATGACGCGCTTTGCTGTAGTACGACATTCGCATTTCCAGAATTGTTCCTTTTGTATACCAAAACAAACAAAAAGTATGTATGAAGCGTAAATAGTAATCTTAAACATTAAACATATTTCAAAAATTGATTTTAATTCTGTTGCAACTTTCCACATCTTGTTGTAAATTTCCTCAACTGATTTCATTATTTTTTGGAATTCACATTTTTTCAGTATCTACATTTGTCAATCTGTGAATATCACTAAGACGTTGTTTCATTTCAGATAAAATGAATATTATAAAAAATGTTGTATTTCCATTGTATACTGAAGTTAGATAATAAATGTCGGTTGTGTTAAAAGTATATTCATCTGGATTTGTAAGAAACGCCGTTGCGGTTGCTATAGTTAAATGCACCGCTAACAAAATATATAAACCAAAAATGTGGAAAATGATCCAATTCCTGGAAACCGTGTAATCAATTTTCTTTCCCAGTAACCGACAAAATAAGTAATCTATAGTGGTCATGGCGTTTAGTAGTTTTACAACTCGATTCTTGTACATGTAAGAAGTAATAAAGAAGTTTGCTAGCATTATATAACTGAATATTCTAAAATAAATTATAATTCTAAATCTAAATTTCCAATATCCCAAGTAAGGACATGACAATGTAGTACGCAAATTAAAACTGATATCACTTTGAAAGTTATATTCCACACAGAATAACTCTTTTTTAAGGACAATTGGAAATATCCAGTCAGTGACATAACAATACTTAATGGATAAAAAGCATACATAAAATTTTGTTGGACATTTAATTTTTGCATTTTGTATATAATGTATTTTTATTTTTGTTCGAGTTCTTTGAAAAGAGTTTGTTTATTCAATTTAATAATATTATCAATATTGATTTAGGTTTAGTAAACAAACACTTAAAAAATTAATTTAATTTATTTTACTATATCTGTAATAGGAAGAGTCAAGTACTCATCAGTTAAGTTCTACTGCAATAAATTGTACCATTCGTTCATAAATGATTGAAAGGCGTTTGAATTTGGTGATTCTAGTAACTTTTGATTCAGTTTCTCAATTTGACTATTTATAGAGGAGGGTGGGCCACGTCAAGACACTTTTTAGTTTTGTTTGTGTAGCAGCTACAATTTGAAGAATTAAAAATTCCAATTAGATCTCAAGTTCCCCAATTAGTTACAAACCATAATCAAGCAATACAGTTCAAAAACAATACTTCAGACAAATTAAATGTGGTTCCTTAATATAAAATTCAACAAATTATCGAAATTGATACCAAATGGTATGTATAATTGTTGCCTTTGGCGCCACGGCAGTTAATTGGAGGTGGTAAAACGCGTTTAATATCATCCGCTCCAACTAAAGATATATTTTCAATTACGGGATATACGAAAGAGTTTTGATTTTTGTACTGTGACGTAAAAATTTTACCTCGAATTCAATCCCTTATGTTAATAATCTTGCCTGCATAAAACACACCTTTTTTGTCTTTACATTCAACCAACACGGAAGAGTTAATTTCAGGCTCACTCTGATATTTTTCGAAGTTGAATTCGGTAAACGACTCTGCATCTGAAGAATCAAAAACAAATGATTCCTGGTGGCTATCATCTAAAGACGATGATTACACTTGAGTCTTTTTCGCTGAAATGAATTTTTTTTTGTTTCTTTAAATAGTTT
Source organism: Abscondita cerata (assembly GCA_030710515.1). NCBI lineage: Eukaryota > Metazoa > Arthropoda > Insecta > Coleoptera > Lampyridae > Abscondita > Abscondita cerata. The sequence continues at coordinate 38,816 of JALBCR010000986.1, forward strand.
AAGTGTTGCTTTTATCATTTTCATTTTGCTCCAGATTCATCTTTTCTAGCGTGTCATTAACAATTTTGCTTATACTGTTTTCTCTTGCCTTGCCAGTTTTTCTAGGTAAGGCTTTTGAATAACCAAATCATTTCTTTCTTCATCTTTCTTTTAATATTTATTCTCATTTTTCTTATTTCCTAGTCCTCGCTACCATACGTTTTTCTTTTATGGTTAATCCTCCTGTGATATATTTTGGTATCCCTTCCACCATCATATATTTGTATTTTATGTTATACTTTGTTCTTTCTTGTTAATGGTTGTCTTCTTACCTCTTTTGTCGCATAACCCCTCTTCTATAGTATGCTCTTCTTTCTTCTTCTCCGTACTTTGTTCTTTGCCATTCTAACTCCTTCCAGCATTCATATAGAATTTCATTGTCTTTTCTATCTTCCATCCTTTCATCGAATCTTATTGCTCTCCTCCCTGCTTGTATCCTTAATTTTTCTATTTTCATTTCTTTTTCTATTAAATACCCTGGCGTTTCCCTCTCCAAACCTAGTGTCCATCTCCAAAATTTTTCCTGTATCTTTTCTAGTTCTTCCCATTTCTTCTATCCCCAAATTTCCGCTTTGTACATTATCACACTTTTTACTATTTTCTTAAATAACCATTTTCTTTTTTCTATTTCTTTACCGAATAATCTTTCTCCTATACTCTATAGTTGTCCCTTTACATTACTTCTTAATTCGTTTATATGATCACTGTCTTTATTGTCTCTCATTATGTACCCTAAGTATTTGCATTTGTCCACTCTTTCTATTTCTTGTTTTCCCACCACCATTTCTCCTTTTTTTTTCTTTTTATTTTTTTAAATACCATTATTTTAGTTTTTTCTACGTTTATCTCTAATTGTTTTTTCTCTAAATATCTTCTCGATGTTTTTATTGCTTTCTTTACCTCTTTCTTTTTACTTGTAAGAATTACTATATCGTCCGCATATGCAAATGTTATTATATTTTTTTTCTTATTTTTATTCCTCCAGCCTGATCTTTTCTCATTTCTTCCTCTAGATCTCTTATATATACAGGGTGTCTCAGATAAGGGTGGCAATATTTCAAGGGTACATAGAGAAACTCCAGATTAGAGATTTGAGATAATAAATCTATGTCCGGAAATGCGTTGCTTCCGATATACAGGGCCTTGAAAAAATTCAAAATTAATATGTTTTGTCTGTATTTTGAAAACGCGTTGATCGATTTTCTTAAAATTTCCAGAGTATGTCAAGCAAAGTATTGGTCATATTTATGTGCCAATCCGACTCTTCTAAAAATTTCCAGGACCGGACTTTCGGTTTTTCTCACTTAGTTTTAAGAGAAAATGTAGCACGCCACTGGTTTTTCCAAATATTGGAATCATTTTTCACATTCCCAATCAATTTGGAAAAGAAACGCTCTCTTGTTTTTTTCTTCTCCGACGCGTCGTTTCCGCGAAAAAAATAAAATCCATTTGGATGTCTTTCAAAGAGCTCATTATCGAAAACTTCAGGTGACAATAAAAACGTAGTGAACAATGAATATTGTCATGGCGACAACGAAAACAAAATTAATACCGCAACTGGCAAGAGGTTTGAGTATCGTTGTCTTCACCTGAACTTCAAAAACACTTGACTACCATATTAATTTTTGAATTTTTTCAAGGCCCTGTATATCGGAAACAACGCATTTCCGGACATAGATTTATTATCTCAAATCTCTAATCTGGAGTTTCTCCCTGTATACATAGCATCGGGCTCAACGGACATCCCTGTTTCAAACCTTTTTCTGTCCAAAACTCCTTCCCTAACTTCCCTTTCACCTTTACTCTATTTTTGTTTTTATAAATCTCTTCCACTGCTTCTATTATGTCTTCTTTTATTTCATTTTTCCTCATTATTTCCCACAATGTCTTTCTATCTATTCTATAAAATGCCACTTTTATATTCACGAATAATACATATACCTTACCTCTTTTCTTTCTCTTTATTTACCACTCGTTTCATTATATATATACAACATCAATTGTCTCTCTCCTAAACCTTGTGTGCTAATCTGGAATTATTTTTTTTTCTTCTATTTCGTTTTCCATTCTTGCTCTTATTATTTCAGCGTATATTTTATATCCAATATTTGTTAAACTAATTCCCCTGTAGTTTTTCACTTTCTGTCTATCCCTCCTTTGTATGTTTGACAAATAATCGCTTCTTTCCGTCTTTCTGAAAAGTGTTCTCTCTGACAAATTTTTTCTAATACTTTTCTTATTCTCTCTCTTTTCCCCTGTGTATTTTCACTCTTTTTCTGCGTTTCATCTGTGCCTTCTGCTCTTCCCATCTTTACTTTTTTAGGGCCTCCTCCAGTTTTTTGTTCCTCCTTCTCTTTTTGTTTTTTTTTTTATTTTCCCATTTTCTGCTATGATTTTAACTTCTTTTTGTAGCACATTTCTAATGTGTTTTTCCCATTTTCTCTATTTATTGTTAGTTCTCTCCTATTTCCTTTGTTCCTCAATCGATTTACTAGTTTCCAAGCCTGTCCTTCATTTCTAATTTTCTTCACCTTTTGTTCTACGATTTTTCGATAATCCATTTCTCTCTTTTACATCTATTCTTAAATTCTGATCTTATTTTCTTATATTCTTTTATATTTATTTTCCTTTTTCAATTTTCTTCTCCCCTTTCTCATTTCTGCTTTTGCTTTCTCACATTCCTAGTTCCACCACTCTTACTTTATTTCATTTTCGTTTTGTCATTTTAAATATTCGCTTTTTTGTTGCTATCTTCATTTTCTCTGTAATTCTTTTTAACTCTTCTTTGACCTTTTCTGCTCCTTTCTGATCTTCCTCCATTTTATTAATATACTTTTCTATACTTTTGTCATTCCAAATTTTTTTCTCTTCCCATACTATAATTTTTTCTTCTTCTTCTTCCTCTCCTATCAAGATCACTTTGATCGGTTGATGATCTGACTCTACTTCGTCTCCTATTCGTATTTACTCTATTTTTTCCTACTTGATTGGTTGGCTATAACGTAGCCAATTACCGTTTCTCCTCTCCCTCCAATAAATGTTAGCTTTCATTCTTCTCTTTTTTCCATATTTCTATTCAAAATCGCCAATCCTCTCTCCTCACATAATTCTAATAATTTCTTACCTTGTCCGTTTATTTTTTTATCTTTCGACTTTCTCTTTTTTGTTCTTTATTTATCATTATCCCTCTTTTTCTCCCCTGTTCTCGCGTTAAAGTCTCTCTCTATAATAAGTTTATTTTCTTCCCGTTCTTCAGTTGTCTTCTCTATTGCTTCTTTTGTTTCTTCCACTTCTTTTCCATACATTGTAATTATTTGGTGTATTTTTCCTTTGTCGGTCCTTATTCTTGTGTTCATAATTCATGTTGTCTCACTTTTGTTTTCTCTCTCTTCATTCTCCTATTCTTTTCTTATTCCGATGATTATCCCCCCCTTTGCTCTTCCCCCATTTTTTTCTTTCTGCAAATTGTAATTCCCATTTAAATTTCTCTGACATCTTATTTCTCCAATTTTCCCAATTTTTTCTTCCAACCTTGTCTTTACCAGTCCTACTATTTTAAACCCTTTATGTATTTTCAGAAATTTTCTCCTTTATTTTTTAATCTTGCAATATTCCAAAACAGTATTCTGTTTTTTTTCTCCCTCCCCATTTACTCCTCTTTGTTTCCTTTCCTTACTCTTTCTCCTTAATTTTAGTTTTTTGCTACCCTCTGTCCCAAACCATCCAGGAGTCAACTGCACTATTATAGTAAGTCTTGAATGGAGCAGATATTGAAACATACAGAGGTTTTAATTTATTAGAGCAATGTGGTTGCAATGTTAGCATGATAACTCCATTGTCTTTTGCCAAGTTTAAAGTCTCTACAGAAAAGTGGCTCTTGTGGTTGTCTAAGGTCATGAGGGTTAGACTTGTTTTGAACTTCTAGAATAATAAATAGAATGCTTCATAACGGACACGAACAGTTCACTGGCAAAAGCATCATTCATCATGGGCAGTTTAAAATTTACTCTGGAGAAAACCATTACTGGCGGTAGAGTTGTTTCTGAGAAAATAAAGGCTGTATTAGTTGGAACTAAGAATACACTATAAGGAATATAAAATACACACCTGCCGCACTGATTATAAAGCAAGTTGTTACTAACACTTTCCGTTCACCGCTTGTGACTTTATTGACTTGTTTGACTCCTTTCGGACTCAAAATTTTAGCAGATTTTTGAACAGTTGTTGTCGAGGTCTCATCTAAATTAACAATACGAGTGCTTTTATCAAATCCATTATAGCGCTTCACGACATCTTCCAAGTTGTTAAAAAAGTGCCAACATTATGACGATTGAACGAGGAGATAATTCTTGATAAACTGAATCCTTCGAGTTGGCAAATGTTAATTTTTGGATGCCTTTTAATAAAGCCTTGAAGCCCATCGACTCCGGCACTTCTGTTTCCTTTCCAGGTTTTAGGCATATTAATACTGTTTTGGGAACAAAGCTCATAAGCCAGTTGTTTTACGTCTTTAGTCGATTTTCCGTAACACATTGTGCTACATTGTATAATGTAACTTGTCAATAATAGCTCTTGTTTATGGTTTAAAACTCTTGTGGTATCAAACTGCGGCTTAAAGAAAAACTCTTTGTCTGGATTTTCTTTGATTTTCTTGAGATAACCTGCTAATGTTTGAATTTCACACCATTATTTTCTCTGCCTTCTTTTGATAAAAATTGTAAACGCTAACAATCACTGCCATTGACAACTGAGGAATGACTGGTCATAGATTACACGGTTTACCATAGAAGAAAGAACTGTATATGACGCGTAATTCAAAAACCCTTTCAGTTCAGTGGAATGCTTCTTAATTTTTGATTTTAGGAACTTATTAGTATTTAAGACTTTTCTCATTGCCACCTTTATCATTGAGTTGTACTTTCGTTCAGGAATCAGCAATGAACAAAGGCTAGGGTAATAGTCATATCAAAATTGCTACAAACATTTTCAAGAACAGATACTATTTGTTTGTACAACATGTTTGTTGTATAGTCAAAAGATTTTCTAGTACGTGTAGCGTTTTGAATAAAGAAGTTGTTGAAGATATTCGCCAGAGCATTAAAGTGAGTCTTAAGAAATCTCTACGACAATTATCGGATGAATCAAATTTATCGATGAATCCATGTCAGAAAACTTGCAAGAAAATCTTGCATTTACATCTTTTTAAAGTGACAGTAACACAATAATTACTGCCTCTTAATTTTCCACATCAAATTGAAAATTGTTAATGGTTTAACAAAGTCTTAAACAATGATGATGTGTTAGACTTAAAACTTTTTAAATATAAAAAAGAACCATAGAATGATGTTTTGAAAATTTGGTTGTGAATTCCCAGTAAGAACCCAAATACAGATCCCAAAAGTTCCCACCTTCCCGGGGGTAGCTTCATCCTCTTTTGCCCAAAAAACGACTCCCAAACTTCACAATGGGCTTTTGTGTTTTTCGCGCGTAAACTGTAACTCTGACGAGAAATAGTTGTTGTATTTTTAGATTCAACATCAAATTCTCCATAAAAATTGTCTAATAATTTTTTTGCGCATGTCCCATCTAACGCTCATGAATGACCTTGGTAAATAAGCAGTTTTCACCGCGAAGGTAAAATGAGCATTGCGCCGTCTTTTGCGTCGATTATCTCGAAAAGTATTAGCGTGAGCAAAAAAACATATACAGGCAAAGGGTAGAGCAGTTGTTTCTCTACAAGATACAAAATATTTTTGAGAAATTATTAGTGGTCATAAGCTAATTTTTTTACTTGGATATTTTCTATTGTTGAACCTCATGTAAACATACTTGAGAAATATGGGGCAGAATATCGATTTTGTATAGTTTTTTGTCCGCCAGAGAAAGACATTAGCTTTTTAAAAGACACCCAAGCATATATTGAGGAAAGGGTGTTTAATTCCCAAGACTTACAATACTCGACAGTTTTAAAAGATTGCAAAGATAATATTTTATTTGCTCATGCGTTTAGTGGCTGCGACACCACTTCTCTCTTGTTTTGCAAAAAAATCACAGCTCGTAAACTTAATAAATATAAGAAAAGATTTACAAGAAGTGGTCACCGTATTCAATAATCCTTCATCAGCAATAGAAGGCATTGCAAGAGTTGGGGAAAAATTTGCGATTGCTCTATATAAGACATCCCGAAAGAAACATCTTTAAACCATTATCGATTTATGTTATTTAATAAACTAGTTGGTCAGTCGAATAACACGGTCATTTTGCCCAGACTACCACCTACATCTGCTACAGTAACACAACATTCATATAAAGATTTTTATCAAATTCATTTGTGGAAAGGAAAAAATTTGGGAGCAACTGGATGGGGTTGGAAAAAACTAACAACAGTCTAATGCCAGTGCACACGACTCAAACGCCAGCTCCAGCATCAACTTTGTAGCTCATATCTTGCGGCTGTAAAAAGGGCTGTGGAAAGCGATGTAGCTGTGTAAAGGTTGGCCTGCGCTGCTCTACAATGTGTTCTAATTGTCATTAGCAGAGTTGTGTTAATTCCATTGAGGAAAACCAGATTAAATATTTTATTAGTGGAATAGGCCTCCAGGTAAAACCACTTAAAAAAACGCACTGAGAGCTCTACCTCAAGGGCGGTGTAGAAACGCGCTCAAAGTGCAGAATCTACAGGTATAAAAATTTTTCTCAAAAATTTGTATCTAATATGGATCTTGTAGAGAAAGAACTACTCTACAATTTTCCTTCTATACATTTTTTCTCACTCTAATACTTTTCAAGATAATCGACGCAAAGACGGCGATAGGCTTATTTTTGCGTTATGTTTATTTTCAAAGGTCATTTATAAGCGTTGGGTGGGAAATAGGTAAAAAAATTTTGTGGAAAATTTAATGGAGAATCTAAAATGTTCTATAACTTTATCTCTTCAGAGATACGGTTTACGAGCAAAACGCAAAAAATCGTCGTGAGGTCTCGTTTGAGGGTAGTTTTTTGAGCGAAATGGGATGATGCTCCCCCCGGAGAGGTGGAAACTTTTTGGATCTGTATTCGGGTTCCTACTGGGAGTTCATAACCAAAATTTCTAAACTTTATGAATGTTTTCTTCTAGTCGTCGTTATTTCATCTAAATTGCCTACACTAATAGGCTGCAAAAACAAGTTATTTTAAACTAATTAATAACGCAATACAAAAGTCCTTACCACTTCTTGTAGATTATTTAGTATAAAACATTAAGAAAAATTTCAATTATTATTAAACATTACGAACTTTATGAATATCACGATTGTTGCGTGAAAATAACATACAAGAAGTGCGTATTTAATTTGAATTTGACTTTACTTTCACCGAAAAATGAGCTGCTCATTTTTCGATAAAATGTTGGTGTAATGGACGTTTTAGGCCTCTGTCCAGAATCACTAACTTTACAATTGTCAAAATTGACCGGAAAATCGTCGATTACCGGCCTAGTCCGTTAAAAATTTAGTAAAGTTTGTTAACGCTAGAGGGCAAGTCAATTCTTTTGCTTGTGTCATATGATAATCACAATTGTTGATAACCATCATTTAAAGATTGTTTCATGTAAGATTTTAAATTAAATTTAACCAGAATCAAGAATTCAAAGGCTTGCACTTAATCATAAATCGCAAGGCCCAAGATGTAGAAAGTTTTGCTGTATGTAACATGAAAATTTATTTGTACATTTATACACTTTTAACATTGTAGGTTATAATTATCCTAAAACATAGTTATTACCTGGGCGTTGGATTCAAGTTCCATTTCGAATAAGTCAATCATAATCTGTAACTTATTAAATCTAAATCCGACCTGCAAATCAAAATCTGCACAAATGGATTCGTTCATCTTAAAATAAAATCGCATAAGAAATTCGCTTCCTTGTTAAACACTCTGGTGCGACTGCAAGCAATTCTTGAGAATTGCCAGGTAGTAAGTAACGTGTCTACGCTAGTTAAGTGTCGATTTTCACATGACTTGGGTTGGTGTTTGTGTTCAATGCATCTGTTTGACTAAGATTCTATTTTGCTTAATTTCTGTTCGATTTTGGTCTACAGATGAGTCCAAAGTCTCGAATTTCGATTTAATCTTTCATATTTTAGTTTGCTATTCAAAATTAAAACACATAATAAGTATAACTTTGTAAGTTAGTCCCATCATTTAATTTGATTTGTAGATTCCCACGGAAAGACGACCATCCTTGAATTTGTGGCTCCGTTTCCTTGCTTTAAACCTTTTTGTCGTGTAAAATATTTTTACGTTTCATGTATAGTTTTAGTGACATGTGAGACGTAGACACAAATGTTATTATCTTTGATCCAGAGGGCACTTTGACTGCCATACTATGGCGCTACATTGTATAAGTTATATTGAATTAAAGTAATGTAATTGATTAACATTAACATATTTGATGAATATTTGTGAAAAGCATTAAAAATTTGAACATTAATGCAGGGAATGCTGTTGTGGTAAGGGAGAGCTGGTTGACTTTCTAATTGATTATCAATTTTATTATACCACCTACAGAATCTTATATAAGATTTCTTGCAACTGCATTGGTTTTCTAGTCCCCTGTTGGTTTAATTATCTCCCTTTACGACAACAAATTTTAACGATAAAAAGCCGTCATAGTGTTGTTATGCAGAAAGTTCATGGTTTTGGAACTTCTGAATATTTACTCAAAGTTATTTATATTGTGGGTTCAGCTAGTTTAAGATACTTAAGTTTGACTTCTACGTTAAATTAGATTAGGATAGTTTAAATTAGTTATTGCCATTATTTGGATACAGAAAAGGTACTTATATATTATACTTTTATCAGGAGGTAATCTTTATTAGGTGCTTCATTTATAAGTTTTTGAATATGCCAACGAAACCGATTTGTTATTAGTTTACGATACATTGCGTACCACGTCGTTAAGTGTACCGTATCTTCCATTTTTTTTATAGAAAAAAAAACAATTATAGAAAGTCAATAGTAACAACTCGATTTTTGAATTTAAATTAGAAAACAAATTCGGCCAATTCTTTAGTGTTAAAAATGTACACAAAAGTTTTGTTTTAAATATTTGTCGACCTAAAAATTTTGTGACACACGTCTAGAAAATATTTTGCGAGTATTCGCACAGCATTGTGCTCACATTCGCAAAAAGGCAGTTTCTGGCCTAGTGACACAAATAACTATTGTATGTTATAAGTAATAAATGCGCAAACAAATTTGGAATCACCAAGAAAAAACCTGTAAAAAGAATGTGAAAATCAAGACAGATTCAAAACTAAACTTAAAAACTAAACCGATAAGTGGCGAGGTGTACGGGGGCATTAACACAATTAATTTGAACATTGATAGTGTAAGAATAAATCTTTAAAATTAACTTAATTATTTAGTAAAAAATCTGGGTTAGTGGCGTTATAATAAATAATTTCTAGTAAATCTAATACTTGTATATTATTGTTATTGGAGTTAATATGATGTATTAAATCATGATTAGAAACGGCGTGGTTACTTGAAACTGCTTGTTGTGCAAAAGTTGATTTGACTGAAAACAAGTTGCCTTTATATTTGTTAGGTTCTTCTAAGTATCTTAAATGTTCTCTGAGTCTAGTTTCAGAGTATCTAATTGTCCTACCTATGTATACACGATTACAAGATCAAGTAACCTTTATATATGCCGCTGGATTCAAGTGGGTTAAATTTGTTAAAATATGAAGAAAAAATCTTATAAGTTTTGCATTCATTGCATTTATTAAGCCTTGAAAAAGATCATGTTTAAGAAGCGACACGTCGGCCAGTTCTACGTAAAAGTTTAAATTTTAAAACCACAACCTCTAACCCCGAAGAGTCTCTAAAAAGGATAAGTTTTTAAATCATCTGTCAATTTGTCAAGTGTGAAAGTATTTTGTCAAAGTTAAAAGTTATTTTGTGCCTTTAAACCAAGATTTTTTTAGTAAAAATTATACATTCTAGTAGAGTAAAGGGCAAACTTTCGATTGTTAATGATTTCAAAATTTATAGTTTGCGACCTCTCGGTTGCAAATTGAACCTCTGTAAAATTAGGTAGAGTAAGATGGCCAAAATAAAGGAATCCAGAGCAAAAAAAAAAAGATTATTCCTTAAGAGGTTGCCGCTAACTCAACGGTGTTTGGGTGGGTACGTAGTGTCAATTATTTTGTTTTTACCAGGGCGCCAAATCCTTTCCCACAGACAACCTATATGCTCGTCTTGGTCTTGGATTAGAGATCCAGCATAAAACTCTACAATAATTATATAAAGGTTTTGTTACCGAATAAATGATGCAAAAAAAAAAATATAAAAGAAGGAAAAGAAAAAGAGAAGAAAAAAATATATTTCCTTGTGTGGCACCACAGAAATGACAATAATGTGCATACACAAAAAAAAAATATGATAACAAACAAGTATTAATTATGTACAGTGTAGATAAAGTTCTATTCTATAAACTGTCGAGTGCGCAAGTTGAATAGTAAGATAAATAAACTGAATTTGTACTTTTTTATGTGTGTATAATTTTTAAAATTTTAGCGATGTTGAGATTTATGCGGTAAAGGGCGTCGAGCAAGCTTGTCCGAGTCTTTAGTGTTGAGGTGCAAATCAAAGAAAAATCCCGGATAGTGCAATAACCTCACTTCCACGCGCAAAATATCTGACGTCGTCGTCAGATGAAATCTCGCGATACTACTTGCGTTCACGTTACAACAAACTTTATAGGTAACTATTTTTATTATTTACAATAGCAAGCAAAAATAAATTGTAATGGTGTACCACACGTATTTCTTTTCGACACGTATTTACAATTATTACCTAAGTACATTAGAAACAAAAAAAATTGAAAGGGAGAAAAAAACCGATTCAATGGTGTATGACACAATAAACTTTATGTTTTCGATGATGATGATGGACGTCAACAAAAATAATAAATCGCCAAATATAATTATTCCCATAAACTAAACAAAATACGCGTTTTGGGGTCTTTACACACGCACAATCAAATAATTTTACACGCACAATCAAATGTTCCAGTCACTCTTGATTGTAGGTCCGACGTTTAAAATAAATAGATTTAATAACTTACAGTTGCGGACGTTGTGATACTCTATTTTTTTGTAGTGACCCCGGACATCTGGCCGAGATCGGAAAGTCAAGAAAATAATCGCTCCTGGACAGGTAGCGCACCAAGTTGTGGGTGTGAGAAGCAGCTAGCGAGAGAATCGGGTGAGTAGAAATGGTTTTAAAATGGAAATTAACGTTTGATTGAAAATAATAAAGATCTTACCTTCCAGGTGTTAGTGAAGCTGATAAAGAGATTATCTATCCGTGCTGGACGTAAATCCATCAAACGATGAGTTGATCGAAATAACTTTTTTGATTACAACACCATAATAAATTCCAATCAAATTAGTGAATACAAACAAGATCCAATATAAAATTGATATTTTAATTACATTTGTAATTCACTGCACCAGCACAATGGATATTACAATAATAGAAATCAAAACGTCAAAACCGCATTTTCGAACACAAAAATCTACATTTATCAATGCCCCTTTGAGATAAATCTGACCTTTATATACGTCGACACGGGGAATTTAAATTCATCGTGTAAACAATTAGGCAACCCAAGTCATACACACATACAAACATTCACATAATATCCTAATGTAATAAGAAATAAAGTTTTGTATTGAAAACTCGAAAATAAAATTGTAACAACTCTCCCTTACAAAAAAAGTTTTGTTCCACTATAATCATATCAGATCAGGTTGTCAACAAAAATCATCTTAAGACATATCTAAATCGGGTGGTTCTTCTTTTAAATCTCGTATATGCCACAATCCTTTACTAACACGATTGTCATCCATCAATTCGTAAGATACTGAAGAAAGCTTCTTTCTAATGATAAATGGTCCTATATAACGTGGTGCGAATTTTGATGTAAAGTTCTTTGCAGCATCTGAAAGAGCAAAATTTCTTCGGTACACCCTATCTCCTACCACAAACTCGGTTTGTCTACGACGTAAATCATAACGCGATTTGGCTCTATTGTGCGCGATTTCTAAACGTTTCTTGATATCTACAAACAACTTTTTAAATTCTTCTTCACGCTGAGTTGGTACTCTAGCTTCTTCAATTGGTGAGATTTTGGTATGATGGCGGTCCCCAAAAAGAACATGCTCTCTTCCGAAATTCGCAAAGTATGGCGTAACTCCTATGGTTTCATGAACTGAAGTCCTTAATGCACAAGCAACTCTAGGTAAATACTGATCCCATTTTTGTGGTTTTCGGACACATACGCGGTTAACATAGCCTTAACGTCTCTGTTAACCCTTTCTACAGGGTTAGCTTGGGCATGGTATAACGGCGTAAACTGTATGTGGACTTTAAACTCTTTACAAATTTCTCGGAACTCTTTTGACCGGAACTGTGTTCCATTATCGCAAATTACTCTATGGGGAGTGCCATAAACTAAAAATATCTGATCCCGAATAACGTCTACTATCGCAGAAGCAGTACCCGTTCGTAAAGGAACAAGTACAACATATTTAGTGAAATAATCAGAGATTGCCAAAATCAATGTGTAACCTTTTGCTGAACGAGGCAAAGGTCCACACAAATCAATACTAATCATTTCCCACGGTCTCGATATCGTAAGATGCTTTCCTAAAAGTCCTGCTGGAGCTCTTTGATCCGATTTAGTTTGAGCACAAAGTTTGCACGATCGTACATATTTAGTCGTATCGGTTTTCATCTTAGGCCAATAGTATTGGGCTTGCAATCTCTTAAATGTTTTGAACATACCGGCGTGACAACCTTCAGTGGAGTTATGTGATTGTACTATTATGGTCTTTCGCCGTTCTTTCGGTACTACAATTTTCCAAGAATCACTTTCATCACGAAGACCCGGATAAGAAACTTTAACATACTTGAACAACTTGCCGTTCTCAATACGCCAATGGGGGTGATGTAATGGATTCTGCTTTACTTTAGTTATCATTTTCTTATACCAGGCATCCTGTATGTTGGTATTTGTTGTGTCTTCAACGACCGATATTTCAGTGACAGTACGTGATAATAGATCAGGAACAACGTGATCTTTTCCTTTACGATGACACACTTCAAAATCGTATTGCTGTAGGCGCAAAACCCAACGAGCTAACCTGCCAGTAGGTTCTTTAAGATTATGCAACCAAAGTAATGAATAGTGGTCAGTAATAACCTTGAAATGATAACCTTCTAAATAGGGTCGAAGTTTCTCTACCGCAAAAATAACCGCCAAACATTCACGCTCGGTAGTCGAATATTTCTTTTCAGCAGCACTCAACGAACGACTGAGATAACAGATCACATGTTCTCCGTCCTCATCTTCCTGTGATAGAACAGCACCTAATCCGAAAGCTGAAGCATCTGTTTGTACTGTAAATGGTAGATTGAAATTGGGACAACTCAATACAGGAGCCGAAACAAGATAATTTTTTACCTTCTGAAAAGCTTCCTCACAAAAACTTGACCAATTCCAAGCTTTGTTTTTGTGCAACAATGACGTTAACGGAGCAATTAATGATGCGAACCCAGGTATAAAACGGCGATACCAAGATGCTGTTCCTATCAATCGCCTAACTTCTGTAGTATTCCGAGGTGTTGGAATTTCAATTATGGCCTTAACTTTTCGGGGTCTACATGTAACCCCAGTTGATCCACCACAAACCCTAAATACCGTAACTCGGGACGACACAGTTGACATTTTCTTTAGATAACGTTAGACCTGCTTTCAAGAGCCGATCTAAACACTTCTCCAACACGACAAGATGAGTTTCAAAAGTCTCAGTCACAATAATAACGTCATCCAAATAAACGAAGACATGCGGTTCTAGTTCTGGCCCTAACACTCGATCTATCAATCTCTGCCATGTTGCAGGGCTGTTCGCTAAACCAAACGGCATTCTCTTAAATTGAAATAGTCCTCTTCCAGGAATTCCGAAAGCGGTGTAAGGTCTCGAACTTTCTTCAACTTTGACTTGCCAATATGCCGATTTTACATCTAAGGAGGTAAGATATTTTGCATTCCTGAGTTGATCTAAGATTGTGGAGACGAATGGAATGGGGTAAGCATCTTTGTGACAGACCTTATTCAATTGCCGGTAGTCGACACATAAACGATATGTTCCATCTTTCTTGGGTATCATCAAAACAGGACTAGACCAACCTGATGACGAGGGTTCGATAATGTCGTTATTTAACATGATGTTTATTTCTTCATCAATCTTCGATTGCATAGCTGGTGAAACTCTGTATGCTCGTTGTTTAATTGGGGCAGCAGTGGTGATAATGCGATGTTCAACTAGATTCGTACAACCAATGTTGTTTCCCATTTGACTAAAATATTTATCGGCCAAGCATTCCAATTGAGTTTGTTGTTCGGGTGACAATGTCGCTTTGGCCACTACAGCACTAATTTCAGGCAACGCTGCATCTTTGGAAAATGTCCAACAATTTCTTCTTAAGTCTGGAATTATTCCCATGGTTCTCCAAAATCAATACCCAATATTAGCGGGTGATTTAACTCTGGTACAATCAACATAGTGAGCATTCGAACTTTACCTTCAAGCTGTAATGGTAACGTGACTGATCCTACTACGGTACAAGTTTGACTGTTGGCTACTACACACGAAGATATTGATGATTTGGTTATTTTTATACCTAGTTTATCGAGAAGTTTCCATCCAATAGAACCTAATATTGTACGAGTGGCTCCAGTGTCTAACAAACCTCTAATTTCAATGCCTAAAATATTAACTGTCAAATATGGCCTCAAGTCGTCTTCACAATGTGTAAAATGTAATTTAGAATAGGAGTCATATATTCATAGTTATCTTGATTATTTTCCGAAAAGATTTTGACCGATGAAAGAGATTTTGGTGAGTACAATTCTCGGCCACTTATTGCACTCTGCGACCGTTTCCCGTACATTTGAAACAGCTACGTATAGTAACTCCAGGGTGACCGCATCCATAACAGTGGGTGGTTTTGGGAGATGTGCAGACATTCGCTCGGTGACCGGTTTTTCGACAATTCCAACAAGTAATAGCTTGTGTAGGTTGGACGGGTGATACCATATTAGTATTAGCCGCAGTATTCCTGGACGATGCGGACAGGTCATCAAAATCTATCAATGATGGAGACGATTCATGGAACTCATTGACTTCAAAACGCACTTTACGTTTTTGCCAAGCTAAATCTGGTTCCAGCATTTGCGACCAATTTGTTGGAGGGGTTTAAATTTCTCCGCATTAATTTTTGCATCTTCTAAGGATCGACATAGTCGTACTAAATCGCTCACAGACGTAATAGGATGGATCGCTAACTGTTGACTATAATAAGGTTGAAGATTTTTCTTAATAATTGCCAAACGGGTAATTTCTGATGGCATTTTCGGCAAACGTGCAAACAAATTCTCCATGATCGATATAAAAATTATTACTCTTTCCTGTGGATGTTGAGTTCTACTCCTAATTTCATCCCACAAAGATGTTTCATAATCTGTAGGCAAAAAAATTGCTTTTAAATTATCAACTAAATCGTCCCAACTTTTAATAAAACGATGATGGGCTCGGTACCATTGTAAAGCACTACCAGTAAAAATTTCAGCTGCAGATTTTAGTAACTGATTCTTCGAAATTCCTCGCGATTCTCGTAACTCTTCTAAACGAATTAAAAACGAAGACAAACTGGTAGTTTCGCCATCATAAGTTAAATTCCATTTGTATATGGGAACAAATTTTTGGACGGGACTGTACGTATCAAGTTCAGGAGGATGATTAATGGCGTATTGTTTCTTTTCTGGTTGATTTGGAAATAAGTTAATGGCACTAAGGTGACCAGACAAATCAATATTTGGATTCAACACAACTTTCTCAGTAACTAAATTAGGATGTTTAATAGGACTTAAATTAACTTGCGCTACTACAGCTCTTGTGGACACCTCATGATCAATAAGCTGCGCTACAGGCGGTTCACGTGAACGTCCTGGAGATGATGCACGAGTTTGAACTCTGGAAGAACTTGGGATATTAGGGGAGTCCAACAATGACTGACCGGTATGTACAACTTCCTTCTTAGATTCAACTTTATTCGTGAGTTCTAGAGCTTGGAATAAATTTTTCAATACGTCACAGAAATGCTCAATTTTCTTCAGTTCCTCAGGATCTTGAGCAACTATCCTTTGCAAACGCTGTTCGACATGAAGCAGTCTCGTCTTTATTCGCTTGGTTTCATTTGCCATGTTTTCCATATCGAAATCTTGAATTGCACCACTAAGCTCTTCTAATTTTAAGCTACAAATTACCAGTTCTTTCTCGGTTTCAAATCTTACTCCGACCGGTGTCGATCGATCTCCTTGAGCTTCCTCATACAATGCATCACGTAGAAGTGCTCTTTTCTCAGCAACAGTCCTACCAGTTGCACGACCTCTAACTAATAGTTCATACGATAACTCATCACTCAATAAACGATTTACATCCATGGCGAAAGTTCAAACACGCAACAAAAATTAAACAAACAAAAAAATTGACTTCCAAAAAAAGAAGAAAAAAAAAAAGAGAGAGGAGGGTATATGCCCTTCAAGACCCTTCAGTGCCCTTCGGGCGGGCCCCACGTTGGGCGCCAAAGTGCGACCTCTCGGTTGCAAATTGAACCTCTGTAAAATTAGGTAGAGTAAGATGGCCAAAATAAAGGAATCCAGAGCAAAAAAAAGATTATTCCTTAAGAGGTTGCCGCTAACTCAACGGTGTTTGGGTGGGTACGTAGTGTCAATTATTTTGTTTTTACCAGGGCGCCAAATCCTTTCCCACAGACAACCTATATGCTCGTCTTGGTCTTGGATTAGAGATCCAGCATAAAACTCTACAATAATTATATAAAGGTTTTGTTACCGAATAAATGATGCACAAAAAAAAAATATAAAAGAAGGAAAAGAAAAGAGAAGAAGAAAAAAATATATTTCCTTGTGTGGCACCACAGAAATGACAATAATGTGCATACACAAAAAAAAAATGATAACAAACAAGTATTAATTATGTACAGTGTAGATAAAGTTCTATTCTATAAACTGTCGAGTGCGCAAGTTGAATAGTAAGATAAGTAAACTGAATTTGTACTTTTTTATGTGTGTATAATTTTTAAAATTTTAGCGATGTTGAGATTTATGCGGTAAAGGGCGTCGAGCAAGCTTGTCCGAGTCTTTAGTGTTGAGGTGCAAATCAAAGAAAAATCCCGGATAGTGCAATAACCTCACTTCCACGCGCAAAATATCTGACGTCGTCGTCAGATGAAATCTCGCGATACTACTTGCGTTCACGTTACAACAAACTTTATAGGTAACTATTTTTATTATTTACAATAGCAAGCAAAAATAAATTGTAATGGTGTACCACACGTATTTCTTTTCGACACGTATTTACAATTATTACCTAAGTACATTAGAAACAAAAAAAAAATGAAAGGGAGAAAAAAACCGATTCAATGGTGTATGACACAATAAACTTTATGTTTTCGATGATGATGATGGACGTCAACAAAAATAATAAATCGCCAAATATAATTATTCCCATAAACTAAACAAAATACGCGTTTTGGGGTCTTTACACACGCACAATCAAATAATTTTTACACGCACAATCAAATGTTCCAGTCACTCTTGATTGTAGGTCCGACGTTTAAAATAAATAGATTTAATAACTTACAGTTGCGGACGTTGTGATACTCTATTTTTTTGTAGTGACCCCGGACATCTGGCCGAGATCGGAAAGTCAAGAAAATAATCGCTCCTGGACAGGTAGCGCACCAAGTTGTGGGTGTGAGAAGCAGCTAGCGAGAGAATCGGGTGAGTAGAAATGGTTTTAAAATGGAAATTAACGTTTGATTGAAAATAATAAAGATCTTACCTTCCAGGTGTTAGTGAAGCTGATAAAGAGATTATCTATCCGTGCTGGACGTAAATCCATCAAACGATGAGTTGATCGAAATAACTTTTTTGATTACAACACCATAATAAATTCCAATCAAATTAGTGAATACAAACAAGATCCAATATAAAATTGATATTTTAATTACATTTGTAATTCACTGCACCAGCACAATGGATATTACAATAATAGAAATCAAAACGTCAAAAACCGCATTTTCGAACACAAAAATCTACATTTATCAATGCCCCTTTGAGATAAATCTGACCTTTATATACGTCGACACGGGGAATTTAAATTCATCGTGTAAACAATTAGGCAACCCAAGTCATACACACATACAAACATTCACATAATATCCTAATGTAATAAGAAATAAAGTTTTGTATTGAAAACTCGAAAATAAAATTGTAACAAGTTTAGAATGAATATTTGAGTTGCCTAGTAAAGCTATCTCCTAACCTTTACCTTACTATGAGCTGCAGCTTATGTACAGTGGATAAGGAGGATGGATTGATCTCTTGTGATGGACGCGAGTCTTGGTTTCATTATTCATGTGCTGGACTTGACGAGCCAACCTTCAACAATTTAAGCAGAGACCCTGGCAAATAGTTTTGCAAACAATGCCTTTCCAAGTCTGCATTTCTATCTAATAGAAATGTGGAACTGCTTTCATGTAAGATTTGTTTTGGAACTAAAGTATAAAAGAAAAAATACAAAGGAATAAAAGGGTTTAGGACGCCACAAAATTTTCAAACACGCTGACAGAAAGGAAGAGTTTTTCGAGTTTATGAAATCTATTGAACTAACTACTTCTGGTAACGTCCCGGTAAGTTTTCATGAGCATATAGGAATGTTGAAGCTGGATGTTAAAGTTCTAAAAAGGATCCCAAAGGGAGCCAGACAAGTAGCTGCGAATAACTTATCAGCATTAATCGATGCTATCGTTGACTATAATGTCGAAGAATCCTGGCACAGTTTGCTATTGTTTTCATATGTCGCCTTGAGGGTTCCTGACAAGAAACAGAAATAGTTGGCTAAGTTAGTGAAGAAAAATATAGCTAACTTTAAGTTTGAGGATGTTATAAGAGGAACTTTTTTTTATGAGTCTTCGGAGGAAAGCTTGACTTGAACGGCAAAGTTACAGTATCAGATGGAAACGTACGTGGAGCAGTAACAATCTTATCTTCGACTGATAAACTGGTATCTACAAGTACTGATATTTTGAGACAATTGAAAGATAAACATTCCCATACATCTAGCCCATTCTATCTGCCGGACTCGCCTATCTCTAATAGAGACGCCCTGACAGTTGACTGCTTAAATGTTTTACCTTCAATATCGAGTTTTTCTAACGGGATTGATGGACTGATGCCACAACATCTCATCTTATTTTCAAATGAAACGGTAATAAGAACGTGAAGCTTCTTTAGTTGCTGACAAACGTATGTAACTTGGTGTTGAGGGAGAAGTCATGGTATCAATAATACCAATTTTATATGGAGCAAACCTGTGCGTCCTTTCCAAAAATGATGGTAGTATAAAACCGATTGCCATTGAAAATACATATAGGCGACTTGTAGCAAAAATAGGATGTAAACATTATACCATGAAACGCAACTCCCTTCTTCTAGCAGCAATGTCCCACGTTTCCAAGATTTTTAAAATTTTGTTGCCGTGTTATTCTTCTTCATCAATTCTTTTCTTTCAAGGTGACATTATTCAGTCTACGGTTGGTGTTCAACAAGGCGACTCACTTAATCTTTTATGCTTTACCCTTGCTCTTCAACAAATTATTGAACAGCTCACTTTAAACTGAGTCTTTCCTATTTGGATGATGCACCCTTTGAAGTGCGAGATTTTCTTTACCTCTGATACTAATGAAGAAGGCTACCGGAAATACTTAGATGTTTTACCAAGAATTAGAGTTACTCTCAAGACAGACTTAGGACTATTGGGCGCTCAGCTGACCAAAGCTTTTTTTAAAAATATATTAGAAAGAAAGTGTTTGGAGGTTCAGATTTTATTAGATCGACTACATAAACTATTGTTTCACACAGCTTATTACCTTCTGGCAGTTCCAAAGTTTACATATTTACTCCGGACCTTGCCTTGCTGGTTATTTATGGCTCTGATAAGGAGTCTGAACAGCCATAACATTTAAGAAGATTACTAATTAAAGTTTTCAAAAAAGCCAGTGGATGATTGCATGCTTTCCTGTTTGAGTATCCTAGAATACGTAGAATTGAAAATATTTGTCTCCCAGCCTTTTTGTCTTTCGTGAATAGTGTCTCTCTACTTGTCAATCTTACCTAACCTGAAATTAAAGACAAGTCTGAGATAACTTTTTATAGCAAAAGCCTTGAATTTTGAAACAAAACATTCTCTCAAATCCCTCTCAAGCCATTTTTCCAATTGAATTGGGACCTGATCATAATCCAGAGTCAACAATCTGTTTTATCATTTTTATCATAAGTAGATCAAGCCGATTATTTTGCTGCTTGCACTAAGGAAGCTGGTGGATGGTTGAATCTGGTACCATCTAAGAAGATCGGGTCACACCTAGACAACAATACTTTCAGGATCGCAGTGGCAAATTAGTGAAAAATGCTCTAATTACTCCCACAGTTCTTGAGCCAACAGGATTGTTTAGAGATGATAAAAAGCGCCTAGACGGCATGACATTAGTTCCTTGGTCGCAGAGAGAACGTTGATTGGTAAGTAACTTTTAATGACACGACTGAAAAATCATGTTTAAATTCATCACGTAAAGTAGCCAGACAGTTAGCGGAAAATGTAGCCCTCAGGAAGGTCAATATGTATTGTATTATTTTGAGTGATATTTATTCCAATTTCACTGGAATCTCATAGTTCGATTTCCGAAGTTACTTTGAAGTTTTTGGATGAGCTAAGACATAGACTTATCAGTGCCACTAAGAAACCTCGAGTGAGGACATACGTATTTCAACAAATTTCCATTGCTCTACAACGTGGCAATGCTGCCTGTATCATAAAAAGTTTTTCTCGAAGTGTTCTTGTTATAAATGTTTTTTCTAAATTAATTGATTATATTTTTTTCTATAAATTTATTAAATTTGTGTATTTATAAGACAAATGATATATCCAAAATTAAAATCTTTTCTATGGAGAGAAAGGGGGTTGTAGGTTTTTTTTTATAGAGTAAAAGTGGTTTTGCACTATTTTCGGCGAAAGTATTTTTGCACATAACCTCAAAATTTTCGAGATGAATTGAAACACCCTGTTTAATGGTTTTTATTTCTTATGGTCTAAATAAACTGTAATTTTTTGGAATAAAAATATTATTTTGCTTTATATTAATTAAAAACCAAAAAATTACCCCCAACTTTAACTGAAAAATCGCAAATTTCAGATGTTTCAATTTTTTAGCTGGGAAATTATTCGTTAGAATGTCTACTTTTAAATGGTATACACAAAAATTTACACTCCCTCTCGCAAAAATTTGCTGCAAATTGTAAAAAGTAAAAAGGTGTTTTTGAAAAATAGTTTTTTAATAATTGCTAAAATATGCCATTAATCGATAAAAAATAAACAAAATCAAAACAATAAGTAGGTATTATTTATGAAGTTTTAAATAATTTTATACAGAAACGCATGATTATTAAAATTAGTCTTTAGTCCAGTAAAATTGCCTAAATTCAGACCAAATTAGAAGCACTTTGATTGTTTCATAAATTGCCTTGTTTCATCATTCTATTCAACATACTATAATCCAAAATGATCATTCTGCGCTCAGAAGGCCACGAAAATTACAAAAATCGGAAAAAACTTAAAGAGTGCTCATTCCACGGCAAAATCATTCTGTTACCAAATATTCCTTAAACATTTTGGCATCTCATGGTGATTGTGGTTTTTTATATTTTGTATTTTTAGTTTTTTTTTTAGTTTTCAACATAAAATTAGAGCATGAATGTTAAACTTTGTCTTACACTTAGACCCGTTATCATTCACCCTGTAATGATTGGGGCTTGCAATTTTCTATTGGGCATCTTTATGTAGGTAACCACTTTTAGGATATATCTGAAAATTCAAGTCAATCTTTGGAGAGGTTTTGCTTTTAAGGGTTGAGTTGCACACTAGATTTTTTACTGTACCGTTGAGCATGTTTTCTTATAATTACAAAAATGCAGTTTTTTAGTAGTTTACTATGATGTGCAATCGGTTCCCGACCAATCTTGAGGTAGAGTGCTTGGTCCGTTTTTCTTACCGTGATGTCCTCTAGAGGCCTAACGCGCTTGATGTTTTTTATAGGTTTATTCGTCTTCAACTGCTTCCATGTCAGCAATTAGTTCTTCATCTGTTTCAGTACCATATATTTCGTCATACTCTGAAATCTGTACACCATCGTTTTATATTATCTGCTATTGAGAGGAGTCAAGTCTTTCGTATTCAGTTGAGTCCTCTCAATCGCCTTGTCAGTGCTGCATTTAGGGTCGATCTGCCGTGACAGCAAAACAGTCCAACCTTTCGGCATCCGCAGTTTGAAGAGCAGCAATTGCAAAGTATTGTGTTCAGAAGTGCTTTTGGAGCAGGTGGTCGCGTTCTTTTTAAATTAAATCTTAAACTTTTGCTGTTTTGCAAAGTATTGATAAACTGTTTAGTTATACTTACCTACCGCCAGTTCGCCATGTTTCAGTATTATCAAATAATGAAACGAATACTGAAGCACAGTTTTCACAACTAGTACAGAATCACTAGCAAATAAATAAAAACCATCAAAAATATACGAATTTTAGAGTGCTGAACAACTACCGCAATGTATACGCAAGAAGCATAAACTTTGCAATCATGCGAATAAACTTTTAAAAGGTCTTTAGCTTCATATGGGTTTAAAAAAAAATTTGGCACTAAAAAAACCATTTCTTTATTTTATGAAATTGAAAGCACCAAGATTAAGAATTTAGAATTCACTCGACTTACCAAATTAATATTGCAAGAAATAATATTTTGTTGATTTGATAATTTTTTTTAATCTATTACTTTAATGTGACTGTCTAAAACTAAATTAAAGTAAAAATTTAAGTAATATTTACTCGAGTCGTCGTAGCTCAGATAATAGAAGCGCTTTCCGAAAGTAAACATATTTGAGTTTAATTTGTTATTCAATTCAATAAAAAAGTATAAACCCAATCCAAACCACTTTAGTCGATTAATTTATACTTTATTGTTAGAATTGAGCTTGAGTTTGGTCAATATTTCTATGAATGATATAGTAAATATGCAAACTCTGTACAAATATGTTAGTTGCAGTAATAACAACAACATAAATATAAATAAATTTTAAGCTGTCCTGTGGAAAATATATTTCTTACCTTCTTAGAAAATTCTGTAAAGTGATAAATAAGCAAGATGATATCTACAATTGTAATTGCAATCCATGATCCAGTCCCTCCATATTTGAATATGGGATTGGTCTCCCACGATAGGAACCTCTGGATGCCCAATAACAACCAAAAAGTGTAAACAAAAAACTCATTATAATTTTAAACATCAACGAGGTCACAAATACTGAAGTCAATTTCTTGGCTACGTTAGTAATCTTAACATACGTTTGCTTAATCCATATTAGAGATTTCTTTCGATGAACCTCTTCAGCACCTAAAACAACTCTCGCGTATTGTAGGGCAATCATTCTACGTTTCAGTTCGTGCAATATAAGCATTAACAGAAAATTCATATTTCCATTATAAATTGACGACAAATAATAAATATCAGATGCATTCACACTGAAACCTTTTGGACGTTCTAAGTATGCAGTTATAGTTAGTAATATATAATTCAATATTTGCAAAGCATAGTGAATTATAATTATAAAATTAGTCGTTTTCTTCCAGTAACGTTATCTAGACGTTTTTCCATGCCTTTTTAAAAAACTTGTCAATTGTAATAATATCATGGATTACTTGCAGAACTCGCCTCTTATTGGTATACGACATAAATATAAAATTCAATATAATCACATAGATAATTATTTTGGAAAAATTTACAGTGATTTCATCAAATGTTAATGGCAACCAACTAAAATAAAAACAATGTCCGACGCAAATTAAAATTGAAAATATTTTAAAAATTAAGTTCCAATAAACGAATATCCACTGCGTTGAAAATTGAAAATATCCCGTTAAAGACACTAAAATGCCTAAAGGTTTAAAAACATATATAAAATTTTGTTTGCAATTACTTTCCATTTTACTCGAACCCACTATAAAGTGTTACCCATAATCAGCATTTTTTCAATTAATAAATTGAAAAGGTTTTTATCGATAAAACTAACATAGACTATGAAAATAAAAAAAAAGTTTAATATAACATGATAATTAACAAAAATGGAAAAGAGGAAATAAAAGAATGGGGATAGATGAAAGGAAATGAGAGGATTATTGTATGAGATTATTAGAGGGAGGGAAAGAAAAACAGAATTATGGTATAAAAATAAGGAGATTGTGAAAAACAAGAGAGGGAGAGATAAAAAGAAGAAGAGCTGAGGGAGGGAGAGCAGTGGAAATACATAGAGGAAAAGATAAAAAACAAAGTAAGATGCATAATGAACTAGATATGGAAGAGAGAGAGTTTCCCAGAAAATGGAGGGAGGCTATTATATGTCCGATTTACAAGGGAGGGGAACGGAAAGAAATGGGAGATTATAGGAGTGTAAGCATAACTAACGTAGGATATAAAATATATAGGGAGATGATAAGATCGACGTTGGAAAAAGAGATAATGGATCGGCATGCTGGTTTTAGAAGAGGAAGGTAAACGGTGGATAACATATATATTTTAAAGCAAATAGTTAATAGAGTGAGATGTTTATTTTTTGTGGAAAGCTATGAAGAAAAGTGATATAAGTGGGGACTTAATGTGATCTTAAAGATGAGAATACAAAGTGCAGAGTAAAGTTGAATGGAGGGTGAGGAAAACCTTTTTTTTTAGATAGGAAGAAATTAAGACAGAGATGTCCCTTGAAACCGATGTAACAAATTCGTGCGCTTATGGCAGTAAGAATTAATTATATTTGAGCGGGGATTATTTTTAAAAACGAAACCGTCATTGACGGATCAACAATTGCCTTTATGCGCAACAGTTTTGTTAAATTTATAATTAAACTTAATTTAAATTGTTTTTGTGAGAGTTATTACTTAACCGTAAGTTTTTATTTTAATTTTTCCTATAATTAATATTTATTTTATTGTAGCTCTTATTGTATATTTTAAATAAACGTCATATGCAAACCTGCGTGGCCAAATTGCTACGACGCGCACCTGAGAACCTGATAACCCGTATCGGCGAGTACACGTTTATTAGTTATCGCATGAGAATTATTGTTTTATTTTTGAAACTCCAACTAATTATGTGGTTATTAATTTCTGATTGTACAAATATTAAGTTAGTTTGTGAGTTGTTAATTTGTTTGCGGAAAAGCGTGACAAATTATTTAGTGCCCCTTGTGGGACACGTATACGTAACGTTGTCTAATGGCTACTTAATTCTTGTTCTTTAGTTAATAATTTATACTTGAATCATGAATGTAAATGCTTTAAAATCGGACAAATTAAATGAGGAATCACGGTTTCGTAATATAGATCCGTTGATCAAAAAAGATCTAGATTAGCACTCAAAAAATTAAATTCATCTTTAATCAATTCTTACAAGCCTATCAGTTACGATACAAAAATTGAACTTGATGTTTGTGCTGAAAAATAATTGAATTGGAAGGTTTGGGTAATGAATTTGTTACAAATTCATTTTCACCATCTTTTTCTAGACTTAATACCCGATTAGTGCATTTGTTTGGTAGATTAGATAGGTTAAAGCCTGAAGAATAATTTCAAAAACATCATAGCATGTTTGTTTCTCGTTGCTTAGACTTAATTGACACAATTAGGAATTCTATTGAAACTATGAAATCTTATCCGGTTAGTACGGTAGACAATCGATTAGTAGAAAATCAAAATGAGTCATCTGATGATATTCCGGGAGCTACTTTTACGAGAATTGGGGCACGTGCCTCTTTTTTAGTAATCCAAATCCAAATTTAAATGAATGTAATCATGATTCTTTAAATAATCGAATGCCTGAGGATGATTTTTATACTCAGCATCGTATACAAACGTTACAACAAGAATTAGACAGACTTCATCTTAGCAGTAAAACTAATAGTGAAGATTCTAAATCTAAGACCATTCCAGTTTGTAAATGGGGACTTACATTTTCTGGAGATACTGTTGCTAGACGTGTTTCTAAACAGCAATTGTTTGATAGTGCTGTAGATTTATTTTCTGGGCAAGGTTTAATTTGGTTTCGAGCTATAAAATCTCGCATCAGTAGCTGGGACGACTTAGTTGAAAAATTACGGTATGATTTTCTTACGAGTAATTTTGACGAAGAACTTTGGGACGAAATTAAGAGACGCAAACAAGGACAAGACGAAAAAACATCAATTTTTATAGCTTCTATGCTTAATCTATTTGACCGATTCGTCAATCAACCTTCCGAACCAAAAAAAAATAACCTATATTACACGAAATTTACAACCTTATTACGCTACTCAATTATCTTTGATATATGTTAACGATATTGATTATTTACAAAAACTTTGTAAACGACTCGAAGAAACTCGATTACAAAATGTGCGCTATCGCAATCACAAGCCTGAACAATCTTTCAAATTAGAACTGGATCTCATGTATAAACCCTAGTCACACAAAAATCAAGTCAGCACATCTTCTTGTGAAAATAAAATTTTTTTCGACCGGAAATACAGCTAAACCTAATACAATTAGTTTTAATTGTCATAAAATAGGCCATTCCTTTGATACTTGCTCTCAAAGTTTGAAAATTTTTTGCTTTGTTTGTGGACATTCAGATTCTTACTACTCCAACTGTCCTAAATGTCACAAAAAAAAACTAGTATCACGGAAGTTTACATTCAGCTGACCACTTCCGTCGTTTATTAGTTCTAAGGCTGAAGAGTCTTTTTGGTGTTCTTGGTTAAAAACTGTAAAAAAATTTTACAAAACCCACGTCATTGCGTCTAGTTTTATTCACACAAACAAAGACAATCGTCCTAATATTTCTTTAAATGTAGGCGGTGAAAAAATGAATGCTCTTTTTGATACAGGCGCAAATAAAAGTATTTTGGGTGCAAATGGTTGCTTTCTGATAAAGAAATTACAATTAACTTTATCAAATCCTTCTTCTGAATATTCGTTAACTACTGCAGATGGAAACGGAAATGGAAAAAAAGTTATCGGTTGTGTTTTGATGGGAGAAAACTAAATTCTGTTACAAAAAAAGACGCGTATCCACTTCCCATGTTGAACAGCATTTTAGACAAACTTCGCGATGCTTGTTATTTGTCTTCGATTGATTTAAAACAAGCATTTTATTAGGTACCTCTTCATCTCGATTCGTGTTTACTGTTCCCAAACGTGGTCTATTTGAGTATACGGTTATGCCATTTGGTATAGCAAATGCTCCAGATACTCAGCAAAGACTGATGGATTCTTTATTTGGTCCGTTAATTGGTGAAAATGTATTTTGTTATTTAGACGACATAATTTTAGTTTCATCTAATTTTGATAAACATATTAATTTGTTAAACGAAGTTTACGATAGATTGCAAAATACTGGTTTTACTAGTAATTATGACAAATGCGAGTTCTGCAAACCTAGTCTTCTATATTTAGGTTTTGTAGTCAACAAATATGGACTTCAAACGGACCCCGAAAAAGTAAAAGCAATTACAGACTTTCCTAGGCCTAAAACTACTAAAGAACTAAAACGTTTCTTAGGAATGGCTAGTTGGTACAGACGGTTTGTTGCCAACTTTGCCACAGTTTCTGCTCCTCTTACTAATTTAACTAAAGGCAGTCGTAAAAATATTATTTGAAATGAAAATGCAGAAAATGCTTTCAATTGCTTAAAATCTCAACTTTCGACTGCTCCTATTTTAAGTAGTCCAAATTTCAATCAATCATTTAATTTACAATGCGACCCTCAAATTATGGCGTAGCTTGCGTTTTAACTCAAGGCAAAGGAAAGAATGAGCGCGTAATTGCTTATATTTCACGGACACTAAATAAGGCCAAAAGAAACTATTTAGTGACAGAGAGAAAATGTTTATCTGTAGTATTCGGTGTTCAAAAGTTTAGATGTTACATAGAAGGAACACATTTTTTTGTCACAACTGAGATGAAGGAACCGACGGGAATATTAGCTAGGTGGAGTGTAAAAATGTCTCAATACAATTTTACTATACGACACAGAAAAGGAAGAGAAAATATTGTACCAGATACTTTATCTAGGGCACCTTCAGAAATTGCCAATCTTAATTTAGATGATTTTGAACTTGATCGTTTTTATTTAAAAGTGTTGAAAAACATAAGAAACCATCCTCAAAAATATCCAGATTGGTGATGTGAAAATGAATGCATTTATAAATATGTTCCAAATCGTCACCACATCATTTCTAATTTTATTGAATGGAAGCAGTTACTTCCTAAAGCAAAACGCGAAGGTCGCACGACGAGCCTATTTCCGTCCATTTAGGTACTTATAAGACTTACACAAAACTATGTGAAAAATACTACTGGCCTAAAATAAGAACTGATGTTGGGAGATACGTCAGAAGTTGTGAAATATGTAGTGCAAGCAAAGCATCTCAATTCTCTCGTTGGGGTTTTATGGGAAAAAAAAGGTTTCATATCCGTTTTAGTGTATTTCAGCAGACATTATGGGTCCTTTTTCACGTTCTAAGCAAGGCAATACTTTGTTAATTGTAATGTGTGATTGGTTGACCAAATTTGTTTTAGTTCGTGCTGTACGTAAGGCAACATCCAAAGCAATAGTTAATTTTATAGAAAATGATATTTTCCTGATATTTGGTGTACATCAAATTTGCATGGTCCACAATTTACCAGTTCACAGTTCAAAAAATTAATGAAAACCTATGAAATTACACATGTATGGTACAATGCTGTTTATCATCCCCAAGTTGACTTTGTAGAAAGGGTTAACAGAGTTATTAGTACAGCTATTCTATCATATGTTAAAGAACACCATAATTCTTGGGATAATGAAATTTATAAAATCGCGCATGCATTAAGATATTCGGTTCACGAAGTAACAGGATTTACGCCGTCGTTTCTTAATTATGGGTGAACCGTTCCAATTTCGGGTGAATATTATGGTCATCTCAAAAACTTTCGAGAAGATCAATTAAAATTGAATGATCGTGAAAAGTTAGTATACGATGTTAATAATTTTGTTAAATTGTTTTTGTGAGGGTTATTACTTAAATGTAAGTTTTATTTTAATTTTTCTTATAATTAATATTTATTTTATTGTAGCTCTTATTGTATATTTTAAATAAACGTTATATGCAAACCTGCGTGGCCAAATCCTTACGACGCGCACCTGAGGACCTGATAACCCGTATCGGCGAGTACACGTTTGTTAGTTATCCCATGAGAATTATTGTTTTATTTTTCAAACTCCAACTAATTAATTGGTTATTAATTTCTGATTGTGCAAATATTGAGTTAGTTTGTGAGTTGTTAATTTTTTTGCGGAAAAGCGTGACACCGAGCTTATTTGCACTGTATATTAAGAATTTAGAGGAGGAATTGAAGAAGAACTAAAGAGTTGAGGAGGTGATGCGGTGTAAAAAAAATGCGGGGTTAGCATATACGGACAGTATTGTTGTGTTGGCAAAAATAAAAAGAGATGAAAGGTATGATGAGGACATTATTATATTATATTATATTTAGAAAAATAAGTTACAGTTAAATATAGAGTTAGAAAGTGTGGATGAATAAAAACATTTAGGTTACAGAATTATGCACGATAATCAGGATGAAGGGCGAGTAAGAGGGCACATGATACTGGGGCAGATGTTAGGGTTAGGAGAAAGAAAACTGGTAAAAAGTGTAATAATGTATGAAACAAAGGTATCGGAATGGATGGAGTGGAGATTTTGGAGAGGTATTGGAGATGGACGATTGACGGGAAAATGAAATATGAAGAAGGGCTAGAAGGTAGAAGAGGAAATAAAATGTTGGAGGCAGGTGAGGGATATGAAGATAAAATATAGACAATAAAAAAGGAAAGTTTTACTATGAGAAAATAGGGTACGCAAGAGAGGAGGTGGAACAAAATAAAAGAAAATAGAGGAGGAGAAAATAGGGGACACAGCAAGGAAGGACAAGGATACACAAATTCAGAAAAGGAAACAAAGAATAAATAGTAGTAGGTATAATAAGAAGTATAAGGACTTAATAACAAATGGGAAGCTTAAATATATAATATGGAAAATGAGTTTAATTAATGGAGGAGATAATGATTTTGTGGTTTGGAACGGAAAACAAGAAAAACGAAAACAGGTTTTGGTGAAAGGATGTCAAAAAAATGTAGAATATGTGGCGAAGGGTGGGAAAACGTAAACCATATGAGGAAAGGGTGTGAGAAGCTAAGGTTAGAATTAAGACAAAGGAAAGATGACGTGGAGAAGGAGCATATTGGATGAGAGAAGTAATTAAGATAGAGAAAGGAGGTGTTATTTTTAGGTTTTGTTTTTGGAGTATTTATATTTGAGGTCTAATTGTATATTATTTAAAATTAATTTTGTTTTGTAATTTGTTGAAAATCGAATTTTTTGTTAATAAACAAAATAAATATCTATCTATCTATCTATGTATCTATATACAACATGATTAAGTATAATAACATCAAATTTTTTAATTTCTCAAAAACTATTAAGGTTAGGCGTAGGTAACCTTAAAAGTAATTAATTCCAACTTTCAACATAATATAGAACTACAGGATGTTCAATTTTAGTTAAACAAGTTATTTAAGTTTTAATTACTAATAAGCATCGCTTAAGTTTAAGTAAGTTTAAGTTGTGTTGGTGCATACGGCGATTAGTGTAATCTGGTATTGATTTTTAGTCTGGTGTAAAACAGTTAGGATAATTGGTGTCAATACAATTAATTAAAATTATCTGATATTTAATAAAGTGAGTGCGATTAATTACACAAAAAGTATGTACTTTTTCTTCATTCACATATAGAACAATTGCATGTGTGACAGTTAAGAATCTATGTAGGCGGCAGAAATACGAACTAAATGGGTACAAGAAAGTTATTTCCAGTACAAAATCAAGCAAGACATTTTCCCAGGCTGACTCGTGGCAAGCATCGTGCTGTTACATAATTAACAGATGTTTGAAACTGTTTGCTAATCAAAAAGAAAACACATGCTTAAAGCGATACCGTAACTTAAAATAAAATAGTATAAGCTTAATCTGAACACAGATCCATGTATATAACACAAAGGTTACGTAATTGCGTGCCTGCCGGTGCTGTGTGTTCACCCATCGTGAATGTGTATCTATAGAGATAATCAGTAGTAGCAGTTTATTTATGTTTAAACTAAAAAAATTATACTGTAAGTAAGGATAAGCTGCTAGTAGAAAAGTACGTAAGGATTCTTTACATTAGAATCACCTTGCGATAGTAAATTCTTAACGCCCAAAGTAATTTATTAGGGTAAGTATTCCTCCAAAAATTAAATTATTAAATAAAATGATCTTTTAGGACCCCTTCTTTGAGGAGGTAGGAAGAACAAACAACTCAAAAGGCTGTGATTGCCGACGGCTTTTTCAAGGCTTACACAAGTATGAGTTGGACGTCAAGTTAATGAACAATATAACCATCAAAAATTGACGATTACGTCAATCTTAAAAATTAAAAATGGTCCTAAAAGTAAATAATTCATTAGGTAACTTTAGAATCAAAAAAACAAAATATCACAGGTTAAAAATTTTGACTTTGCTTGATGATTTCTGCTACACGACAGAAACATATTGTAGTGGAGAGTTATTTTTTTTATAAATAGACAAAATTATGCTTAAACAGGAAATGAATAAATAAGAATTTAGATTAAAAGTTTACATTTAAATGAGAAATGAAATTCAATTTATGTTTTGTTAACAATAATTAATTAACCATACATATAAATAAAATCACCAAAGAATTTAATTTGTACATTAAAAAATATTTCCGTTTGATTAAAAGATAAAATATCTAGTAAGTAAGTTTCAATTGTAGCGGTAATGAAATATTATAAACGCTTGTAAAAGTGTTTTCAAACTTAACTTCCGTAAACCAAAACAAAAATGTAATGTGGAATAATTTTACCAAGGCTAAAAACGAAACGAAACAATTGTAGTGCTTACATTTATAAAAAAAGAACGTTCAAGGTGTGAGACAAAAAGAGCGGAGCGCGTGTTTTAACTCGTGATTGAGTATTCGAACATTCAACAAGTAAGCATTAAGTATACGGTTTTTAACCGTAAATAATAAAATGTTTAATTCGGTAATTAAATTTTTAAAAGTAACATTAAAGTTACATCAGCTAAACATGCAATTTCTAAATTAACTGCAGTATTTAAATAAAAAAATTATCGATCCAATCAATTTGTACGATGGTTTAATGTTCACTCAGTGAAGAAGATGACAACGGTAGCAATATCCTCATTGTCTACACAAGTCGGTGAAAAATAAAACTTTATTTTATTTCTCGTGCATGTACGCCGCGTACGCAATTATTTAAATTTAAGTTGATTATATGGGTTTGTTCAATGTAAAATAGTTTTCTATGCATAAAATAAATATTAAGATAATTAAAACATTGTTGTCATTTAGAACGAACTCATTTTTAACTCTGAAAAATTGGTAAATCTCATGCTTTGATTTATAATTAATAAATTTATTATTAAAAATATATGCGTTAACTACCGCAATATATAGGATTTAGAAAGTCTTTTCTAAATTTTGTAATACTAAAAGAAGACGCAAACGATTATATTATATTATACAAAAAAATAATTGGATTTCATGTCGTATGTGAATGTGAATGTGACGTGTGATTTCTGAATAATAATCTCGTCCGTGCATTTACTATGTCCTTATAATTTAATGTAGCATTGTATTTGCGATAATAGGTTGCTATTGTCTTTAAGCACGGCGACGCGAATTATTATTGACTACATATCGTACTTGTCTGTGTGGTTGTAGTTGAACTTTAGATAACGCCGGCACGAGTGATCTCGTTGATGTTTTCGTGGAGGAAAAATAATTCAAGAAGTTTTGGCTTTTATTTCGCTTTCTTCCCTTAATCAGCGGTAAGACGTTGTTAAGAAAATCCCCAAATCTCATAAAAAAGTAATTTTTGAAAATATATAAATTGATCATCAACGAAGTAAGAATTCTTTCGAGAAAAAGGTAATCTTTAATACGAGATGTTTAGAGTAAAAACTGGAAAAAAAATCTACAAGAAAGAATTAAGAAGAGTACTTAATAAATTAAAATATGCTCGTGGCCTAACAAATCCCAATATGTAACATGAAATTTTTACGGTTTTACGAACCGTAGACCAATTTTAATTATAGTGATCGTATTACATACAAAATACGCTTACACAGAACCGTAGGTAAGTAAGAAAAAAATGTGCCCGCATCAATAAGTCATTTCCAAGTGAGGTTACAATCACGTTTTGAAGCTTTAATTGAAACCTGAAATTTTAAGAAATAATTGGTATTAAAGCGTAAATAATGATCCTACTTTTCATTAAAAAAAATAAAACTGAACTGCTATTTTTTTAATTTTTTAGTAAAATGGCAAATTAAACAATATATATATAAAAAGAAACTATAAACATGCAATTTGAATATTTAAAAACATTTTGGTCCAAAAATTTTTGAAAACAGGAAAAACCACGGAGCTGTCGTTTTAGTTGTCCGCAATCAGCTGTTCTGGTGACGTAGTTGTGACGTACTTGACAACGTCTAATAGCACGTAATACATTTAATAAATGTTTGTGCAATAATGTTTGCTTCGTTTCATGCTCGATTAGTAGCGTGTTAGTTTTTTCCAATTCAAATAAAGAAATAATTTAAGCCGTACATATATATGAAAATACATATTAGACATACTGCAGTGATTGTATATGATGTCATAATTGCAATGTATAGATGTAAATAACAATATAATGTCTAGTAGTAAGGTATAGATATATCTTGTATGTTAAGAAGTTATATCGATTTTGGGCGTACGTAACCGATTGAAGTAAAAGTGGGGAAAGAGACGCTCTCGGGCAGTAGAGAATGATGGACGTGTAATTTTGAGTTCGTACAATAAACAATGAATATGGAATATTTCTAAACATTGAAGGAAGTGTAATGGTTTTAATTAATTAACCCAGTTATAAAAAAAACGGTTTAATAAAAACCAGATAAAGCTGCACATTATTGATAAAACCCGCGAAATGTTGAAAGAGCTTGCGAAGTAGTATTAAGATAAAAACCAGATAAAATTGTGCATTGTTAATAAAGCCCGCGAAGTGTTGTAAGCCTGCGAAATAGAATTAACAATTGAAACCAAAACGGAACAATAAGAAAAACTTAAAAAAGCAGTCCAGGTTCAAGAGGTCATTTCCCGAGATCCATAGAAGATCGTACGTACGCGTCGAATAGACTTACCAGGTAACTTTAAGTAAAATTAAAATTTTTGTATTAAAAATTAAATAAGATTGTAACAAATTATAAATTCCGCAAAGTCGTGCACGTAACCCTATTTAGGATTATATTCGTATTTGTAAGAATTATACTTTACATTATTTTTCTATAAATTAAAATTTTATTAAATCTTAAACTACATTAATGTTATTAAGAATCCAAGCCTTTGGGATGTTATCAACCAAAGAATTTTAAAGTAAGAAAGTTTTATGGTCACATTCAATATAAAATTATATTGTTCAACACAAAAATGCAATCATCGCAATACGTACACACCGACATAATAATAATATACGTAATAAAAGAAACAGAATAGTACATTAAAACATAAATTACAGAGAAAAAAATTATCCTCGAATCCATTGAATAGTTTTCAGTCAGTTATATAATGTATTGTCTTAAATGTAGATAATTTTTCTATCAATTGTCTGTTGTCAATAAATGTTGAATGTTTTGTATGGTCAATGGAGGTAAGAGTCAAGAAAATTAAAACAACTAATAAGACATAAAACTTTTAAAAAGAACTTTGATCGATTTTAAATCTGATGAAAGCACTTACAATAGTAAAAGAAGATCTTTTCGTTTTGCAAAGATTGAAATCGTGGAAGCTTACTCTAGTTTTTTTAACTACTACCAAACATAAACAAATATCTACTACAAATTTTAAACCAAATTCTATGTTGTACTATGGAGAAAATACATCTTACCTTTTCAGAAAATTCTGTAAAGTCATGAATAAGCATGACTATTTCTATAACAGTCATAGCAAACCATGATCCAATACCTCCGTATCTTGAATATGGAATTGCTCGTCCAAGAAACGTGCCTCTAGTTGACCAAAAACAACCAAAAAGAAAGTATAAAAAACACATTACAACTTTTAAAAGCAATGACATCTCAAATATAGATTTAATATTTCTGGCTACGTTGGTAACCATGTCATACATTTGCTTAGTGACTTTTAAGGTTTTTTTCGGTTTAACCTCCTCAGCAGAGTTTTGTGCAGCAGTCAATCGGCGTCTCAATTCGTGCATTATAAACATTAATAAGAAGTTTATATTTCCGTTATAAATTGACAGAAAATAATAAATAATTGTTGAATTAAAAGCATAATCTGGTCTATTTTCGAAAAACGCAGTTGTAGTTCCTAATATATAACACAAAACTTGCAAAATGTAGTATATAAAAATTAGAAAAATCGATCGTTTTCTTCCAGAAACGTCATCCAATTTATTACTGCAAACGTTTTTAAAAAACTCATCAATTTCAATTACATCATGTATTACTTGCTGAACCTGTTTCTTACTGGAATAAGACACAAAAATAAAATTCACCATCATCACGTAATTGATAATTTTGAAGAAATCTATAATAACTCCGTCAAAAGTTAGTGGTAACCAAGTAAAATAAAAGCAATGCCAGAAGCAAATAAGAATTGAAAACCCTTGAAAAATAAAATTCCAATAAACAAATATCCGCCGAGTTGAAAATTGGAAATATCCCGTTAATGACATTAAAATGCTTAAAGGTTTAAAATCGTACATTAAGTTTTGTTTATAATTTCTTTTCATTTTACGCTTAATCAATAAACTGCTACTAAAGACTAATGCTTGAATTATTTCATTCAATTTATTAGAAAGGTTTTTATCGATAAAGCTAATATAATTCTAATAATTAAAATAAAAACCTTTTCAATACAACACAAACTTAGACCAGTCAAATAAGACAAAAATATGAGGCAACTTCGGAAAAATTCCGATATTCCCATCATACATTGGAGAATTATCAAGATCTAGATTTTGAAACTTTGTATGGTCGGGTTTACGAATGCGGTCTCTTTCTCTAAAATATTTAAAACCTTGTAGCACTTCCGGTTATAACAGAAATAGTACTCAACTTCGTTATTTTAAATAGAACTGTGTATTTTTTCTAAAACCTTTGGAGTATTCGCTTAATTTGCAACATTTTAGGTCTAAGTTATGTTTACTTAGTTGCCATGTTTATTGAGATATTATAGCTTTATAAAAAAATACCATTTACAAGGGTTTCTTAGAAGAATCATAACTTCTAAACTACCAGCAATATAAAAATTTAAAAATTACCCAATAATAGTAAGAAGAATGATCATTAAATTGAATGGTTGCACATTTATGTAACTATATTAGAAATGCCACAATAAATTTGTGAAGTTGAGAAACTTCAAATAGCGATATAATTTTTCAAATGGAGCCTTCTTCTTTTTTTTACGGATATCGCTAAAAATTTATTTATTTATTTATTTATATATTTACGGTATACACCTTTTTCAAATACAAAATAAAATATAGTATAACAAACACACAAATTAAGCTAGGTAATTAATTAAATGAGTAATACCTAAACTAAAATAAATTTTTCAACGAATTGATAAAGAACATTATTGTTAAAATTAGTAGCTTACACACTAGAACAAATAGATAAATTAATACGTAATAAATTCTTTTTAAAACTAAATAAACAATTGCAAAAAAGATCAAAATTAGGGTCGAACGACAATATTTCATAAATCGTGTTATGCAATTATGAGCACCATAGTTTGTTGAGTAAAAGTCAGATCTAAATAGCAGTCTAGAAGTAACACGACTAGGCTTAAAGAAACAGAAATTAAAATTTATTTTTGACAGTAAGATTCTACTATCAGTTAGCCCAATTATCAATTTGTATCCAATGCACAAATTTAAAAATATTCTCCGATTATGAAGCGAGTACAATTTGACTAATGATATCATTTGAGAATGACTATACTCTATACGAGGAATACTGAGTTTAAACGAAATCATTAATAAAAATTTATTTTGGACCTTCTCGAGCAAGCAACTATTACTGTTGTATTTAGGACACCATATCTGAGAAGCATATTCAAGTTGACTTCTAACCAACGATATATACAAAGTTTTAAGAGTAACAATACTAAAAGGTTTAGAAAATCGATAAATAAAACCTAGTGTCTAAATGCTTTAGCTGTGATATCATTAATATGAGGAAGAAACGTTAATCGATTATCAAATATAACTCCTAGATCATTTATTTCATATACTGAACGAAGTTCATAACCATGAAAGGTAGTATTTAGGTTCAATTATTTTTTTCTCCTAAACGAAATACTACAAAACTTTTTAATATTGAGTTCAAGATAATTTGAACAACACCATTCCCATAAGTTATTAAGATCATTTTGCAGTTGAACTCGATCAAAGTTATTTTTATTGTAGTAAATACTTTAAAATCATCAGCAAAAATTAGAAAAGAAGAATGTTTGATAACTTTACTTAAATCATTAATAAAGAGCAAAAATAAAATTGGACCACAATGGGATCCTTGGGGAACACCAGACGTCACATGTATGGCTTTGGATAAATAATTACCAATTTTACATGTTGTATACGGTTACACAAAAACTACTTAAACATTTATTAACAAGGTCACTAAATCCTAGACTTTCTAGTTTCTTTAATTGAACATAATGATTAACCCGATCAAAGGCTTTTGCGAAATTGGTATAAACAGCATCAACTTGATAACCCTTTTCCATAGCTTCCAGCAAGTATATTTGAAATGTCATCAAATTTGTGATAGTAGATCTACCTTTAAGAAATTAATTAAGAATTAAGTTTGGAATTTTTTTTGTAAATGACCCCTATCATCTACCTACATGATGAAGTTCAATTTTCGCTCGAGCTAAACGTGTCTATTTTTGCTCTGCAGTCAATTTTAATTATTGTTATTTAACTAATGTTAAATATTGCTTAAATTATTTTTAATAATTCGTTAATTGTTCACAGTTAATAGTTATGATTCAGTTAGTGATTATCTAATCATTTAAGTGTGTTTTTGGGGTAAGTGTATGTGTGTTTATGATCTCAATTTGACACATGCTTCAAAATTTCCATTTATTTGTCATATTAAATGTTAGATTAAGTATTGCTGTAATTATTTAGTATCCAATTCAATAAATTATCATTATTTTTACAATCACGTTGTAAACGTTTACGTTATTCATTCTGCATTCACTTATCATTGCCATTAAGATAAGCATAAACCAATTTTCGTCTTTTATGCGAAATAAATAACTGTTGATTTTATTTTCACCTATTCTTATCAAGTTCAATATTGCCATTCTTGTTTCGAATTTTTAGTCACACTATTTACAATCTATTTACTCTTTGTTGAGTCACACTATTATCCTTTCCGTGATCCGGTCTTGTTTGTTTTATAAGCCACCACGAAGGATCCCGTGGGTGTGAAGAGTATCCTAGTTTAATTCCCACTAATATTTCAATCGTTACCAATATGCCTATTATTTGTGTAATATGTAACTCTGCTGGAACACCTACAATTCCTTCTTTAAAATATATTACATCTAAGAAATACTTTCACATTAAGTGTCTTAACTTAAATGAATCTGATAAGTCAGCTACTCTACTTAATACATCGTCCTTGACATATAATAGCGCCAAAAATTCGCCTGGTAATTTATCTATTACGAGTATCGAGCAAATCATCTACAAACAATTAAATATATTTAAGAATGAAATTTTCGACAACATTACTGAACAATGCGCTACCTTTAACAATAGAATTTCAGTTCTATAAAGAGGAAAACTTTAAAAGAATTGATATTGAATTTAACAGCTTTAAGGTGTCATCAGGAAGTGTTGAATGTTAATGATATTGTAGCTGAAGTCGAAGAACGTAAGCAGTGTGGTCATAATGCAATCCTTTTTAATGTTCCTGAATCTCAATCATCTTCTATACGTGAACGTGTATCAGAGGAATTAAATCATATTACATCTGTTCTTTCTCCTCTTGGAACTTTTCCACAACCTCAAAAGGTAATGCGTATTGGCGCACTTAGTAATAACCGCATACGTCCTCTAAGAATTACTTACGCTAGGGAAGAAGTTGTTAGTATAATTCTCAATTCTAATAAGGAAAACCCTAATCGTCAGCTACATTTTTGTCCGGACTTGACCTTGGCCCAAAGAAACTACATTAAGTCAATTAAACATCAGTTAAATGATAGAATTGCCAAGGGGGAGAGTAATTTGATGTTAAAATACAAAAATAATATGCCCTTTATAATTAATAGGAAACCTATCAGTCAATCTTTAAACTAAAAAACCTCAATTGCCTCGTACTATCAATCTTTTATATCAGAATTGTCGTGGAATTAGGTCTAAGGATCGCAATATTTCTTAGTTTATAGAAAATATTGCAATTATGATATTCTTAACTTATCTAGGGGTGGTGGTGTGTTACTAGCTCTCCACATTAAGTATAACGTAACTAAAGTATATGATTTAACTCGTGTGTATTTTAATGTTCCGTCCTTTGACATATTCGGCACTCAATTATCATTGTCTAATAAGGAGTCAGTCCGTATATTTGTCTTATACAGGGTGATTCAGCTAACCCGTTCATTAGAAGTTTATGGACTTCCCGTTGAAATATTTGTTTAAAAATTTGGAATAAAGGATTGCTCAAAAAGTTCTATTTAATTAAAATATTTAAGCTCTTCTAACACTTCCGGTTACACCGGAAGTGGTTACCAACTTTCTTATTTTAAATAGAATGATATATTTTTTTTGTACATTTGGATTCTACGTTAAAATCTAAGTTACTTCTATGTAACACAACCTATATGAAAAATCAATAGTTTTGAGATATTCTCATTTTTTGAAAAATTGGTTTTGTAGTATTGTTTTCAAACGCTTGTCAATGATTGAAAAAGAAAGTTATAGTAACAAAATTTCGGCTATACTTAGGAGGACTGTTAAGTTTTTAAATGATGTGTAATTTGACATCTATTATTTACAGGGTGTTCAAAATGTTTGGCTAAATCTGACTAACTTCAACTGCCCAAAAGTGAATTTTTTTAAACGGAACACCCTGTATCTAGTTACTCTATGTGATGGAAAATTAAGTGGTCTTTCAATCTTCATAAGTGTTCCCTATACCTATATGTTACCATTTTCCTGCTATCGATGTATTTACATTCGACACACAATATTTCTATATTTTATTAAATAATTTCTGGCTAGTGGCCTGTGGAAATTAAAACAATGTGCCTTATTTATCAAACTTGTAAACGTCGACGTGCCACATTATATACGATATGCAAATCCACCAAGAATATTTGAATGAAGACATATTAAATTTATTTTTAATGTATGGAGAATGTTACAAGATTATTGAAAGAACTTGCCGTTTGCTTAACGAGAGATATCTACATTTATGGCCTCTAAATAAAATTATATTGCAAAAAATAGAAGCAAATTAATTTAATTACTAATTTAGCAACTGTTCGATATGCCGTCCGTGGTTTTCTAAGCACAACTCTTCTGTTAACTTCAGCTATTGTGGATTTTTGAACCATTTGCACATCTACTTCAGCGAAAGCAGTTCGAACCCGATGTAATAAGTCATCTCTGTTATGGACTGGCCTTGAATAGACTTTAGTCTTGACATACCCTCATAAAAATCCAGGGTGTTAGGTCAGGTGATCTGGGAGGCCATAGAGATGAACCATTGCGTCCAAACCAACGATCTTTGAACATATGGGATAAACCTCATGAGTTGAATGAACTCCTCTAAGCATTTCTAAGTATTTGCGAAAATTTAAATTTTCGTCATACACTTCAAAACAAACACGATTATCCATAATTAAACAAAAACATTAAAACTAAATGTGTCTTGAAAGTTACCACCGCGCACCATCCGGGGATTTTGTTCTGCCCAATAATGCCAATTTTTTCTATTAATGATTCCTTCTCTACTAAATTTTGATTTATCGGTCCAAATAATTTTTTTCAAAAAAATTGGGTTTTCCTGCGTTTTCAATAAAATGCTTTTGTCGCCTGGGTAGAATGCTTGTAGTTTTATAATAGAAAAAGCATGCATTTTACGTTGTGCCAAAATTCTCTGTATCGACGAATAGGACAGTCCCAAATCTTCAGACGCAGCTCTGATCAATGCATGTGGATTTGCATTAAAATATGCCAATACATTTATTTTGTTGTCTTTATCACCAGTGACTACCTTGGGGCGTGTTCTAGTACATTGAATTCCAAATTGTTTAAAATTTGCTTCTATTCTCTTAAACGTAGTTTTATTTAGAGGTCGCAAGTGTGGATATCTCTCGTTAAACAAACGGCAAGTTCTTTCAATAATTTTGTAACATTCTCCATGAATAAAAAATAAATTTAGTATGTCTTCATTCGAATATTCTTGGTGGATTTCCATATCGTGTATAATGTGTTACGTCGACGTTTACAAGTTTGATAAATAAGGCACATTGTTTTAATTTCCACAGGCCACTAGTCAGAAATTATTTAATAAAATAGAGAAATATTGTGTGTCGAATGTAAATACATCGATAGCAGGAAAATGGTAACAGATAGGTATAGGGAACTCTTATAAAGATTGAAAGACCACTTAATTCTCCATCACATAGAGCAACAAGATACAGGGTGTTTCATTTAAAAAATTGACTTTTGGGCAGTTGAAGTTAGTCAGATTTAGCCAAACATTTTGAACATCCTGTAAATAATGAGATGTCAAATTACACATCATTTAAAAACTTAACAGTCCTCCTAAGTATAGCCCAAATTTTGTTACTATAACTTTCTTTTAATCATTGACAAGCGTTTGAAAACAATACTACAAAACCAATTTTTCTCAAAAAATGAGAATATCTCAAAAATATTGATTTTTCATATAGGTTGTGCTACATGAAAGTAACTCAGATTTTAGCGTAGAATCCAAATATAAAAGAAAATATATCATTCCATTTAAAATAAGAAAGTTGGTAGCCACTTCCGGTGTAACCGGAAGTGCTAGAAAAGCTGAAATATTTTAATTAAATAGAACTTTTTGAGCAATTCCCTATTTCAAATTTTTAAACAAATATTTCAACGTGAAGTCCATAAACTTCGAATGAGCGTGTTAGCTGAATCACCCGGATTCCTCCATCTTTGCCCCTTCCTGAATTTGAATAATTCTTTGACACTTTTGACGACTTGAAAATCAACAGCAAAATTTTTTTTGTTGGGGATTTTAATGTTCCCATGTACGGCAAGGAAATAAATAATAGTTTTTGTAAAATACTAGATAAATTCAAAAGTTCTAACTCTTTGGATCAATTTAATTATATCAGTAATGTTGATGGTCGTTGTCCCGACCTGGTGTTTGCAA
This sequence comes from Abscondita cerata, assembly GCA_030710515.1. Lineage (NCBI taxonomy): Eukaryota > Metazoa > Arthropoda > Insecta > Coleoptera > Lampyridae > Abscondita > Abscondita cerata. The sequence goes on from JALBCR010000986.1 coordinate 81,695, forward strand.
ATTCTAATATTTCCTGTAGTGTTTCCCAATCTAATCCCCTTATTACAGTGTATCGGTATCACCCAACACTTTTATTACAGTTTAACGCTTCCTTTAAATTTAAGCATTTTTCTATTAATCATAATTCTAATTCTTTTAATTATAAGAAGGCGAACTATCCGTTGTTGTATCAACTGCTTTTAACTACTGATTAGTCTAGCTTAAATGATGTTAATGATGTTGACAATGCCTGCTCTCTATTTTACGAAATCTTAATAAAGTTTTGGAAATATCAGTACCTAAACTTAAACTCAAATCTACTCGTTATCACTATCCATCTTGATATTCTTCGGAAATAATACCATCTTTACACCGCCAATATTCACTGTTGAGGAAATATAAAAAATCAAAGTCCCAGTATCAACTCACCCTCTATAAAACCAGCGTGTACTGACGAAGAAACTTATAACTGTCGCACATAATAATTGCATCAATGATACTCAAAATTCCATTTTTAAAGATCCAAAGAAATTTTAGACATTCATTCAGAACAAGAAAAGAAATTCTCGCATTTCTGGTATTATGCATTATAACAATGATAAACTGTCTTCGCTACAGACAATTGTTGATGGCTTTGCTGAATATTATATGAGCGTTTACAATGTGTCCGATCCTGCTAGCTACAATCCGCATCTTAACTCTGTCAATTACTTATTTTTGAATAATGTTACTTCAAACTCTGAGAAAGTGATTTTTAATGCTTTAAAGTCCTCTAAAAATCAACTTACTGCAGGCCCGGGTGGAATACTTAGCTTTATCCTGAAGGACTGTGCTTGCATTTTTACTAAACCTCTACACATACTTTTCAATAAATTTATCAAAAACTTAAAATTTCCTACCACCTAGAAAAGATTGTGTGTCATTCCTGTGTTCAAAAAAGGCGATTATTTATTTATTTATTTGTATGGTACATTATACATATATTGTACTGTGATGTAAGTGTTATGTATGGTGCCCCAGAAGATCAATATAAACCTGTATAGTGTGGTGACGAAACCGTGTGCAATAGTGAATTAGTTCGTCTTGGCAAAGCATTTACTTCAAGCTGTACTCTACAAAGAAATCTATGCCGCAGTTAAACAACGCATAACGCCAGTCCAACATGCATTTATGGAAGGTCGATCTACTATTACTAATCTCGCTGTTTTCAAACAATCTATAGCTGAAATTATCGATGCTAGAGGTCAGGTTGATGTAATTTACACCGACTTTTGTAAAGCCTTTTACCGTATAGATCCTCTTATATTAGCTAACAAACTTTACTTATTTGACTTCGATCAGTATTTAATCACTCTACTCCTATCTATCTTAATTAATCGTGAACAGTTTGTGAGGTATAGTAACAACTCTAAATATCTAAAATATTTATAGTTTCTTCTGGTGTACCTCAAGGATCTATTTTCGGCTCTTTGTTCTTTTTATTATTTATTAACGATTTTTCTTCTTCTATCAATGCTATGAAGCTGCTATTTGCTGACCATTTTAAATTTTTTCTTGAGATTTGCTCTCCACATCATTGTCAACTTCTTCAACAATGCCTTAATAGTTTGATTGTATGGTGTTCGTCCAATAAACTATCTTTGAATTTAGAGAGATGTTCTGTGCTTTCTGTCACTAAAACCATACTGTTATTACTTAAGACTACACTGTTGACGGTGTGCTGTTACAAAGAACCAATTCTATTAAGGATCTTGGAGTCACCTTCAATTTTAAACTCAATTTTACGGTTTTGGTTCCTAGGTTAAACACTCGGCAGAAAACAATTTATTATGTGCAGAAGATTCAATCCAATGTGCTTAGCAATTCACCCATATCTGTGATGGGTACTGCCTTCAATGAGATAGCTGGATTAGTCGATATAAATGAAGACAGCTTTAATTTTGTTACTAATACAATTTTAAATGTTTAGTTGATTAGGAAATTACTGTTAGTATTTTTATTCTATTTTTATTGTATTGTTTTATTTTTATTCTTTTATCATATTTATAATATTAAGTATTTGAATAATTTTGATTTTGTATATTTTCTTCTCATTTAATTAATTTTTTTTGTGTATACAGAGTGTCCGAAAACTCAAAGGTAATTAATATAAAATATTAAAAAATATTTTTATCAATGTTTTTACACGAGATGTCGTAAGACACACTATTTACTGACATTATTAACGTTGCTTCATTACTTTTTATTCAACTAAAAAAAAATTAAAAAGTACATTCTCTTGCATTTAAATGTTAATAAAGAACATAACGGCAATTTATTTTCGGTATAAATCATGACTATAAGGTACTTTATACTATGTACAATTACATGCAACAAGCGATATGCTATTATTTTGGTGAAAAATGTATCTCTATTTACTGTACTATTAAGAGAAATCATAATGTCTAAAAATAGTTTAATTTTATTAAAAATTTTATAAGTAAAATATATTCTATTATGAATATTGTTTAAAAAAGACAAGTATGATTCTATTTCAGATTTTGTTCCATTAAAAATACAAAAATATCATTAACATATCTTTTTCAAAAAATTATAAATAACGAATTAATTGAAATAAAATTTTGTTCAATATTATCTAGAAATAATTCTGTTAAAATCGGTGATACCATAGGAAGTCCTTAATTTTGTTTAAAATACAAATTATTAAGGCAAAATTCAAGCAGTTTTAAAATAGATATGTTAGAAAAATTACTCTCATCTAAAGGTTTCGATACAAGAGGTATTGTTTCTTGAAGTGAAATATCAAAAGATATTCAGTTTAATTCTGAAATAAATAAATTAAGATTTGTTAAATTGTCAATTAGTTGAAACAAAAACGCCTTTCGGGATTGGACCGTGTCAAAAAGGCAACCGTAGTTGTTAAAGGTTTAGCATCTATCGTAAGAGGCTCCATCAGGGCAAGAAAAAAAGAGAATTCAAGGTAGACAACTATTTGCAAGAAATTTTCGTTTTTATAATATTTGTGACTGATCGAGCTGTTAATAAAAAACTGGTAACCGCGTGGCGAAGTTATTGGAAAACATCAGTACCGCATAAAAATAAGAAAGATGAAAGAGATTCGGAAATTCCGTTAACGCAATTTGAAAATCATACTGTAAACAATTGCCTCCAGCACAATGTTAATTAAAAATGAAGACATAATAACCTAAAACGAGCTTGGCTTTCAAACTTGGAGAACAAAATAGACCAAGATATCGTCAAATATTTAAATGTTGTGTTGTTTGATATTTATTGTTTTTTTATTACTGTTGAATAAAACACTTTTCGACTGCGTTTTGTTGAATGCACTTTATTTTTATTAATTACAAAAATTAACTGATTCCAAATATTTCAACAAGTTTGGAGGCTAGGTATTGTAAGAAATCAATAATAAGTTATACAATTATTTTAAAAATAATCTACAGCGGCTCTTTGTATCCAATCTCACCGTGCCAGCATACATTCACAACTAACGGCTACAGCATCGTAAGACAGGAAGCGGCTGAATCGGGTCAGGAACACAAAGCCAAATGGACACAACGCCGAATGGACACAACACCGAAACTTGGACACAACGTCGAAACGAATAGTTTACACATCGCCGAAACTACACACAATGCCGAAATCAGTAGTTGGACATATCGCCGAATGTAGACACAACGTCGAAAAGGGAAAACTGACGCCACAAGATCGGAAATTGGGCGTCGAAGCCGAAGTTAAACGACGGCAGCCTATTTTGCAGAAATATTAAAGATGCACAATTTCTAAAATTTCTAATTGGACACATCGCCGAAACTTGGACAAAATGTCGAAACAACTAGTTAGACATATCGTCCAAACTGGACATAACACCGAAATCACTTGTTAGACACAACGCCGAAAACGGACACAACGCCGAAATCAGTAATTGGAGATATCGTCGAATGTGGACACAACGTCGAAAAGCAAAAACTGACGCTAACATAGATCGGAAATTCGTCGTCGAAGTGGAATTGAGTTTATTTAATTATTTTTATAGTGTAATAAAAAGTACAGCAAAACAACGCGTGGGGCGGTGGAACTCCGAATTAAAACGTAATATAAATATAAACTTAAAAATTAACAGATATAAGTGTTATCTTAAATACCTTCAATTCTAACCTAACATTTGTATCACCTGACTATACTTTGTTAAAAAAATTACTAAACGTCAAAGAAAATTCCACGGCCTATCCACCCTCGTTTTTTATTTGAACACCCGTTATATGTTAGTTTCGGTACTTACAAAATTTAGTTACGTGTTCATCTTAAACATGTTTCGGATTTGTAATTTACACTACATCTTATATTTGTATAATAACTTCTCTTTCGCAATTTTATTCCCTCGTAACGTTAAAAGCATTTTACTATAAAGTTGAAAGTTAATCTTCAAAAGATCTGAAAAGGTTTTAGTTATTTGTTAACAACCAGCACAATAATTCGAGCATTCCTAAGTATGTTACCACAGCGGAAAGAAGTTTTTCTTTTCACCAGGGAGTCGAATCCACTCCTACACATTTTAATTTGGTCCTTAAACTTCACGTTTTCCGGATGCGTGGAAGACGGCTCGGATTGTTCCCGTTTTCAAGATAGAATAAACGTCGCTAACTAAAGGCCGATTGCATTGTTGAGCAATTTCTCTAAACTATTCTAGTTTGTACTTCACGATTTGATATAAAATTATGATTTTCATCGGCTTTTGCACTCTTAGCATGGCTTTGTAGAAGGAAGATCAACGGTCACAAATCTTACTGTTATAACGGAGTTTATAGCAAAATCTCTAGATTGTGGGGTTCAAGTCGACGTCGTATATACTGACATTAGTAGGGCATTTGATAGACTTGATCATCGGTTCATATTCTCTAAACTTGAACTTTTTGAATTTTCCAAACACACTATTTCCCTTCTTACTGAATACTTGAGCCATCGTCGTCAAATTGCCGGATACAGATGTAGTACCGACATGGTTTCTTCGGTTGTTCCCCAGAGATCACTATTAGGTCCGCTTCTATTTTCAATCGTTATGAATGATGTGTGTAGTGTTTTTGATATAAAAATCTACTACCAGATTCTTTCAAAAATAGCCGAATCCAAAAAAAATTATGATAACCAAACTTCTGAACAATATTTATTTTACAATAAGAAGTTAATTAAACTTTTTTTGATCGTGTGTACCTAAAAAAGATCTGAAAAGGTTTTAGTTATTTGTTAACAACCAGCACAATAATTCGAGCATTCCTAAGTATGGTACCACAGAGAAAATAAGTGTCTCTCTTCAGCAGGGAGTCGAATCCACTCCTACACATTTTTAATTTAGTCCTTAAACTTCACGTTTTCCGGATGCGTGGAAAACGGCTCGGATTGTTCCCGTTTTCAAGATAGTAGCAGGTAATCAACTTGGAACAAAGCTAGATCCTAGACTAAAAAAAGTCTTGGTAATTAGGGAAATACCTTTGTATATAAAGAACCGAAAGCGCCAGGGGTCGTTAACCTTGATGCTTGATTGGATTGAAATAGGGGTGGGGTAGAATTATCGATGGGAATCCATAACGGTGAATGTTCGAAACCACGGTCACAATTAAAATTGTTCGGGTGCTGAATGATTTCTATACTCTCCTGATTTTCCTTCTAAAAAAAGAAGATTTGGTAATCAAAGCAGAATTATCAAAATCTAATTTAAGATCAGCTTCAAAATGATGTTCAGCCACAGCAGACTTGAAACCGTGTTTTAACGTAACACAACAGTGATGTTTCCAAATACGTGTGCTAATAGAGTGGCCAGTTTTACCTATTTATACTAAACCACATGAACATAGATTACGATTTACACCTTGAGAAGAGAGAGTCGGAAACTTATCCTTAGGGAAAGGTAAAACTTGTTAGAAGATGTAAAAATCAGTTTAACGTCATTTTTTTCAAGAAGCTTGACTAACCTTGTAAACGTAAGGGAGAAAATCTGGAATTATTTCTGACGTGGTAGAAGAAATTTTTGAGGGCGAGGATAATAGTAGCGTTATTTACGTTTTGGATAACTTGTTTGCTGTAACATTTAGCAATGAGAGTATTAGTTACATGACGCAATTCCAAATTGAGATTGTCGGGTTGGCATATAGAAAATGCTCGGAAAAACTAGAGATTCAACAACAGATCTTTTTTGAACAGGATGATGGTTTCGCCTTTGGGTTTCCGGGTGACAAGTACGACAAGAAAAGGGAGACAATAATTTTCTTCAATTTTCATAGTGAACTTGGTGTCAATATGTTCATTATAGAGATGATCAAGAAACGTATCTAAAGCAAAGCGACCATGAGGCTAAATTATGAAAGTATCATCCACATACCTAAACCATACTTTCGGGTTCAAGGTCGAAGTTTCCAAGGCAATGGTTTCAAAGGCTTCCATAAAAACGTTGGCGCCAACAGGAGATAAAGAAGATCCCATAGCAGCACCCGAAACCTGTTCGTAAAAGTTATTGCGTAATTGAAAATAAGTGGACAAAAGACACTTTTGTATGAGCGGTATCAATCCTACATATTTATCATAATATTTGTTTGATAATTGCGAGAGAATCTTTGACGGGAATTTTTGTAAATAATGAAGTAACATCAAAATTTATGGAAGTCTTTAAAACCATTGCTTTGGAAACTTTGACGTTAAAACCGAAAGTATGGTTTAGGTATGTTGATTTAACCTTCCGGTGCTCGCGTTTTTGTTTGGAACATAGTGCTCGCTGCGGACTGTTGGTCCAATATCCACAACGACCTCGTTGAGTTGTACCCTTAACAGTTGGTTGTGTTGTCTTTTTGCCCACTATTTCTCGAATTCTAGAGCTCATTGTCTTTGGGAGACTACTTAGATTAGCACGCACGTGAAGATGACCATCAAGTAGTTGAAAAGATAGTTTTCGCAGAAACATCCTTTGAATAAGGCTGTTGTCGGAATTATTTAATGAATATACGACCATAGAGTTTATTCCAGCAACATTGAGTAGAGCGTAAAAATTGACCATTGGCCATCTACGCGTGTTTGTAGCACAGTTGTTGCTAGCACATAACTTGTCGACCGTATCGACGCCTCCTTTAGTCATGTTGTAACTGTTATTATTTCGGGTTTTCCTGTGTTTTTGTCAATAGCGTCGTTATGATGTAAACTGGAAACTACTAACACATTTCTTTTTTTTTTGAAATAAAAGAGACTAGTGTTGCATTGTATCAGTATCCAAACATACTAGATTTTAAGGGTCGCAGTGTTGGTTTTTGAAACTCAAGTACAAATTCTTTTTCTTACTTTGATTCGTATATATTAGAGTAAGTTTGTTTTTATATAAAGATTCCAACAACTTTATACTTGAAAACCATCTATCAACAGTAACGTTTCTACCACATCCTTTGATCGGTTTGCACAGCCGCTGCATTACAGCACTTGGCGAATTGTTGGTTTCTAATGGTCCTGCCAATTGCTTTCCGACGTAGACCTCCATGTTCAAAGTGTAATAGGTCTTCGAATCATCTAACGCAAAAATTTTAATTCCGTACTTATTAGTTTTCAACGGAATATATTGCTTAAAACTGCATCTTCCCCTAAACCCTTCCAATTTTTCGTTAACTGTTACAAATTCAGACGGCGTGTAAGCGCTTTTGCAGTTTTCAATAAACGAATCAAATGTTTCTCTAATTGGTGCTAACTTATCTGCATTTTACGTTCATCGCGCATATCGATGTCGTCAAATCTCAAATGCTGCAATAGAAATCAAAATCTGAGTGTGGACATAGTTAGTCAAAATATTTCGATTCCTGTGCCATTAGATTCCCACAATTTTTCAAAATTTAAACGACCTGATTTTTGTACTCCAGCAAAGTAAAGGAGTCCAAACAAAGCCAAAATTTCTGGAACGTCGGTGATTTTAGCATTCCTGTCTCGACTATAATTATCTTTCCATATTGAACAATATGTTTATTCGTGCATGTGACGATAGAGCTCACCATAGCATCATTGATAAAATGTTTCCATACTTCCAATGGAGTTTTTAAATTTTTTGCTATTGATTTTACTCTTGGCAAATGCTTAACTATATTTTCTGATCTTGTCCTTGTATTTTTCTAGGGACATGCTTGTTCCACTTTGTCAAATTATCTTCCCCAATAAAAAATAAACTTGAAGAAAATACTTCCGAATCAGATTTTTTACTGCCATAGTCCGAAAATTCCTGTTCGGTATCACTACTTTCGCTTCGAACTTCCAAATTATCCTCTTTGTTTCCTTATTATCATACTCAATTTCACCTTCATCCTCTGCTAAACAATCTTCCATTAACCTCCTCATGCGCTCTTTCTCTGCTTCATACGTCCAAACCATTCTATAATTAATAAAATGTTCTTGAAAATCATTTTTAAATCTTAGGAAAATATATTTGTTGGTATCATTTGAATTAAAACTTATCCTTTATTGCTCAGTTTTCACAAAAAATGTATTTTTTATTTATCAGTACACAACTGCTCGCCGCGGACTAACACTCGGCATATGGTTATTCTGTCAATACCACAACACACCTCAAACTAAAAATTTTCACTAAAGATCTAGGAGCATATGTTAGGAAGGTACTGAAAATGTTAAGTCGCGTACACACTTAGCGAACGCATACGTTCGACCAAATCCGCACACATGCGGTGATTTTTTTTAAGTACTTTTTCTCTGTTCGCTGTTACGTACACACTTAGGGAACGCTTGCATGCGGAATTGTTCGCCCCTAGCCGTTGCTAGTCTGAACAACTACGATTCATCATGCCATCAGATGAAATTTAATTGCAATTGCAAGTGCAGCTTACGTTATAATACATGAAGAAAGTATCAAGAAAAAGACCAGAAGGCGTCGTCGTTGGTGGATGACATCGCTTTTTAAAAGTAGGAGCCGATATAGAGGTTCAAACTTAATGCGTGACTTACAAGTAGTAAAAGAAAATGCCTGTTTAAAAACTTTTTGTCGAATGAATTCTACCGAATTTGAATATTTACTGAGCAAAGTTGGACCTAAAATCAAAAACAAGATACTACTTTTAGAGAGGCAATACCTGCATCGGAACGACTTGTCTTAACATTACGGTATTTGGCTACGGGGACTCGTATACCAGCCTAATGTATAGCTTTAAAATATCGAAGCAGCTTATTTCCAGGATTATACCTGAAATTTGTACGGCCCATTGAAAGTCACCAAGAATATGCCAAGGTAAGTAAATAATATGTAGTATTATTTTTTTATATCTTTAAGATATTGAAACAGAAACTGAACTAAAAGAAAAATAAAGTTTGATACTCAGTATGTTATGGAAAATTAATTAAACTTTGCACGTGACCAGTACATTTCATAACAACGCGCTTGGTGTCATTGATGACGTGTAACCAAAGTTTTATTAATTATGTACCCATAGAAACAATGCATTTTCGGACTTACTTTTATTAAAACTTTTTTCATTAGGGAACACCATGTAGGTATTTTAAGAACTTAAAATATATTCTGTAGGTAATTAAAAATAAAAACTTGAAACAAAACAACATATGACACAAAAGGCAGGAATACAATTAAAAACATCTTCAATGTAAAGATTTTGAAAATGTGTCTATATATCTTGCAATTGGCGTTGGGTACTGAGCTTCGCAGTCGGAAACTACGTTTTCAGTATTTGACTTCAACATGTGAGTCGCATCAGATGTACTTGATGGAGTATGGAGTAAAACAAGTTGCTCCGGGATGAGGAGTTGTTCTCTAGTTCCTCAAATGAAGACTGCCTACTTTAATAATTTGATAGTGGAGGGGAAAACATCGATGGAGATGCATGTTGGACTGACTGCGGCTGTGTCTGAGGTGTGGGTGATGCCAGGGATGGTGTGACATTTCTGGTTGTTAAAGTATGAAATGAGTGTGGATATAACTGGGATGTTGTGACGTTTCTGGTGGTGGTGTGGAATGACTGCGGATGAAAGTGATGCCAGAAAAAGTGGGACTTCTCCGGATGAAATGGTATTCTACAGGGGCGAGTCTCTATCATAATTACCCATATCGGCTTTAAAAAGGATATCTCCAATTAGATGTTCGACAACACTTTTAGTTCTGGCAGTATAAGTTCTATGTTTGCTGCTATATGCTCTCCGTAAATGGCACTTTGGTCTTTTGATTACATTTAGCCACTACATCCTTTAATAGTTAGTTACGTTACATGTGCGTAAACAGATTCTTTGGGAATGAGTGCCGGTTTGCGGCATTGGCACGAATTTCCGAATATTGTTTACGCACAAGTTGCGTATCCTATTTTTTGCACAATATTTTTCTAAATTCGCACTTTCAATTTTCTGATATTATAACATTAAAACCACAAAATTTAATTAGTGAACTGTGGCTACAACGCAAATGCACATAATGCATACATTTGTCATCCACTCTAAGTTAACCTATTTAATTGTGAAACATTTGTTTGAAGATTTGAATTGTTTTTCGGCATTTACAAACAAATACATGATGCGTAAATTGCATTCTAAATAACAAAAAATGTAAGTACATCAACAATTTGTGTGTACAACGCACGCTAGTAGTTCTATCTACATAAAAGTGACAAATCATATACAAGCTGTCGTTCGTCATTTCGAATTTTCAATTATCAATTATTACAGATCTGAAAGAGTTTTGCTATATTAAGGATGTAAAGTGATTTCTTGTAATTGAAATTATGTGCTTATGCAAATATTTTTGTAGCAAAATGCTTTATTAACGCAGTGTATTTTCTACATTTTTGAAACACTAGTACGTAATTCTATTGTTTCGGTAGGCGTATTGACGTACTTATCTGGTAGTTTTACATGCACTGAGTGCAAACAATTGTATATGCTTCGTCTGACTTAGAATATTCTTGACATTTTTAGCAACTTGGGAAGATACCGTGGCTGATTTTCTTTTTTTGTAATTTGTTTCAATTGAGAGGGTGGCTGAGCTGAAGTATGACAATTGACTGAGGTATCATCGGTCTCACTTGCTTGTTCCGCATCCTCACCAATCTCTGGTTCATCCGGTGTCTAGAAACAAAGTTAGATATGCAAAAATACTGTTTATCACTTTACATACAAAATAGGATTGTAAAATAATTATTGCAGTAGGTTTTTTTGAATTGTTTCAAATTTATAAAAAATCTCTCATTATAAATAATTGACAATTAATTGTACTCCAGTTTATATAAACACGGATCCAGGAATGCATTGTTTTTAAGATTTAGAAAGTCAAGTTTATTTTAAAAAAATCATCTCATAACACCCGATTAAATTAACGGGAGTGTATTTGTTTACAGATACCTTTAAAAACGAAAGATTGGCTACAGGTCTCTAAACTTTACAAAGAATGCTGGAATTATCCTTATTGTCTGGGTTTGATAGACGGAAAACACTGTGTGATTCAAGCGCCAATCAATACTGGAAGTGACTACTTTAATTATAAGCAGATTTTCAGTGTTGTTCTACTGGGAATCGCAAATGCGGATTATTGTTTTCTATTTGCAGATGTTGAGTGCTAACGCAGAATTTCGGATGGTGGTGTTTTAAAGCAATCATTGTTTAGGAAAGAGCTGGAGAATAAAATTAAATTTCCAAGAGCATTTAATGAAAGCATACCCAGTAGAGCAAGAAAAAGAAGTCTAAAAGGGTTTTTAACTACAGGTTATGCCGAGCACCTCGTGTTATTGAAAATGTTTTCGGCATAATGTTCGCCATTTTCAGAGTACTAAGGAAGCCAATACTGCTGTCACCAGAAAAAGCAACAAAAATAATTTTATCGTGCATTTTTTTGCACAATTTCTTAAGAAAATGCAAGAGTTCCAGACATATTTACACACCCACGGAACTTTTAACGAAGAGAGAAATGGTATCGTAATACCTGGGTCTAGAAGGAGAGAAACAGAAAATAATGACTACAGTTCGTTCTTGCCCTTGAAGAAGGTAGGACAGAAAAGTGCAGCACGTTGCGAAGCTATAAGAAAGGAGTTTGCGAAATACTTTTTGAACGAGGGTAGAGTTTCCTGGCAAAATGAATATGCCTAAAATTTAATTATAGATATGTAAGTTAATGTGAACAACACAAAAAACCTTTATTATGTAAGTACAGTGCGGACGAAAATAGCCCCCCCTGTCTAACTATTAAATGGAGCCAACTTTTTTTAATTTTTACTTGGCCTTTGGGTTCGTATCGCCTCTAGTCGCTATTCTGTTAGTCAAAATTTTCATTTTTAGTTTAAAACGTCGTAGCAAATACGATTTCATGCAAACACCAGGTAAAAATTTGAAGAAAAAAGTTAGCTCCGTTCAATGTAAATAAATAAAATATACAGTTCTTACCTCAGTATTGCTTGTTTTCTTTGCTAAAAGTTTGTCCAATAAAACGTCATACTTTTGTACGCAAACCAAGGGGATTTATATACTTCATCCGCTCCACTCCCTGTTTTATATTCACACTTTTGCCTTTTCCTCCTGAAAGCCTTAACAAGGAGTCCATCTTTTTTTAACTTTAACTACTTCACATTTTAATTCTTTACTTATCTGGTTCCATGCGTCTAATATTTTTAATTTGTTTTTACAATCAATATGTGGGATTCCACAGGCATTCGTATAATCGGTAATCATCAATAAGAGACAAAATCAAGGTATTATTTCACTCCATAGTTATAAAAATCAAACAACAATAAAACACTTTAAACTTCCTGTGTGGACTAGTCGGACGAGCGCATGCGGAAATGCGTATACATCTGTTTAGCGTGCGGTAGTATTCTCTTTGAAGTACCGCCAAGAAAACGAACGCAACCGCACGCTTGCTACGTACACATTTCCCGAATTCGTTTGTTTTAAGCCATGCGGACGTATGCGTTCGTTAAGTGTGTACGCGGCTTTAAATGCGTAGGGTAGGTGTGCTACAGATTGGACACGAAACACTCTTCGTGCGGACTCGTAGTCCGAGTGCGAGCACTAAAAGGTTAACATAGAAAACGCCTATTTCAACTTTTCTGTGGGACACACAATACGAGGATGTATTGATATCTAGTTAGCCTAGACCAGTTCCTTGCATAAACAAAATATTGCGTTACCATAGCAACGAACAATAACTTATTAGAAGTGTCAGTGTAAAGTTTGACGTCAAAAAAGTAAACCAGAGCCACGCAATAAATTAAATGAAAAAAGATGTCCACCAAAATTTTAAAAATCGAAAAATTGGAGTATCGAGCCATCATCAAGTACCTGTATTTAAAAGGGTTAAGAGGTAAGCAGATTTACGAAGATATGCTTAATACCCTTGGTGATCAATGTCCTTCGTATGCGACCGTCATAAATTGGAATGCAAGCTTCAAAAGAGGTAAATTTTCCATTGAAGATGATGACCGATCGGGAAGGCCAGTTTCTGTGTCAGTCCCCGAAAATATCGATGCAGTTCATGACATGATTTTATCAGACCGTCAAATTGGGCAAAAACGGATATCTGAAGCACTGAATATTTCATACGAACGCGTTCATCATATGGTTCACGTCAATTTGGACATGAGAAAAATTGCTGCAAAATGGATCCCCAAATGTTTGAATGTTGACCAAAAGCGTGCAAGGGCAGAAGCATCGCGTTCGATCTGTGCTCGATTTGAAAACGATGTAGACTTCTTAAACTGAATTGTTACTATGGATGAGACTTGGGTACATTTCTACGATCCAGAAACAAAGCAACAATCGATGGAATGGCGACACTCTGGTTCTCCAAGACCTAAGAAGTTTCGTGTCCAAAAATCTGTTGGAAAAGCTCTTGTTTCAGTTTTTTGGGTTTGCCATGGAGTAATCATGATTGATTTTTGGATAAGGGTAGAACAATAACTGGAGATTACTATTCGACATTACTGACCACTCTACGGAAAAATGTTAAAGAGAAAAGACGCGAAAAGCTATCCAAAGGTGTTTTGTTTTGCAGGACAACGCCCTGCACACAAATCACATGTTGCCATGCAAAAATTTGTGAGTTAGGGTTTGAATTACTAGAACACCTCTCTTCTTTACCCAATTTGGCTCCGTCCAACTATCACCTCTTTCCTCAACTAAAAAAGTTTAAAAAGTCGTACATTTTCTTCCAACAAGGAGGTAATAGAAGTTGTGGAGGTCTGGTTTGCAGAATAAGAAGAAAATTTTTTGAAAGGTGTAGAGACGTTGCAGGTCGGCTGTAATAAATGTATCCAATTAAGAGGAGAATATGTTGAGTAATAAAATATTTTGACATTGAAATTGTGTTTGGTTCTATAGTTGGGTAAGAATTTTTCAATATATCCTCGTATATGAAAAAGGAATATTACTCTGTTATAAGAAAATTATATGATTACAATATTATTAAACAATGTAATTTTATTATTTTTGAATGATGCAGTAATATATGAAGTAAATATTTCTTTTATGCCTTATACTGTATATTTATCTAACATTAAAATAAAATTATGTGGTGCCAGGGATAATATCTACAGACATTAATTCTTGTTTAGAACTGTGACGACCTTGTTGCAAATAAACCATAAAGCTTTAAATTGTTAATAATCGTCCACTGTTAGTTAAAAGTACCGCATTTAAAATCGATTCCTTTAATCAATTTAAGTTAAGTACTTTATTTAACACAATTTGAGGACAAAAGAAGCAAAAGAAGAACCGGCTTTGTACTCGTACTTAAGAGTCCTCTCTACCTTTCAATTCCCATGTAAAATTCCTATGTCACGGGCGACACTCTCAAGGCTACAGTTTTTGATAAAAATAATTTTGGATTTCACTATCATAAACACGGATTTGTTACGTAACTTATGTCGAAGCTCTTTTTTCTCTAAAATATTTTGGTTTGTTATAATTCTGTTTTCAAAATAATACTGTTTTGGAGCTTTTGTCGTTAAATATAGAAATTATTTCCAATTTATTAATTGATCTTGAATTAAAAAAACGTCCGTACTGAGTTGGAAAGAACATTGTAGAATGTGAATAATAATATTTTAGAATATTTCAATTGTATATAAGGGTGTTATTTTGTCGCTTCGAAAACATGTAATTTTTCCTGTAAAGCAGCGCTACAGAACCGTAAACCCTGAAACTAGTTTTTCAAACATGTCCGTGACCTTGGTTTAACATTTTTCTATAAAAAAATAGTATAGTTCTTAGCGATTCGATATAACGATTTTAGCAAGTAAAGGGTAGAGAGGACTCTTAACGTTTAAAAGGCCGGGCAAAACATGCTGGGAAAACCATTAAGACAGATACTCCGGAGAAGTCTAGGTTCTTTTTGGGAGTAAATGTGTTCTCTACTGCTCCTGTGTTGTAGGCAATATTTCGCATATTGATGAGGTGTTTTTTTGTAACCAGTGCCAGTTCAAAAAAGTTTAGATATTAAGATTAATATCATAATAGCTTTATTAAAAATATTATCATCGCTAATTATGACAAGTGCTTGTTATCCAAGATTTTGTAAATGCAATCTAAATCAATGTACAAAATGTGGCCTACACAAGCAATGACATTCCTTAAAATAAGTCGCAGAAAAATTCCAATTGAAACCATTTTGGTCAATTGTATAATCGGAAAAAATAAGTCAAAATTATAAGAAAATCCTGAGAACTTTAACGTAAGATTTTTAAAATTATTTGTTTTAATAAAAGCTTTAGTAAATAGTATATAATACATTGAAGTCCTACTCCGAAGCGGGAGTTTAATTAGTTATCTAAAGATTTTGTACTCTGTCTACTTTGAAAAATAAAGATTGAAGGTCAAAAGTTGAAGGTTGAAGGTTGAATGCTAGAGCTTACAGGTTTGAGGTTTTTTAAGTATTTATTTATACAAAATAAAATTATACTACAAATACAATGAGATAAATTAAATACATCATATATTAATTAAAGGAAAGCCCGCTAGGAAAACGAGTCAAAAGTTAACTTAAAGATAAACTAATTTTAAATAAGTTTATAAATAATTTATGTATGTTATGAACACTATTTTATCTTTTAAGATTTTTGGTAGAGCAGGCCACCAAGCATTATCAAAGCTTCGCTAATGTCGAGGGAGACAGTCATCTTTTTAAGTTTTTTTAAATTAATTATTTTATTGATTGCAGTTATAATTGATTTTGTTCTGTTAAAAGTAATTAAATTATTTTTATGTAAAAATGAGATAGTCTAATTTTGATTAATTTTTCCAATCCTTTTCCCGTTATAGGTAAAAGTCCTATAACAAGAAGGTAATTCGTAGTTATTTTTATTAAGCTTAGGAAAGATCAAAATTTTAGCTTTTTTCAAGAAGTTGAAAATAATGATAAGTTTAAACATTTATTAAATAGAATGGTAAATAAATTTGGAAAATTTCAATTATTTTTAAAATAATCTCTAGATTTATAAATTCATGTCCAGGAGCTTTTTTATTATTTATTGTTTTAAAACAATTTAAGATTTCGAATTTGGTGAATTAAACATTATTAAAGCTTGAGAAGTAATTATTAGAAATTCTAATATTATTTTGAGTAGGTGTATCTAAATTAGGAATATCATCTTGTAAAAGTGATTTAAAAGCCCATAGCTGTATCTTTAGAATTTTTAGTGAATCATTGTTAATAGATAGTGAAGAGGGAATAAAAAGTTACCTGATTTATTTTTATAAATTTTTTTGTTATGTACCAAACATTATTAATAGATTTGTTGTTAAAAAAATTTTTAATGTGATCATAAGCAGTAGTGCGTATTAATTTAGCATATTTTTTTAAATTAGTAAAATTAGTGATGGTTTAATAAAAGCGTTTCTCAATTTATTTCTCCTAGAGTGTATTTGTTTTTTTATTTTATCGAGATTTTTGTTCCACGAAATACATTTGGTTTTTGGGATGATTGAATTGCAAAATTTTGAATTTTTATAGAAAATTGTCAATAAAATTATCCAAATAAAATTATCTCAATACAGGAAGCTTACCACCAGTTCCACATGTGCAAAAGAATTGGGACAATTTGAACATAGAAAGAATTGGGACAAATAAATTAACCCCAGTGACCCCCGTTGATGCAGCTCGACTTTTAGCGTTAAAAGAACGCGAATCGAACTGTTGGCTTCATGATATTTCCTCGAAAATGTTGGAACCTTTATGGACTGCCATTCGTTTCGTACATGCATTGCATTACGGCTTGGTTGTGACATCTATAAAGAACATTCTTGTCACTGCCAAGCTATTATAAAACCAAATGGACATCATGGTCTAAGCTGCACTTTTAGTAAAGGACGAATTTCACGACATAACAAGCTAAATGGACTCATTCAGAGAGCGTTATCTTTGTGAACTTCTCTTCATCATTGGAACCCGTTGGTCTCAGCAGGGATGATGGAAAGCGACCCGATGGAGCAACCTTAGTACCCTGGGTAAAGGTCAACGGCTAATTTGGGATGCCACTTGCGTTGACACTTTAGCAGACTCATATATACACAAAACGAGTGAAACAGCCGGTGCAGCAGCAGAAGTAGCTTGTAAACGGAAACACAACAAATATACGAACATTGAGTCATCTCATTACATTTTCAAAGCTTTGGCCTTTGAAACATTAGGACTTGGGCGGAAGAAACTAAACACTTCATTGATGGAATCGGATCCCTACTTATCAAACAGTCTGGAGACCTCCGTGTTAAACATTATCTATACCAAAGAATCTCAATTGCTATTCAACGTGGGAATGCTGCCAGCATTTTAAGAACCCTTCCCAATCAATCCCCATGGACGAAATATTTATATTATAGTTCTAAATTGTCAATTTATTTTCGATGTAATCTTGTCTAACCCCATGTTCAAAAATATTGATAAAATTAAAAGTAAAAGTTCCATGTCAAGTTGACTTTTAATGTCATTTAAATTATGATAGATGTCAGATCCAAATTCATTTTAAGTTCAGTTTCAAATTTTTCCAATTTGCTTTTGAGGTATTGTATAATTTAGTGGTTTTAATTACATCGTTGTTACAGGTATTTAGTGAGCTTCTATCAATATTAATTTTAAAAAGGATAGAAATGTGATAATTATTTGGCAGTATAGAGTCGTCAAGTTTCTACATAATAATTTTGTTAGAAGAATCTTCAGAAATAAAAGTTAAATCAATAACAGAAGAAAATGATTTACCATTCCTTAAAACTTAAAATATTGGAGCTTTTTTTATCGTTTAGTACCTAATTCTAGTCCATGCGTGTTGACGAAATCTGACAATTTAACCCGACAGCGGTAGCTCTGTTATTATTATTAATAGCAATACAAATCTCTCCTTCTAGGTACTTTCTTAAGCAATTGTTACCTACGTAGCTCAAGTGGCGCCATTTAGTTTGACATTCGCGTTGTACCAAAATAGACGTATCGTGGGTCTCTGTGACTCGCAGCTACCGCTTTTGAGGACATATTTTATATGTGTATATGTTACTTTGTGGTTTATAACTTGTATTTTATCACCTTGGTAAGTATCTTTTATATAGTTTTGACATTTTATTAATCATAATTTTGTTTTGTTCATGTATACACCTAACATGCAAATCTGTTTTTATGATTCTCTTTCTGATTTTCCAATAATTGTGTCATAGAGCAATCAGAAACTAACGCTTTTCATTACATTCCTTGTGCTAATTTTATAGCTCTGTGGTGGAAGAAAAACTGGGAGGAGACGAGAGTGACGTTGACAATAATGCAGACCCTGAAGAAGAAATCGAAAACGAACGTGAAAACGATACCGATGCAGAACAAAGGGACATTGAAGATGAAGAGGATAATGGAAATGCTGATTTCACCACTTCTTATGATGATATTCTATAGATTTACAGAGAAAGTTACACAGGAAGAAATTGAACTAAGTGGAAAATCGCAGAACCTACACAATGTGTTCGTACTAGAAGAGAAGCTGATACACCAGTGAAGGCCTGGCAGTGTTTTTACGGACGAAATACTTGAAAAAACAGTGAAAGTGATTACTTTAATAAAATTACAATAAATTTCCCTAGACGCAACAAGCAACTTTTGTCTGAGAAATTTTTGTAACTTGCACGGTTACGGAAATATTGGACTTTTTCAAAAACTTAGTTTTCGTGTTTTCCGGATATCTTCGGAAGTACTCGGAATTTTAAGTTTTCCCTGCAGAATCTGATACAGCATAATAAACTGTACATATTGCCTATTTAACCAAAATTGTATCTCTATTAATAACAAAGATAACCATGTAATCCTACTCAGTTTGGGACACCCTGTATACGTGGCGTGGGCAGAGTAATTAATGTAGCAAACGTCTTGTGCGTAAGGCGAATAGCTTTGCTAACGCAGGATGCGCAAAGTAGTTATTGTTGATAACTTAACATGCGTACAGTAGTTCACATTGATAGCGCGACGTTTACAGAGCAACGAATAGGGGTGGATGCTTTGGCTTGTAAAAGAAAAGCTTGTTAAAATTACGGTACTTAAAGGTAAGCAAAAGTTGTTAACAATGATTCGTGACCGGAGAAGCAGGCAACCACTAAAACGGCGACTTGTAGAACAAATTATGCTCCCAAGCCCAAATTTTCGTGCTAAGCGAATAGTTGACCCTTAAACCCCGACAAACGTTGTAGGAAACGGCAGCGATCCGATAAAGGATATAGCTCCTACAATTTTCAAAATTATTTTTAGTGCTGAGCATAGTAATTTAATACCTCAAAATAAATAAATCCTGTAACAATTACTAAAAATTCAAACGAATGTTACAGTATCAGACTTTTCCTTCAAGACGATTTCTAATGTTTATAAAATAATTGTGTTCGATGACTAAACATCAAGAGTATGAGTTTTTTTAATTTATATTGCACTCAATGAATTATTTTAAATAATAAAATTTTTGTTTGTTTATTTGAATCGATTCGCATTTGTGTTAAATTTATAATCAATGTTTCTATTTAAAACGTAAGGTTAAGATAATTAAAGTTTAAGACTTTTAAAAACTGATCAACATTTTGTTTAAGAAAGAATTTGATTTATATTGTATAAAAAATTCTTTCATTTAATTAAAACAACATTCAACGTGCTAAATTTAGCCGCAACTCGCGGGGAAGATGACTGTTGAACAACCTTACGTTTAGTTGAGGCTCTACAAGTTCTTTAGCTAGAAACTTAATGTAATCAATCCTTTTTTGTGTGGGATTTCTAGGAAAACTAGAAAATATTACATAACAAATATGGTTTTGTTGAATCTGCTTCAAGCTTTATCAATTTCTTCAAACAGTGGCACTATAATCAATGTTCAAATAAAAGTTGCAACTATTTATCTTTCCTTTCTTTTTCTCTCTAGGTAATTAATATTCTTAAAGATTTAATAGAATTCAGTTCCTCTGTCAATACTTGTATGAATTAGTGTTGTCTAGATTCGGGTCTACAGACCGTCGTTCATTGTAATTTCTTCATAACGTTCTTTTTCAGAGGTTCTTACATCTCTGATGTTGAATATAGACGTTGTGAAGAAATTCCAATCGGCGACGACCAGAATCTAGACGGTACTAATTCACAAACAGGCCGCGAAAACTTAAACCAACTAGTGTCAATACAGCTGCTTGACAAAACATTAAGTCTAAGAACAATATTTAATGAATCACGTCAGTATCTAGATGCATCTTTGATTTTCAATCACAACGCTTCCTTCAATATATAAAGAACACGCAAAGCTTATTGATTCAGAACACGTGGTAAACTTTAATATCATTTTAACCCAAATAATAATTGAATTAAATTATTATTAAAGCTAGCATTGCTAAAACTAATGATGGAGCACAACATGCCGGTGCTGTATGTGGTGTTACAATTTGGGCAACTGCGGTACACGGCATCGGTCTATATGTATTGTGATCGGGGATTTTTATTCAAAGAAATTGTTCAAATAATAGTTGTAGGTAAAAAATTTCAATAACTTTTATTGTATAATTAATATTTATAAAGATATTATAACATAAAGGTAACCTCGTTACCTAAAAACATTAAAAACAAAACAATAATTTCTAGAAAAAAAGTTGCATAATAAATTCAATGTTCTAACAGAATTTTTTGTATATTAAAATTGAAGATATCGTTAATGCAAATAATGTAACATGATCACCGTATTGCAATGTTTTTTACTATATATATGTATAATTAAATAAAACAAATTTATTTCTTTTAAATAGAATATTATTGTGCATATATTTGATTTTAAAATCTTGGCAAAACCCTCACAGCTTATGTTATAAGATGTAAAGCAAAATTTTAAACAAAAAGAACTTTAAGTTAAGAGATACCTTTTGAAAATGTACAGCAAAAACTAAAATGTCACATTCTACCTAATCAGAGAGTTTAAGAAAACCTTAAAGTACCAAGTTTCAATAAAATAGCAAGAATGTTAAATTTTGAACCCGTCGCATTACTTCTCATCTTATACAATAAATTTTGGAGTAAAATGTATAAAGCAGAATGTAAATTTTTTTGGTATTGTTGTAAAAAAACTGAGTGAGGAAAAGTCATTAATGTATCTGGATTGATAGTCTATTTTAAACCTCTCAAAAATATAAAAACTCAAATATATGGTCAAAACATATAAAATTTTTATGCAACGTGTTACTGAGAGTTTTTTTAAATTTTGACATATAAAGTGACATTTTCTTATTCAAAGTAGATACCAAAATCATCCAGTTTTCAAAATTTGATCGAAACTTCTTTACTTTTGTCAGTGGTTACAAAAAATAACTCTTGTCGTCACTTGTTATGTACTTTTGAAATCTACAATGGAAACAATAACGATAGTAACACCGGCAACACGGGATGAATTCAAAATAGTTTTAATTCCATTTTTAATTTTTTTAACATTAGAAAGAATCTTGTAGGTATCAAACACGTTACGAAACATGGTTTTCGTTACAAAAATCATGCTTGTTATAAAAAATATTCAATTGCAATATTGGTTGAAAAAAGTTTTCACATTGGATTTTTATTGTAATTTAGTTTTAGTATACGTAAAGGTCAAAATAAAAACAAGCGTTTTCCGCAAAACTCCACATCGTTCTGATACTAACAAACGTGTAAAGAGTATCGAAAGTGTGTGGCAATAAAACAATTTGTTCGAAAAATAATATAAACGTCCTACATCGTCAAAACGAGGTTCGCGCATTTGTATAATTAGTATTAGTGGATTGTTAAAAAATTAGTGCCACGTGGTAATCGTATCTCAGAATTGATTATCGGGTTAAAAAATAGTTTAAACAAAAGTTGTATTATCGAGTTATAAATAACCTTTATTTGAAAAAAATGTGCAAAATAAATATTTTTGGAAATATTCTAAGATTTCGAAAATCTATGTAGGTTAACGGCACTTTTGGGTTGGTAGATTATGCCTAAAACAGATAACGCGTAGAGATACCTTAAAGCGGTTTGGGGTTTCCAAATAGATGGTTTGTAGTACCGAGACGAACCAAAAACACGTCATTGTTTTGTACATAGTGCAAAAACCTGATTTCAAAAAACGTCAAAAACTCGAAAATTTTAAATAAAAACACCCATTTTTAAAACGTACTTGGTCAAAATTGAATCAAAATATAAATTGCTCTAATAAATAAAAGTTTTTGTGCAAAAAAAATGACAAATTTTGGTTCAAAGAAGAACGCAAACAAAAAAAGAACCACCATCAACGATAAAAACAGTCTACTTCCGCTGACGTCATCGACGAGTTGCAACGGGAACCATGACATCATCGAGCAAATAAAGTCTGTTTATTCATTTAATAGATGGGATGTGTATTTGCAAGTAAAAATTGTAGTAACTTTTAATTATTATTTTTAAAAAGCGTGCACGCGATGTGTTATTATAGTTGAAAACGAATTTTTTTGTATTTAAATTTTTTTATTTGTAACCAGAACAATAACGTATTAAAGGTTTGTTTGATAATAGGTAAAATTTATTTCTTCATTTATAAAAAAACAACGAGTGAACTAAATACTTTGATAACAAATTATAACTTTGGTTATAATTTATTTATAATAACAAGGCACAAAAATACACCAACACAAGCTCTTTCCAATAACTTGAGCAAACGATTTCAGTTTATAACAAAAATTTTCAAAAGCCAATACTGTTGGAAATAAAATTACTAGTTCCATTGTAAGAACATTTAAAAAAAACTAATTAAATATAAAACTTTTAATGGTATGTCCAACGTTTTCTTTGGCACTATTGTTTTACACTCTTTAAGTCTTTAATCTGATAAAGGCTTTTGTTTTGACAATGATTGAGATCGTGAAAGTTTAGAATAGTTTTTAGTTGTTGTTACTGAAACATGCCTTTTACTACAAATTTTAATCGGTTATCTACTACAATTTTACCTATGATATACTGTAGAGAAAATAAATCTTACCTTTTAGAAAATTCCGCAAAATGATAAATAAACACAAGAAATTCTATAACTGTAATAGTAAACCATAATCCAGTACCCCAAATTTTGAATATGGGATTGGTTGACCAAGAAACGTGTCTCTGGTTAACCAAAACAACCAAAAAGGAAGTATAAAAACACATTACAACTTTTAAAAAGCAACGACATTTCAAATATAAAATTGATATTCCTGGATACGTTGATAACCATGTCATACATTTGTTTAATCATTTTTAAAGTTTTCTTCGGTTTAACCTTTTCAGCACCAATAAGATCTTTCGCGTTTTGTGCAGCAGTCAATCGGCGTCTCAATTCGTGTGCAATGAACATTAATAAAAGTTCATATTTCCGTTATAAATTGACAGTAAATAATAAATACTTGTTGAACCAAAAGCATAATCTGGAAATTTATCCATGTAAGCAGTTATCATTCCTGATATATAATTCAACACTTGCAAAATATAGTGCATAAAATTAGAAAAATAATCGTTTTCTACCAGAAACGTTGTTAAATTTTTGCTCCATACTTTTGGAAAAGTCATCAATTGCAGTCACATCATGTATTACTTCCTTAACCTGTTTCTTATTGGAATAAGACATAAAATAAAATTGACAATCATCACGTAATTGATAATTTTGAAGAAATCTACAATAACTCCGTCAAAAGTTAGTGGTAACCAAGTAAAATAAAAGCAATGCCAGAAGCAAATAAAATTGAAAACCCTTGAAAAATAAAATTCCAATAAACAAATATCCGCCTAGTTGAAAACTGAAAATATCCCGTTAAGGACATTAAAATGCTTAAAGGTTTAAAATCGCACATCAAATTTTGTTCACAATTTCTTTTCATTTTACTTTCTAAATTCAAACTCAAGACTAACGTTTGTACTATTTTATTTAATTTATTAGAAATGTTTTTTATCGATAACGCTAATATAATTCTAATAATGAAAGTAAATACAAACTATAGATTTTCAAAAAAAAAATATATTAAAGTAATTAGTATTTGTAAAAATTGAACACCTTGGCTAATAAGAGGATTTTTAAAAAACATATCAAGTGAAATTAAAAACAGGGTATCATATTGCAGTGAATTTTTTTAAATATAATTTGTTTCCATTTAAATGAGAGGTAAAATAAATCTATGTATAGTTTCAAAATTTCTAAAAGTTAATCTATATTTTTATTTATAAAATAGATTAGTTTATGTATAAATGAATATTTTTCGTTTAATTAGAGAAATAAAAAAATGCTTAATAATTATGTTTTATGTGTAACGGTAGTTAATAAGATGCACAATTGACAATGAGTGCAAAAAAGTATTACCTATTAAATCGATGAATGTTAAATTTGTGTTGTACGAAATTAAAATGTTAAAAAGTTCTATGTATTAAAAGAAAAGAAGCAAAGATGTTAAGTAATTAAAAATATACAATGTGAGTATTACAATCATAAAAATATCACAGATTATAATAAAACATAGACTTTCAGACTGACTTTTGTTAAAATTGACACTTACTCTAAGCAGAAGATCACATAAAAAATACGAACAACAATGAGGTGAAGACGCCACAAAATAAATAAATTAACATCTAAGCCAAATAATAAATATATATGTATATAAAACACAAAATCTTTCAAGACGAACATACATAGAATAACTAGATAACAATTAAAGCGTTGGGAAACTTTCAATTTATTTTATTTTGAGATCAGGTATCTATAAATACCACTTAAATTTTGCGTGTTGGTATTACAATTGATGTTGTGGGGTTGGCGGCTCAACCCCATTCCAATCAACACAAATTCTACATCCGCGTATTACGTAGAAAACGCGGAAATCAAAACATACGATTGCAAGTAAGCAAACGCGGTCAGCATTTCTTAACGGCCTTGCTTACTAAGCAAACTAACCTACATTGAGCGTATAAAACAAAGTAAACACAATAACCAAAAAAAGGTCAAACTACAGTTCAGAGTACCAATCAGTTCGCCATGTGTTCAGTTTAGTTCGGTCCGCAGTTTACCAATACAAGTACAGTCCAGTCAAATCATTAGTTGAAGTATCGGCCCGCTTCAAATCCATCGGTCCAATTCAACTCGGCCTCAGATCTTCAGCTCGACACATGATACCACGATTAGGTATCCCCTCACCGGATATAATACGCCAATTACTATGTGCGGACATACACCGTCTTCATTCATAAATGTAAATAGTATGGCTCGATCACGGTATGCGTAATAATAAACACTACACAAAACGCGACTCGTCCCAATTCTTTCTCTGATTCAAGCCGGCGTTTAAAGTATACACCCTAAACGCCACAATGTTAATATTATGTTTGACTATGCATGTCATTTCAGCAATAAGACGTTTCTTATAATTATTTTCTCTATTTAAAATTACAGGATTATTAATATCAAAATTATGTTTTGTCTCAATATGATGTACAGCTAACGCAGAGTCAGGTTGTTTGTTTTTGCAGTTGTATGTGTGGTTTTTAAAAGAAGTGAACTATAAGTGAGACAAAAACATTTTCAAAAAGATTGTACTGAACGTTGAGCTGGGGTAAAAAGTAGAAGAGGGAAAACGTGTTTTGACGGTAGGTAGGTCTAAGGTATTTATTCTAAAATTTAAATTTGGAGACGGAAGTCGGGAGTAACTCGAGTTTTAAATTCAAAGTTAAGTTATATTTGTGAAATATGTAGTTTAAGCAATAAGCTTCGGCTGTTTTAATTAATCAATGATTAAAATAGATCAATTAAGGAATTCTATGATAAACTTAAAATCAGTGCACTTGACAAATTTGAATAAAGTACCAATGAAAACTACGTGGCAACGATAAAAACATCATCCGCAGTCAGAATAAGGTCGGTTGTTTTAAGTTAGTTATTTGCATAAGTTAGTTCACGTGTTTAAACTCCACTTTTAGATTTTAGAATTTTGTTCATGAGTAGATATTTGTTTTGTTTGTTTGATTAAATTTAATGAGTTCAATTAAAACAAACCCAAAGTTGGCTCTGAGTAATCTAGTCAAGTTTCCCGTTGCTGAAATTAATTTATATGCAGACCCATTCAAACCATTGCAATATACAAAGTGTAACACGATAAGTTTTGATTAAAAGGTATGGAAAGCAAATTTTTATTAGAGTATCAAAATTACACTAGCAGTCGTCTCCATAAACGTTAAGTTCAAATTTAAAAAGCACTTCCTGTTTCACCTTTGTCATTCTACAACATTAATAAAATTATGTTTTCCGTAACTTCTAATCAAAACTCTTTGTGTTATAACATGGAAGTTACAAATTTTTAGACAAGGTGGCTCAACAAAAGTTTTAATACTGCAACAAAGAAAGAAAAACTACTTAACGAAATTTGTACAAGTCGGTTGACAGTTGCATTATTTATTGTCAAAAAAAAAATAGACAAAACGCCAATCTATAGTTGACAAGATCTGTTGCTAACGGTAATTATAACCGTAACGGCGTGTGAGAAGTGAGCAAAAAATGACAACTTTGAGTTATTTTTAAATTAATCGAACGCAAATGGGATTTGAGGAAGATTATTATTTTGAAGTTATGGGCGTTTTCAATCAATCGGATTAGTGTAAAGAATTTTGTAATTATAAAGAATAAAACAAAAGTAGTCTATTTTCTCTACATTATTAATTTATTCTTTCAACACCCTGTAAATGAACGGTACTTGAGACATAATAAAAAAATTTGATTGCTTTAACGTCAGACTAAATATAAGTACCTAGACGAGTAACGCTATATTCACTTCATACTGAAAAATAAAACCAGAATGCTAGAAAGAGTGCACTGAAAGACGAGACTAAAATATCACGTGACGAGTGAAAATTTGTAAGTGGAAGTGGAAGATATACAAGATGTGTCTTGTATTTTATTGGTTAATATTGACAGTTGACATGCATTTTAGGTTAACAGTGACAGGCCGGAGCATGAATTTAACTCTTCATATGCTGAATAAGGCATTTCAATAAGCTATCAAAGACCTTTAAAAATGGCTACTGTAGGGCAAACTTACTTATAATTAGATAAATTGTATCATTGAGTTATAGGATTTCAATATAGTTTATACGTTTAATTGATTTGTAATGCACCGTAATGCCAGCATTTGGTTGTGTAGTGAACTGTGGCAGTAGAGAAATTGTGTCAGTGTTAAGTTTTTTAGAATCCCTCTTATTTGAAATTTTAAATATAAATTGAGTTAAAATACTTTTTTATAGATTCTATAACAAACTTAATTAAAACAACCACTAAAAGTGCAAAAATTAACAGAAACTAGACACATTCGAATGAAAACAAAGGTTTGTTTGCCCCACAGACGTCATTTTGGCAAAAGCGTTGAAATGCCTTATGGAAGTAGTTTTTTTAATTTTCCACGCATCACGTGACAGTGTTAGCTCTATTTGAGCAGTAAATTTTTGACCTGTATACAAACCTATTGTCCCTGCAATTGAGGTTACAGTTCACCGAATTAAATTTAGAAATTTTACACTTAATTGATTCTTAGATAAGCTTAAATAATTATTATTTAAGTGTAACAATGCGTGACACGCAGATGGTATATATAAGCTTCCTATTGTTTTTAATGTTAGTATCGCCTCGCTGATGATGATAGCTTAGCTATTAAAACACGTGTCCTAGTAAAGTTTTAGGTGCAGTTTTGGTGTTTATGGTTTGTTAAATAGACGCTGTAGTTTAGTGTTCCATTCCTTTGATTAATCCATTTAATTTTATCGTAATTTGCTTTGTAATTTTTAGTTTGGACACCTTGTATAGTAAAAATTATATATGTCTTTAACTCTTACTGTAATAAGAATTATAAACAAATTTATTACTGTAAGTTTTTTATAATTCTTTGGCATAGTGATACGCAGAATTCTAAAATCAAGTTAGGTCGTGTTTGTTGTGGTGTTTCTTTAATGCACTTTCCCACAGCCCTCCAAATGTAAAGAGAATTTACTGGTATAAAATTCCATTGAATTTCGTATTCATTTTTATTGGTGTACCAAACTTTCATGTTTTCTTTTAAAATGATGAAAGTTTTGTAATTCGCGTTTAGCCTTGATAAAATATAATTTGGTTGTCCCTTACATATATCGCTTGTGTTTTTGATTTGAATTGATATCGATTAATGCGGACAGTAAAATTTGTTACGATTAAGAAAACGTTTTCATTACCACGATTTAGTATAATATAATGGATTAATCAATTAACAAACATTTTCGTAGTTATAATAATAATAATAGTAATAATAAACTGTATTTACCAGTAATTTAGTAATTGTATACACTTACTTTTTGTTAATAAATTGATAGTTTAATTATTTATTTTTAATTAATAACAAGCAATTAATAAAAAAGAAAAATATCAAAATATGTTAGCATACATTTTATATGCCTATTTCAATATAAGTTAAACTTTTAATCTGTATATGAATGTGCCTTTTACTACCAATCTTAATCGGTTATCTACAACAATTTTAAATTAAATCCTACTATAGAGAAAATACATCTTACCTTTTCAGAAAATTCTGCAAAATGATAAATAAACACAAGAAATTCTATAACTGTAATAGTAAACCATAATCCAGTACCTCCGTATCTTGAATATGGGATTGCTTGACCAAAAAAAGTGCCTCTGGTTGACCAAAAACAACCAAAAAGGAAGTATAAAAAACACATTACAACTTTTAAAAGCAACGACATCGCAAATATAGAATTGATATTCCTGGATACGTTGGTAACCATGTCATACATTTGTTTAATCATTTTTAAAGTTTTCTTCGGTTTAACTTTTCAGCACCAATAAGATCTTTGCGTTTTGTGCAGCAGTCAATCGGCGTCTCAATTCGTGGGTAATGAACATTAATAAAAAGTTCATATTTCCGTTATAAATTGACAGTAAATAATAAATAACTGTTGAACTAAAAGCATAATCTGGTAATTTATCCATGTAAGCAGTTATCATCCCTGATATATAATTCAACACTTGCAAAATATAGTGCATAAAAATTAGATAAAATAATCGTTTTCTACCAGAAACGTTTTTAAACTTTTTGCTCCATACTTTTTTGGAAAAGTCATCAATTGCAGTTACATCATGTATTACTTGCTTAACCTGTTTCTTATTGGAATAAGACATAAAAATAAAATTGACAATCATCACATAATTGACAACTTTGAAGAAATCTACAGTAACTCCGTCAAAAGTTAGTGGTAACCAAGTAAAATAAAAGCAATGCCAGAAGCAAATAAAAATTGAAAACCCTTGAAAAATAAAATTCCAATAAACAAATATCCGCCGAGTTGAAAATTGGAAATATCCCGTTAAGGACATTAAAATAATTAAAGGTTTAAAATCGCACATAAAATGTTGTTCACAATTTCTTTTCATTTTACTCTCTAAATTCAAACTCAAGACTAACGTTTGAATTATTTTATTTAATTTGTTAGAAATGTTTTTATCGATAAAGCTAATATAATTCTAATAATGAAAGTAAATACGAACTATAGATTTTCAAAAATATATGTTAAAATGATTAGTATTTGTCAAAAATTAAACACCTCGGCTAATAAGAAATTTCTTTTTAAAAACATATTTACATCAAGTGAAATTCTATTCAATTCAATTGCAGTAAAAGTTATTTTTTTGTGAATAAATAATGTTTCCATTTAAATGAGAGATAAAATTAAATCTATGTATAGTTTAAAAATTTCTAAAAAATCAATCTATATTTTTATTTATAAAATAGTTTAGTTCATGTATAAATAAATATTTTCGTTTAATTAGAGAAATAAAAAATGTTTAGTAATTAAGTTTTATATGTAGCGGTAGTTAAAAAATGCACAATTAACAATGTGTAAAAAAAAGTGTTATCTATTAGTGTGTTCTTGGAACAAAAAACAAGAGACGTTGATTCGATGAAGGTTAAATTTGTGTTATACGAAATTAAAATGTTAAAGGTTACGAACAATTCTTATGTATTGAAAAGAATAGATGTCAACCATAAGTGAGACAAAACTATATTAAAAAAGATAGTACTGGTGGTTGATTTTGTTCATGAATAAATATTTGTTTTTGTTTGTTCGATTAAATTTAATGTGTTTCATTAAAACGGACTTAAAGTTGACCCTGAGTAATCCAGTAAAGTTTCTCATTGCTGAAATTAAATTATATGCAGATCCATTCAAACCATCGCAATATACAAAGTGTAACACGATGAGTTTTGATTAAAATTATGGAAAACAAATTTTTATTAGATTAAAATTACACCAATACTCATCTTCCGTCATTTTATAACTTTAATAAAATTGTGTCTCCCATAACTTCTAATCAAAACTTTTTGTGTTATACCTTGTATACAGGGTGTTGTTTTATTAGAACTCACAGATTTTAATACAAGGTGGCTTAACAAAAGATTTTAATACTGAAACGAAGAGAGAAAAGTTAACTACTTAACGAAACTTGCACAAGTCGGTTAAGAGTTGCATTATTTACTGTTGAAAAAATAGACAAAACGCCAATCTATAGCACGTTCATGGAGTATGGAAACTCAAACTTATTTTGGACCACGAATAAGATAAAAATATAAAAATCGGTATGTTCCATTTGAAAAAATTGAACTTTGACGATTTTCAAATCTACTATTTTGATACCAATTTTTAAACACTCTTTATAATTTTTTTTTGACAATTTTGCACAAATACTGTTCAAACGGACTCAGCTTAAAATAAAAAAATACACAAACAAAGTAAAAAATGTTTTGAATAGTTGATAATTCAAATTAGTTTTTGGTCTGCAAACGCCAATTTTGATATAAATCATTAAATAAGTCAGAAACGATTGAGGTGAGGTATGTGACATTGTACATATAATATGTCATAGAAAAATGTAGATATAGGTCATAAAAAAACGGTAAAACCGGAATCATTAAAAATTTTTTTTAATGACACATTGACTTTGTTTATCCATAAACAATCGCGGCGGTTCCTGGTGGACCACCTTGTATAAGTAGTAACTAGATCCTGAACCAAAACTTGATTAGTGAGACATTTGCCGTTATTTGTCAGACGGGCACATTTTGAGTTGTGATTGAAAGGTTATTATATTATTGTTTATGTTTGTAATTTTTTAATGGCTATTTCAAGGAATTTTTGATTTGTGTCCGTGTCTTATTTTATCTGGTCTTATATTACGTATATGCCAAGATATTTAAAAATCAGATTTTTAAGTGGGGCCAAATTAATTAGTGTTGAAGCATATTTACAATGCACTACAGAAATATGCTGACGTTGTTTTCGAATTCATAAATTATAGCTGTAAGTCACTTAAATAGATGTAACCTGTACTATAATAAAATTACAATTTTCTTTATGTGTTTTTGTAACATCCTGGAGAAATTAGTTCTTGAATGTGTATTAAATTTGTACAAACTCTTTTGTCACACTCAACTAAATGTGTAGATGACTGAAGACCATTTGTTGCTTTATCAATCCGTTAACAATTATTAATTAGAATCAAAACTGAATTTATATTGCAACTTTATAGATTAAGATAATCTACAGTTCAATTTTTGTGTGCTTCTTTATACCCGTTTATTAAATATTTGGTTACAATACCTAGCTTGTTCGGTGAATAGTACAAATAATTGCAAAGTTTGCAATAAAATAGTTGCATCGTTAACATTATGATATATTATTACCTAGTAATTTTAAATTTATGCCCGATTGACAAATATCTATGCTATATTTGCTTTATACTGAAAATGAAGCCGGGATGCTAGAAAGAGTTTACTAAAGGACGACACTAAAATAGCACGTGACGAGTGAAAATTTTTAAGTAGAAGTGGAAGATATACAAGATGTGTTTTGTATTTTATAGGTTAATATTGACAATTAACATGTATTTTAGGTTAACAGTGACAGACCGGAGCATGAATTTAACCTTTTCATATGTTGAATAAAAGTAGTTTTTTTTAATTTTTAACATGTCACGTGATAGTGTTAGTTCTATCCACGCATCTCTCTTTATCATGGTGATTTTAAAGAAAGGTGCACGTAACTTCTCTATAAGTACTAATATTTAATCTGAAGCATTGACAATGCTGTAAAATCAAAAATAAGGGATTATTTTGCACATTTCCAAAATAAAATTGTTAAAAGGGTGCTTACTCCTTTGTGAGAGAGGTGGTTGTTAGAGATTAAAAGTTGCTCGAATTCTCTTCTGCGTCAATTGAAAATGATATTGTTTTTCCATTTCCGAACTGTCACATAGTTTACTTATCACCTATTACATGATGAAGGACATTAGTTTGTTAGAGCACCATATACACAGGAAGTCAATCAAACCATATTACGATTTAAGTAATGACCTAAGGTTTCAAATAAATAACACCAATTCCGTATTCCAATTTTTGAAGAGGTGACTACTCCTGATTGCGAGATGATAATTATCGTATTCTACTTTAACCAAATTGCGTACCCTTTACAATTAAATTGGACGTATTTTGCGGTTTATGTTTAATCTATTTACTTTTCCGTAATTTTTTTTGTAATTTTAGTTATAGAAAAATTATATATGTTCTTAACTTTGCTACAATAAGAATTATAAACAAATTTATTGCTGTAAGTTTTTTTTTAATTCTTTGGCATAGTCATAAGCGCAATTCCGAAATCCGAGTTAGGTCGGGTTTGTTGTTGTATTATTCTTTTCAATGCACCTTCCTACAGCCCTCTAAATGTGAAGAGAATTTACTGGTATGAAATTCCATTTTATTTTGTACTTAATTCTTTATTGTTGTAACAAATGTTTTTCTTTTAAAATGATAAAGGTTCTTGTAATGCGCGTATAGCCTTAATAAAATATAATTTGGTTGTGCCTTACAATTATCGCTTGTGTTCTTAATTTAAATTGATATCAAGTAATGTGGACCCTAACATTTATTACGGTTAAGAAAACGTTTTTATTACCACGGTTTAGTATAATTTTATGGATTAATCAATTTACAAACATATTCGTGGTTATAATAATAACAATAATAATAATAATAATAAATTGTATTTAACAGTAATTTAGTAATTGTATATACTTAATTTTTTTTAATGAATTAATGGTTTAATTTTTTTAATAACAAGCAATTAATTAAAAAAAAGTTATATTTCTTGTAGAAAAATATCAAATTTTGTTAACGTACATATTATATTTCTATTTCAATATAAGTTAATCTTTCAATTTGTTTACGAACCCATTGCCTCTGAAATTGGGGATAGAGTTCAAAAAATCAATTTAATTTGACGAAAAAGGTTTTTAACTTACCCCGCCACCACATGCCGGACAAACAGACCGGCTCCGATTCCCCCCAAACTTTAAGTTACCGATCGTCTTGGAACGACTAAAATCATGCGCGCATGCGCCCGATGTCAAACAAGAACAACCGAAATTCAAATTTCCCGGTCCCAAATTTAAATTA
This sequence comes from Abscondita cerata, assembly GCA_030710515.1. Lineage (NCBI taxonomy): Eukaryota > Metazoa > Arthropoda > Insecta > Coleoptera > Lampyridae > Abscondita > Abscondita cerata. The sequence goes on from JALBCR010000986.1 coordinate 115,676, forward strand.
CTTGTCAAAAGTAATCTATATCCGGCCCTACTTATCTACTAGTCCAGTAACCCTGCATAAAAATTAGTTAATTTGAGACTGTTTGCGTACTTGCAAAATAGTTGTGCAAATCGCTTTGGAATAATAATGTAAAATGGGAAAAAGGGTTTTGTGCAAGAGTACCCGCTTATTAGCAAAATTTACGGTAGTTTTTATTGTTTATTTCTTTATATCTTTTTCTATTAGTTTAAAGTTATAAGACTTTTTGTTCAACGATAAATTTTTTATGAAGTAGTATGTATTGTAAAATTTTTAATTAAATTTTAATTAAAGTGAAACACTGCAAAACAAATTTTGTTTTCATCTACTTTTTTCAATTCAAAGACGGCAAAATTTTTTCAGTGAATTTAAAAAATAGTATTATTTACAATTTCCAAAAAACAGTTATATTTTGTTGTAAACAATTAGTTTTTGTTATAAACAATCAAAAATATTAGGCAAGGTTATGGAGCAAATAAAATAGAATAAGTGGAATCGATTAACTATTAAAGTATTTTCAATGTTACTAACATGGAAATGTACATCTAAGCAAAACTGCAAAAGTAATTTTATAAAATTTAATAATGCTTTTGCCAGACAAAAAATAAAAAACGTATATTTTTAGACTCATTTTACGATAAATAACTAATAAACGAGCGTTTGTGCATATATAATTATAATCATAATATTTATTTTCATCAAATAAATGTATTTAAAAAAATTTGTGATTTAAAAATTCTCAAAATTTAAGTATTTATGCAGTACATTTGCGTATTTGTTAATATAATGTAATTAGTAGTATAATAAATATCTGTATTAACTTATTTCAAACGGAAATACAATAAAAAACCAATGACGATATGAGCACCGACTGAAGCGCTTGAGAGCTTGGCTCCAAATCACATTGCGCTACCCGCCGAAAGGTATTGTTTCTATTTTATTTCTTTTAACTTTTAATTTTTAAACTATTGGAGCTAGATTGCTAATATATTGAAAACAATTTTTATATCAAAATGTTCTTTAGATATTAAATAAACAATCAATCACATTTTTTTTAAACGAATTAATTCCCATTTATTCTATTTCTAATTTAATTTTGCCAAATATATTCAATTGTTTATATGATGAAAATTACTATATTCTTAAATTCACCGAAAGGATATTTTTGTAAAATAATTTCACATCTGCTAAAAGGCTTCAAAGTTGTTACAAGCAAATAAAAGCACCAGTAAGTTTAATCACTGTTTACTCGGTTATACAATTTTAAAAAGATGTAGCCACAACAAACAAGCGTTCAATTGTATAATTATTTTTGCAACCAAGTTGCATAAGTGACGACACATCAAATAACTAGTTTACACTTAAATAACATTAGATACATTAGCTACAGAACAAGACCCGTTCTTATCACTTCTTGTATGGATAACATAACCAGACTAGCTTAACAGAGTGCGTGAATTTGCATTTAACAGTTAGTAAGATAAGATGCGCTACTTTAATCAATTTAAGGAATATGTCCAAAGTAGTTAAAGATAACATAGGTATATGCACAGATATGCGTTCTTTTGAATCGTTCGACATTAATAGCTCTTAGTTTATAGCTAACGTAAGATACTTCGAACTGTAGTTTAAGGTTATCGCTAAAATTGAAAGTATTTATAAGAGAAAGCACTATCGAACGTTGTGGTCTGCTTTAATTCCAAATAAAAGTTCTTTCTCGTGTGTCGAGTAGAGACACCTCCAACGTCTTTGAACTTAAGTAGCCAGCGATACAAGATTCTAACGTACAAGGACACCTAATTTCTGATTCTTGTGCACAACCCAGTTTTGAGTCAGAAACCATCTTCTTTAAAAGTTGACGAGGCAGTAACGATCACATCGAATATCAGAAACCTTCATAAAGAAAAAAAACTGTAATTAAAGAAACTCAAATGTAGACAATTCTCAACACGATGTAAAATTAGGACATATGCTCACCTACAAATGATGCAATAAAACGCAAACTAGGTTAATTATTTAATTCAACTCTAACTACATCTTTATTCCAAATTTGCTAATAATTATAAAGTTTTTTGGATTACTCTAACACAACCACTTAAAATTCCATGTAGGAGTTTTTATTCTATGATAAAAGTTGTAACGTGATGAAAGTAACGCAAATAATTTTACACTGTTTGTTTTGTGATCTGTCGATGCATCAAAATTTTATTAAGAACCGCTGTTTCCTACGTAATCGTTTAAAAAGAATTTGAAAATAATGTTATCAAACGAATGTTTTAATAGTCAACCTTAATGTTGCAGTTCAATTTGTCGTAAATGCAAGTAAAACTCGAATAACCATCAGATTTTCTTTAATTTTGCAATTAATAATTTTAGATAAAGTAATTATTTTCTTAATAGACTACTGTTTACCTTAGTTATAATTGTAGGTCAGATTTAGACCTTATCGGTACAGGTGTACGCAATTATTTTATCACCACCTGCGGCGTAACACATACCTCAGGAGCGGATCCCGGTTATCTGGTAAACTTCTGCTTGTCGCCTGCATGAAGGCTACTCTAACTGCTTGCAACTTATGATTAATCCGACACCAGTAAAGGCATATCAATCTCTTACGTCTACTATCACGTTGGCAGATTACAAACAGCGGAAGCCATCCCTTGTACCGAATCGCAAGTAGCACTAAATGTGTGTGATTGTCCAGCACTTGTTTGTTGCAATACTGTCCGTCCCCACCACTTGCACACCGCACATTCAATCAACAAAAGACATAATAGAAGAAATTATAAACTAATATCTAAGCGCAAGCAAAATAAAAAGTTTGTCCTAAACATATGTACAATACTAAAGCTAAATAAAACATCCATTTACGTTTACACACGGCAGTGGGTTAATTAATATAAAATGTGTTTTAGTTGATGTAAACATGTACGTGGGTCCTGTACATTGTATGTTTTGCTTTCTTTTTTGAAAAGTCAATTAGAAATTAAGCACTTATGGCCATAAATATTTAACCAAAAACTGAGATTTCTTTATGTATGCCCAAGGAGCTATTCTTTTATTTTTGCGCAACTAAATTGAACACTGTAGAGTCAGTCCGTAAAACTACGGCTAGAAGAGTAACGATTCTGGCGGGAAACGCGCAAACCAGTAAGGTAGGTGGTTTGTCACATACAAAGTGTGACAAAATTATTTACGACACTTGCATTACCTGCATAAGCTCTGAGTTTTGGCTGTAAACTTTCTATTTTTTTTATCTCATTTCCATTTGTATTATTTTCTAACGTGAGAATCATTTACCATCGTCTGTACACCCACAACAATTTCCATATTTAGTTTACCGATAGATATAAAACTGAGAGAGGTTACAAAAATCCAATTAAAAAAATTTTTTTGCCGTTTTTGCTGTGATTAATAAATAAAAATAAAAAAAAAATACAAAGAAATAAATTTGGAATTTTTTTAAAAATTTTTCTGAACAAATTTACTTTTCCCATTCTTACGTTATTATTTCAAAGCGATTTGCACAATTTGTTTGAGGTAAGTCTCTGAAATAGTGTCAGAGTGACTGGACTAGATGCCCTGTGGGATATTGCTTCTTACCTTTTCACTAAACTCCACAAAGTGATAAATAAGCATAATGATATATAGCAGTATTTGAAACCCACAATCCAACACCGCCATATTTGGAGTATAGAATTGATTGTTCAAGAAACCTGCCCCTGGTTGACCAAAAACTACCAAAAAGGATATATAAAAAACACATTACAACTTTAAAGAACAACGATATCTCAAACATAGAGTTTGTAGTTTTAGGTACGTTGGTAATCATGTCATATATTTGCTTTAACCAATTTCAAAGTTTTTTGTTTCTACTTCTTCAGCACCAATAAGATCTTTAGCGTTTTGTACAGCAACCAATCGGCGCCTCAATTCGTGCATTATAAACATTAACAAAAGTTCATATTTCCGTTATAAATTGAGAGTAAATAATAAATATCAATTGAATTAAAAAGGGTAATCTGTTGCATAATTTAACACTTGCAAAATATAGAACGCAAAAATTAAAAAAAATAATTCTTCCAAAAGTTATCAAGTTTGGTACTCCATATTTTTTGAAGAAGTCATCAATTGCAATCATATTATGGATTACTTAGGTTACCAGTTTGTTACTGATATAAGACATAAAAATATAATCCATCATCACATAATTGAATTTTGAAGAAACCTACAATAACACCATCAAAAGTTAGTGGTAACCATGTAAAATAAAAATAATGCCCGAAGCAAATAAAAATTGAAAATATTTTAAAAATATAATTCCAATAAACAAATATCCAACCGAGTTGAAAATTTGAAATATCCCGTTAAGGACATTAAAATGTTTAAAGGTTTAAAATCGTACATCAAATTTTATTCATAATTTTGGTTCATTTTGTACCTATTTATTAAATTTCTACGCAAGACTAATGTTATTGTTTAGTATTTTATCAGTTAATTTATTAGAAACGTTATTTTATCGATAAAGCTAATATCATAAAATTTAAAATAAGAACCCGTTTAATATAATTCAAGTAGGTGTTACTAAAGATATTTAAAAGATATCTTAAGTAATTAGTATTTGTCAAAAATTATAAAATAATTAGACTTTATATACACGAATTACCTACAACTAATAAAATATCTTTCAATAAGAAATTTACACCAAGACAATTACATTAAAAAATTATATCTGATACTAATGAAATAAGAATCTTGAAAAAAATTGTTATCTTCAAAATAAAACATTTTATGACGAGATGCATAATTATAATGATATTGTGAGTAGCTTTCATAGCAGGGTGAAGTGTAGAATAAGTTAGTTGAATTGTGGGATGATGCTCAATTTAATTTATAAATGAATTTAGCAAAAGCTAGGACAATAAAAAAATCAAGTTTTTGACAATAAATTGACTTGGAAAATATTAATGAAAATTGAAAATTCAATTATATTAAAAAAATACAAATTAAAAGATAAATAAAAGTTGTTATAAGAAGAGTAATAAATTAAGGAATTGGTTGACTGGATCAAATATATTAGTTAGGGTTGGAAGTAGACTGACCTAAAAAAAATAAAAAGTTGTTAATCTAAAAAAAATTAAGTTTATATTATTTACTTTAAGAATTATATCCAATAGAAAGACGAATTGGGTAACATTGTGTAATTGAACCGAGACGGTTTAATCTTGAATTGGACTGATCTACAAAATAGTTTATAAATTTGGGGGCAATTAATTAAGTATTTTTTTGAAGTGTCCATAGAACATAAATACAACATCATCAAGGTAGAAGTAGTATTTTTTTGTAGTATTAAAAGGAGTTGTCAAAATCTGTCACTTATATTAAAATTTGACGTTTGCAGTCATATTTTAATAAAATTAATTGTAAAATAGAAATTGTTGCTGCCAATTATTTATTTGCATTTAAAACATGTAAAAATTCTTTCAACATATTAGTTTTTAACTAAAGGTGAATGCTTGGTTTATTCATAGCAATATGTTTTATATATTTAAGACGAATGAGAAGATAAAACTAAACAAAATACAAAAATCGTTGACATTGAAGAGCATTATAACAACATGACGGAAAATTTTATGGACCTTTATTTAAAAATTTTTAAATTCTTGATTACTATTCTGGGGTATGATAAGAGCTACGGACTAGCCACCTGACATAACTCACATTATTGGTCGTCTGAAAAATCCACATTGGATGAGAGAAACTAATTTCCAAAAAAAGGTGGAATATAAATGATTGGTGTAGAATATTGGAAGATCAACTGATTGATCCATACTTTTTCAATGGCATCTTAGCCAGACAACATTTTTTTGATTTTCTGGCACATCAGCTACTATTTTTGCTTGAGAATGTAGATTTAAATTTGAGGCAAGCATCTCTTTATAACAGTAACATAGTCTGCGACTAACTAAAAAAGGACCTTTAAGATGACCAGCTTGTTCTGAAATGTAGAAAATTTAAAAGAATTTATAAGGTTTTGATTTCATATTTATGATTTAAGTGGTGAGCATAAAAAGTTTTTAATTTAGTTGTTTGTTTTTGGGTTTCAATTAAATTACTGATATAGGAATCTTTGCTTTCTGAACTACCATTATTTACATTTTCGTAATATTTTCTAAAAAGGTATACGACATAGGTTGGTAAAACCCAAAAATTAAAAAAAATGGGGTATTCTATTTAGGAAAATTAAGTTAAGTAACGCTATCTTATGGTGACGAATTTAATTTAAACTTTGTTCATCACAAAATATGTACCACTGAAGTCATTTGTAATATTTCAAAATTTTTAAACTTTCATTTGTTTTCGAGATATTGTGTTAATCCACTCTTCGCTGAACAGCCTTATACTATGTGACATCCGGTTTAAATTCAAGCAGTTGCTGAAAATCTGCCTAAACACTATAACATAACACAAATGCCAAGCGAGTTTGTTACGGTTTATTTGTAAAGAAACTATAAAATTAAGTCAGTGTTAAACCGGCCAACCTTTAGTCAAAGAGGGGTCGTGGGTGTACTTACGAGTAACTAGATAGAAGGTGTTTCGACCTTGATTTATTAAGTCAAGCTAAACATATGACGCAGGAAACTATATTAGTTAATTTACTTCTTTGATAATTAGTGGACGTGGTTCCATAGAGCAAGATGCTACCAAATAAAACTCTGGATCAATATAACAGACAAATTTATATCAACACATGTAGATTTACAAATAGTGACATAATTAAGTCTAACAAATAACAAACACATAATATAATGCAGCGTTTAGAATAAATGGCGGGATACTGTCTCCGCCCTGGATTTAAATGGAATTATGAAATTAATTTCTTATGATTGGAAAAATGTATTATTTATTGACGTACGTTTTTCTGTCTATCAAAAAAAATACCTATAACTAATTTCCTGACACAAAAAGAGGTATTTTATCGCCTACGCGCAGTCACAGTCAACCAAGAGATGTTTTACCTGAAAGTCAAGCGCCACCACGCCCAGTTGCAAGAAAACCCAGATCTTTATCATCAACTAGACCGGAATCTTCTAAGCCAACAACGCCCGTTTATTTTTATAACGGAGGAATTCCTAAACGACCGGCTCGGACTAAAATTAAAAGTCCGTCAATAACACCGGAAGTTTCACCGGTCATAACACGTAAGAGGATCAATTCCGATATAAACAAACACATTCTTGACAGAACTTCAATTGCTCGCAATTTGGCTTACGGCAGCCCCGAAATCAAAATGGGAGAATTTAGTTTTGACGAAATCCTTCAGCACCAAAACCGTACCATTCTGTTAAAGTGGAGGAAGCGGAAAATGTAGCCGTTAAATCGACGGTCAACGTAATTCACTATCAAAACCCTTCAAAAGATTACCCAGTCTCAAAACCCAAAACTGAAAAAATGACGGGGTTACGAACTAAATCACCGGTGCTGGACAAAAACCGGTTAACGCCATCACCCGAGCGTACCGCGGAAAAATTTCCAAACGTACAACAAACGCTGGAAGAATCACATTTTTCAAGTTTACAAGATGTTGAACTAAAACCACAGATTTCTCTACACAACATTCAAGATAATTTAAGAAAAAGATCTCCCAGTTCGTTACGTTTGTCAAAAAGTCGATCTCCAAGTCCGAACAAATTGTTTGACTACGAAAATGCAAAAACGGACGAATCATTACTAATTCACAATAAAAACAGTCCTTTATCAAGTAGTTCAGAGTTTAAGCTAGTCCTTCTGCCTGATAAAAACAAGGGTAAGATTCATTCAAATATGTTTTGTGAATTACTTCTTTAATGCCCACTTTACAGATAAAGGTATTATAAAAGACGTTGACTTTAATTTCGACGAACTATCAGTACCTCCGTCTATGTCAGTTTCGGCACCAGAACTAGGAGCTGAAGAACTACTATTTCAACCGCTAAGGTGCTCAGTTAGTTCTTCAGAATTGTTGTATGAGAACGCTCTGAAACGATTTCAAGAATTTGCTGATGCGGAAGAAAAAAAACAGCAAGATAGACTGAAAGATCCCAAGATACCAAAAATTCAAATTAACTCAAAAGATGACCAATTGATTGTTGGTTTGGAACGATCTAATTCACTGCGAAGGAGATCTTCGGGCGGACTACCGGCAAATCTACAACAAGTTTGGAACTACCGCCGTCATAGCCTTAAAAATACGTCCGATATTACTGATATTTCAGAAAATACTTTAAGACGATTTCTTATTATTTTAGACAGTAAAAGTAATGAAGTAATGGAATCTATAGAGCTTCCTTCAAATCCTTCTCCTTTGAAAGAAACCAAAAGGGAAATGTTTGCAAAGAGGCAAAGATCGGAATCGGAAGAACGCGAAGAAAAAGAATTTGAAAAAGTTAGATTGAAAATGGCTAAACATATGAAGGAATCGAAACAAAAAATAAGTGTTGTACGAGAAACCGAATGGGAAGAAGTTGCTAATGAAGGAAATATTTACGACGAAGTTTTATCTGAATCGGAAAGCGTTTCTTCCGAAGATATGCGTTTTAGGGATTATCGAATTAAGGAGTTAGTCGTTGAACAAGAAGACGAAGATACATATCATCTAAGGTTAATGCATCGTAATATTCCGAACAAGACAAAAAATCTAGTCGACGAACCGTTTGAAATATTAACAAAACCGAACCCTCTTCCAAATCCAAACTTTGTTCCTAAACCTATTCTAAAGAAAAGCAGATAATCCTGATAAATCTAGTAGATAGAGGAGTATGGGATGTTTTTGGGGTTCAGGGACGTCTGCATGGTTTAAACGTCCTCCGACACAAATGAGTCCCTGATGGTTTATGAAAGGGTTAAGAAATAATATGTCCTTTTCGGACACGGATTTGAGGATTTCAATTCGGAAAGTTCTTTATAAAAATATTGGGACTGTAAATTACGAAGGACCAGCGCTAAAGCAGAATTTATTTCGGATGCAGTTAAGAAACCAACAAACTTGGTTTCCTTACTTTTAGAATTAGAAACAAATCGACAAATATATGCTACTGTATGCAGCAATTTACAGAATGAGGAAAACCTTTTGAAAATTTGAATCCAAAATTCATTTTTGGAGGCAGCACTTGAAACTAGGATTTGTAACCCTTTTACTGTTTGTTCCGGTATATTAGAAGTGGTAGATCTCAAGATGAATTGTGATAAATCTAACTTTTCTTCTAACAAGAAATCAGGACCGTTCCACCACAGTTTGGAGTTTAAAAGCTCTACGACTAGTATTCCCCTGGAAAGCAAATCGGCTGTGTTTTTGGAAGAACGAATGTGAAACCATTGCGCGTGGGGCAAGGTAGTTTGAATTTGCAAAACCCTGTTTGCCACGAATGTGTGCCACCTGGACGGATGCGATCGAATCTAGTAAAGGGATATTTGGGAATCAGTCCACAAATTTATTAATTCAAAGTCTAGCTCTTTGTCAAAAATTTTAATGATTTTTGCGTGATTTTGATAATAATACCATTGCGTATAACTCAAGCCGCGGAAGGAAAAAGTTTTTAGTGGAGCCACTCTGGATTTGAAAGTGACCAAACTGGTAGTAACAGTGTTATCGGAGTATGTGGCGCGGAAATATAAACAGGCGCCATACGCACGTTCACTACTATTCGCGAAACCGTAAATTTAAATCGTCACTATAGACTTGGAGGAAAATAGACATTTAGGAATTTTAAGAAATTTTAACGAATCAATGGAATCGATGAATCTCTTCCGTCCTTGGCACAAATCAATTGGAAACGGCTCGTCCCATGAAATTTTAGCTAATCAAAGTTTTTGCATGAAGATTTTTCCTAGAACTATGTAAGGGACCTAGGAAACCTAGTGGGTCGAACATCTGAGCTATAACCGATGAAGCCTTTCTTTTGAAATTTTATCATTATATGGAATTTTGGAAGCAAAATGACGTAATTGTCAAAACATAGATTCAAGATAATCCTAACACCTTGTTAAGACCATCTTCCATCTTTATTTCGTATTGGATGGGATCCGAAGAATCGCAATATTTTGTCAGAATTGTGGAGAATTGGATGACCACTTATGTAGTCGAAAACCTGCTGACTTCAGCAATCCCTTGAGTTAATGACAAGAATCTTCTAAATCGGCAAAGAATCTGAACCATGCAGAACATCGTCCACATAGGTTTGTTGTAATAATGTTTTCTGAGCTAAAAGAAATTTATTTGAACTGGAAGCAATCTCTTTTAAGATTCTAGTAGCTAAAAAGATGAAGAAGTCACTCCATAAGTCACGGTGGACAATTGATGCATTTAAAATTTTTTTGTGGGAATTTCTCCACAAGATGTTTTGAAACTGGAGCTGGGACGATTCATTTTAATTTGTCGATACATTTCTCATATCGCATGTAATAACATGTGAATATCGTCGGAAGCGAAATAATATACCATACAAATTTGGCTGAACTTGATAACTCTTATAAAGAACGTCATTTAAGGAAATTCCACTAGTGGTTTTACTGAGGCGTCAAAACTACCCTGAGTTTTGTAGTTTCACTAACTTCATTGATTACACAATGATGCGGAAGAAAATATTTAATTTCATCAGATCTATTAGTTGGATTAAAGGAAACATATGCGCCATGCTTCAATGACACATATTCATCAATAAATTCTTTGTAGGAGGAAAACAATTGAGGATTATTTTGAAACCTTTTTCTAAATTACAAAATCTTTTTTTGCAATACAGAAGGAGTCCCCGAGTGGATTTTTCTCAATGGAACATTTGAACGGAAAATCGACTTGAAACCTTTCATCTTCACACCGAACGTGTGTTTGAAGAAAACTTTTCTCAGTAAGCTCCTCATCTGCAGACAAGGTCTTATTTTCTTGAATCTCTTGGATTTCCCAGAAATTTAAAATAATTTTCTCTAATAGTTCAGTAAATTCGGATGGAGTTTGGCAGAGAAGAGAAACTTTATTCAGGTTGGAATACTTTTTGGGGGCAGTTGTCTTTCAATTACCTATCCCAGCCTTGTCAGCTGGAGGGTAGTAAGTTTAGGACCCAACCTGTGAATTTGTGGAAACAGAATATTGTAATAGATCTCAGCACCTAGTAACAGGTCTATGTCCGATGGCACATGGTAGTCAAGATCAGCCATCTTAAATGATTTAGAATATTCAAATCTCGTTTATTAATTGCAAATCTAGGCAATTTTGAAGTAATCATTGGAAGTATTGCACAAGATATTTCAAACTTAAAATCCTCGTAAGTACTAGAATGAATAACAATATCTGACGTTCTGTTAGAAATTGTGGGAATGCATTTAATGCCGGAAAATTGGAGTGAATTGTTGTAAACTCGAGCCTTTATCTTTCGGACGAATTTTTCGGAAACGAAAGAGCACTGACTTCCGTTGTTTAAAATTATTCTGACCTTGATTGGACCACTTTCAAAAAGACATCTACTACTGCAGTAGCCAGTAGTATTTCAGGAGCCTCATTTTCTACAAAGAGGAGGATGGAATTGAAATAGCGGAAGAATTTTCTTAAGCTGCCTGCTCGGGGTGTCGAAACGAATCACCTTCAGCACTTGGGTGTGGAGAGGGCGACGGAGGAAGTTTCCAATTAGGATTGAAAGCAGTGGTTTGACTAGTGGAATTAATTTGGAAATTTTTGGGAACAGCCCTTGTAGTAATTTGAACTTTGGTAGGATCCCTGGATTGTAACCAGCGATTTGGACATTAAGACCACTAGCTTGGCAAAGATTTGACTGCTGAGTAGGAACTCTATGGAGGAGGGTGTGGTGCCTTTTGCCACATACGGAGCAACCTTTAGATTTGCATTCTGCGAGCAAATGCCTCGCACCAATACAATTAAAACATAATAATTGTGACCTTAAAAATTGTTACTTTTCATCATTATTAAATTTTGAAAATTTATCACATTTATAAATGTCATGATCATCAGTCTTGCAATACCAACAAATCTTATGCCTAGTTGTAGAAGAATTTTGCATATTATTTTTATAAAAAGCAAATTTTGGATTTGCCTTCGTTGCACCTTTTTCAGTTTTCACTTCTGGAGTGGATAAAGAGAACGAAGGGGTTAAGGACTCTAGTGCATTGCACCTAGCTTCAATAATGGCAAAAAATCTTCTAAGGTGGGCGTTCTTTTAAGTCTCTCTCTTGTATTCTTTCTTTGTACCGTAGTCTAATTTCCTCATGACTATATTCAGAACAATTAAATCCCAATGCTCAGTTGGGCATTTCAAATAATTTAAGGACGCTAAACTTTTTTTATGGTAACAAGAAGATCTCTGAGAGAAGCCGTGCCCTTAGCTATATTAGGATAGTCTATTATAGAATTTAAGTGGAAATTTATAATAGCCAAATTATTATCGAAACGATTTTCCAAAATGTCAACAGCAATTAAAAAACTTTTATTCACTACAGGAAGTGAGTCGACTAACGACAAAGCTCTCTACGTAGAAAAGATTTTAAATAAATCAACTTTTGGACATCGGTTAAGGAAGCAGCATCATTTCTGATCAGCGTGGTAAACAATTGATAAAATGGAACCAATTTTGCGTAGTCTCCCGCAAAAAGGGGAATGGAAATTTGAGAAAGTTTTAACCCGGTTTTTGATTATTAAATGCCGATAACGAAGTGTTTAGATTAGAGGGAAGTATACCTACGGTTAACATATGAATTTTTCTTTTTAAAGTAGAAACTAATTTGTCAAAATTATTTTCGAATGCATCTTTATCTTCGGCATTTTGTTTTCGCTGTCTAAATTATCGATTTCATTTTGTGTGTCTACATATTTTTAATCTCGGTCTCTAATGAATTTAATTTAGTTTGAAATAAAAATAATCAGTTTCCGTCTCAATATTATTGTTTTTCCAAGTTTGAATTCGCGTAATCGCGCCTTTGGCGTTTTTGAACTGATTTAAATGCTTGCATTATGTATGTGAATCTAATAATTTTACGAACTAACTCTAAAATGACAGTTCTCAATTAAGAGCAATACAAAGAAAAACTAAACAGTACAATGTGAACAACAATTCAAATAAGTTTAGTCTAAATTTGAACACAGTGTTTTAATTAACTTTCGTTAATCAACGGAAAAATTGAAAATACGCTTTGATTAAACAACAAAATTGAAATGCTCACGAAACGTTACTGCTCCCCGCACTTTCTAGAACTGGAAACTCATTAGACATAAAATATTTCTTTTTTTCATTTTGCGAACTCAGGAACACTTATTACCTTCTCAAAACAGAGTTTTCTTTTCGGAGATTCGGCTCGAAGGACCAAATGTTTCGACCTTAATTTATTATGTCAAGCAATGGTTTCATAGAGCAAGATGCTACCAAATAAAACTCTGAATCAATTAATATCAACACATGTAGATTCACAAATAGTGACACGATTAAGTCGAACAATTACTTCACAAACACATAATATAATGCAGCGTTTAGAATAAATGGCGGGATACTGTCTCCGCCATGGATTTAAATGAAATTATAAAATTCATTTCTTATGATTGGAAAAATGTATTATTTATTGACGTACGTTTTTCTGTCTATAAAAAAAAAAAAATACTGAGGTTGCATAGTAACAATATTGAAATGCCGAAGGTCCAAAATGTGTTCCGAACAGAAGCAGTCGGTTTAACAAAAAGCTAACTGAATTCTACATTAAATGCTACACACCAATACGTGGCAATTAATGACGTCAAGTTGAAATAAGAAAAATTAGGTAGGGTACCGGTACTGACAGCAAATTTAAAGTAGTGCAGAGGCGCAATCACATTAAATAGACTTGCAAAGATTTTTTAAATTACGTCGGATTACTGGTACGTTCACGAGTGAAACATAAAAATAATAGAAAAGCATGCAATATCTTCCACTTAGCTTGATTTTTTTTTTGTAGACTGCGATTAGATTTAAGTAGGCTCAAGCAATATCTAAGAATAGACAAAGGGTAGTATCGTATGGAAGTAGAAAGAGAATACCGAACCATATGCCCAGCCAAGGAGATGGCTCTTCACCCTTCCAAAATGATAAATACAACAAGAAATAATACTTACGACGCAAGATAAATGTAGGGTGCTTATCCATTAGTTCGATAAAAACTTTTCCTTTTGGTTATATCCAACAATAAGTAATTATTAAATCTGATTTCCAAGTCTTAGCTTTTCGAAAAATACTCCTTCATACATCTACTTGCAGATGAAGAATAAACGAGCTTTTCAATTTTTATAAGCAAAAAAATATTCCACATGTTTACAGCTACATACCTATAACATATTTAAAATTATTTTAGAAACTGTCTGAAAAAATCTATGTAAAAGTTACAAATATTTCTGTATTATGAACCTATAATGATGATAATTGCACGCATTTGTACAATAGTAAAACTTTACAGTAAGATACAATTTTTGGTCCAGTCTCAATTTAATGGCAAAAGCGTATACTAAACCAAAAATTAAATGGAGACAAACAACACTTTTTAGTAGTGGTCCAATCAAAATTGTTTTGCGTTTTATTAGAAATAAAGTTCACTTAAAATTAATATCAAAGATTTATGATCAATGAAGATTAGTACGGTTACTCTAAAAACAAGCTCAACATTGTCGGTTAAGTCGGTATCGCTATGTAAGTTAAACAAATATTGAAATATGGCGATCCCTAAAGCAAACAGTAACGAAAGTGCTTTTGAATACAAATAATTTTTTCTCAGAGTTGCTTAAAAGCACTATTTTTATGTCTGACAGAAAAATAATGCTAGTTTCTTTAGTAAGCCCCCTCTTAAACAAAAATTGATTTTTTGACGTTTGCACTCAAAAAAGAACAGCTAGCCTCAAAAGTCAAAAAATCGAAATGTTGGAGTGGTGGGGAGAGGGCTGTCTTTTATAGATTCAACCCTCACTCAATAACCGTTGGGTAATGTTGAGCTAGGCTTATTTTCTTTTTGTGGGTAAACATCAAAAATTCGATACTTTTTGTAGAATGGCTGAAATCCTCTAGCTCCTACACATTCAAACCCCAATAACCCAGTTTTTAAACGTGCGCTAGCGTTACTTTTAGTGTGTGCTAGCCATTCTCTTTTGTGAGAAACGTCAAAAAACTGTAAATTTTTCGGGAGTCTGAGATCGCTTTATCCCCTCTAGATTCAAACCTCAATAACTCTGTTATTAAAAGTGGGTAGAGTTGAGTAAAGTTGTGCGAGCCTATGTTAGCTATTATCTTTGTGTGCAAATATCAAAAATTGGACATTTGTTTGAGGGAGGAGTAAGGTTGCCTTAGCCCTTCAGATTAAACTTCAATAACTTCGTTATTAAAGGGGTGCTAGCGTTAGTTTAGTTGTGCTAGCCTGTGCTAGCTCAGCTCTTTAAATTTAAATTTTTTGTTGTGGGGTTTGCTATCTAGATTCAAAAATATCTCCGTTATTGAATATGTGCGAGCGTTGAGCAAAGTTGTGCTAGCACTTGCTAGGTATTCTCTTTTCGTGTGCAAACATCAAGAATTTAATATTTTTTGTGGGGGGCTGAGGTCGCCGTAGCTCTTCTAAACATTGCGCAAAATTGTGTTAGCCTGTGCGTGTGCAAAAACTCGATTTTTTTTGTGAGAAGGTTAAGGCGATCGAGCTAATAAACTGTTCTTTGGCAAGACATGTAATTTTAATTATTTAATTATCTTTACAGTGCACATCCGCGTCAGCGTTAAACACGACATTAAACCTTGATAAAAGTATAACCTAATATAAATAAAAATGATTTCCACGAAATAAAAAAGAGTTTGGCGATCACCACTAGATCCAGGATATTATTATTCAGCCATTAATAAAGCTACTCATTCAGGATTTTATAAAAGTACTCGATTTTACTTTGGAACACAGAACAAAATTACAACATCCACACATATAAGTGAATAATTTACGTTTGCTGAGCATCAACTGAAAAGGCACTCAAGTCTGACCAGACTATACCCATAAATGTGGTTTCTACCGTTTATCAATGTTTAATCAATTTGGGTAAATGCTTTTGAGATTGATAAATGAAATTCGGTAAAATGTGCAATTCACATGTAACCATTGAAAATCTTTACATGGTGTAAAATCGCAAGTCCAGGTGGTCAAATGTTTTCCGTATGGCTACTGATTATTTTATCATCATAAGTTTCTACCAAAAATCAGGATTAGCATTTGTGTTTTAAGGTGAAGAAACCAGAAGCCAAATTATCATAATAAAATTTATTTTAAAATAGTGTACTGCATCTTACAGCAATGATAGTTCTTACAAATTAGTTTGTTAGATTTGTCAGTTTGTACCGTAAAAGTGTGACCTCGATACTACTACGTTGGCTAATATCACACCACACTCCGATTTTCTGTAGATACTAGATTTACTGAATAGCAATATTCGGGTATTTTATGAATTTATACAAGATGTCCCACCGGGAACGCCATCGATAGATTATAGAAAAACTGTACATGGGAAAAATTTGAAAATTTGGTAGTATACTAACATCCACGGGGGCAGTTCCCCTAAAATATTTTCAATATGTTGACACTTTCGGTTATACCGGAAGTATGTGTCAACTTGCTTATTTTAAATGGAACATCCTATATATTATTCCATATTTGAATTTTGCCCAAAATTCTAGACACATTTTGTGTATAATGTCTTATACCTAAGTCTAACTGTTTTGGACTTATTTTAAATTTTATGTCCAAAAATGACGTTTTCAGGCCTAAACAAAATTATAAAATTTTCCTATACTAATGCCTTATTATTTAATTGAAATAGGTTTCCTGTAGTAGGGGACCTATTTTTGTAGGCTATGTCAATATTTTGATAATAAATTAATACAGGGCGATCAAAAAAAAGGATTAAAATTAAATTCAAAAAATATGTCAAAAGTCATTTTTTTAAATGAAAGCACCTTTTTTTTATAGCTTTATTTTATTTAGCATCAAAAATAAGGTTGATTTTGTACAAGGTTGTCTATTAAAAAATTCATGGTTTTCGAAATATTGGCAATTTAATTTTTTTGTTGCACAAATGCTAATGTATTTCTTTTAATATGAATGGTTATTCCTAGTTGGCCATGATGGCGTTAGAAAACAATCATCTGTCAAGGATATGTCAAACTGTTAAAATTTTCAATAATCATGCCGGGACGCTTAAATTATATAAACAAAGATTACTTAAATTTATTTATTATTTATGGACAATGTGATAAAGTTATATTAAGAACATGTGTTACAGTTAACTGTACCGACTATGAGTGTTAAAGTGCATATCGTTACCAAAGCGATAACTTTAAATGCTTGAAACACACGTGTGTCGATAAAGCCAGGTGTTCTTTCGTTGCGTGTGTAATACTGTACAAGTAATTACTGGGCTTTATCGACACACGTGTGTTTCAAGCATAATAAAGTTATCGCTTTGATAACGATATGCACTTTAACACTCACAGTCGGTACAGTTAACTGTTGGCATTTCTAGTTTGATACACACAGTTTGACATATCCTTGACAGATGATTGTTTTCTAACGCCATCATGGCCAACTAGGAATAACCATTCATATTAAAAGAAATTCAATAGCATTTGTGCAACAAAAAAATGTTAAATTGCCAATATTTCGAAAACCATGAATTTTTGAATAGACAATCTTGTACAAAGTCAACCTTATTTTTGATGCTAAATAAGATAAAATTATAAAAACATGGTGCTTGCATTTTAAAAAAATGACTTTTGACGTGTTTTTGAATTTAATTTTAATCCTTTTTGATCGCCCTGTATTAATTTATTATCAAAATATCGACATAGCCCACTAAAATAGGTCCCCTGCTACAAAGAAACCTATTCCAATGAAATAATAAAGGCATTAGTATAGGAAAATTTTATAATTTTGTTTAGGCCTGAAAACGTCATTTTTGACATAAAATTTAAAATAAGTACAAAACAGTTAGACTTAGGTATAGGACATTATACAAAATGTGTCTACAATTTTGTGCAAAATCCAAAAATAGAATAATATATAGAGTGTTCCATTTAAAATAAGCAACTTGATACCTACTTCCGGTATAACCGAAAGTGTCACCATCTTGAAAATATTTTAACGGAACTGCCCCCATCGATGTTAGTATACTACCAAATTTTAAAATTTTTCCCATGTACAGTTTTTCTATAATCTATCGATGGCGTTCTTGGGGGAACACCTGTATGTTTATAGACGTAAAAGTATGTTTTGTTGTCACAAAATGTTTTTAGTCTCAAATTGTCATTTTCGTACTTAAAAACCTGATTCAAAGATGTTCTTTTAAAGGGAACCATTTAATTCTTGACACCGGTCACCCTAATGAATATAAATCTAAGACGCTCTTTAATTTAAAGGCGTCGTTTGTTGAGGAAGCTTGACAAATTAAAGTACTCAGTTTTCTATTATGTTTTGCCAAACATCCTCAATCGCCTCCTTGATTACGTTTCCTTAGTACACCAACTTTTCTTTAAGACATATACTACATGTTTCCCAAAAACGGTTTTTTAATTAGAAATTTCTTGAATAAAAAACACTAGGTAAATTTTACTAACAATACACAGGGTGATTCAGCTAACCGTTCATTAGAAGTTTATAGACTTTCCGTTGAAATATTTGTTTAAAAATTTGGAATAGGGATTGCTCAAAAGTTCTATTTAATTAAAATATTTCAGCTCTTCTAGCACTTCCGGTTACACCGGAAGTGGCTATCAACTTTCTTATTTTAAATGGAATGATATATTTTTTTGTATATTTGGATTTTACGCTAAAATCTAAATTACTTTTATGTAGCACAACCTATATGAAAAATCAATAGTTTTTGAGATATTCTCATTTTTGAGAAAATTGGTTTTGTAGTATTGTTTTCAAACGCTTGTCAATGATTGAAAAGAAAGTTATAGCAACAAAACTTAGAAGGACTGTTAAGTTTTTAAATGATGTGTAATTTGACATCTCATTATTTACAGGGTGTTCAAAATGTTTGGCTAAATCTGACTAACTTCAACTGCAATTTAAATGATGGAAACTTGTAATGTTATTGTGGTCTTTCAATCTTTATAAGGGTTTCCTATACCTATCTGTTACCATTTTCCTGCTATCGATGTATTTACATTCGACACACAATATTTCTCTATTTTATTAAATAATTTCTGACTAGTGGCCTGTGGAAATTAAAACAATGTGCCTTATTTATCAAACTTGTAAACGTCGACGTGACACATTATACACGATATGGAAATCCACCAAGAATATTCGAATAAAGACATACTAAATTTATTTTTATTCATGGAGAATGTTACAAGATTATTGAAAGAACTTGCCGTTTGCTTAACGAGAGATATCTACATTTATGGCCTCTAAATAAAATTACATTGCAAAAAATAGAAGCAAATTAATTTAATTATTAATTTAGTAACTGTTCGATATGCCGTCCGTGGTTTTCTAAGCACAATAAAACTCTTCTGTTAACTTCAGCTATTGTGGATTTTTGAACCATTTGCACATCTACTTCAGCGAAGGCAGTTCGAACCCGATGTAATAAGTCATCTCTGTTATGGACTGGCCTTAAATAGACTTTAGTCTTGACATACCCCCATAAAAAAAAATCCAGGGTGTTAGGTCAGGTGATCTGGAGGCCATAGAGATGGACCATTGCGTCCAAACCAACGATCTTCAAACATATGGGATAATTCTTGATAAACCTCATGGGTTGAATGGGCTGGAGCACCATCCATTTGGTACCAACATGAATTTAGAAGATTTAGAGGTAAATTTTCCAAAATTTGAAACCACTCTAAGCATTTCTAAATATTTGCGAGAATTTAAATTTTCGTCATACACTTCAAAACAAACACGATTATCCATAATTAAACAAAAACATTAAAACTAAATGTGTCTTGAAAGTTACCTTCGCGCACCATCCGAGGATTTTGTTCTGCCCAATAATGCCAATTTTTCCTATTAATGATTTCTTCTCTACTAAATTTTTGACTCATCGGTCCAAATAATTTTTTCAAAAATTTGGGTCTTCCTGCGTTTTCAATAAAATGCTTTCACAAATGCTACACGACGTATTTCGTCACCTGGGCGGAAAGCTTGTAGTTTTATAATAGAAAAAGCATGCATTTTACGTTGTGCCAAAATTCTCTGTACGACGAGTAGGACAGTCCCAAATCTTCAGACGCAGCTCTGATCGATGCATGTTGATTTGCATTAAAATATGCCAATACATTTATTTCGTTGTCTTCATCACCGGTGACTACCTTGGGCGTGTTCTAGTACATTGAATTCCAAATTGTTTAAAATTTGCTTCTATTTTCTTAAACGTAGTTTTATTTAGAGGTCGCAAGTGTGGATATCTCTCGTTAAACAAACGGCAAGTTCTTTCAATAATTTTGTAACATTCTCCATGAATAAAAAATAAATTTAGTATGTCTTCATTCGAATATTCTTGGTGGATTTCCATATCGTGTATAATGTGTCACGTCGACGTTTACAAGTTTGATAAATAAGGCACATTGTTTTAATTTTCACAGGCCACTAGTCAGAAATTATTTAATAAAATAGAAATATTGTGTGTCGAATGTAAATACATCGGGAAATGGTAACAGATAGGTATAGGAACCCTTATGAAAATTGAAAGACCACTTAATTCTCCATCACATAGAGCAACAAGATACAGGGTGTTCCATTTAAAAAAATTGACTTTTGGGGTTGAAGTTAGTCAGATTTAGCCAAACATTTTGAACACCCTGTAAATAATGAGATGTCAAATTACACATCATTTAAAAACTTAACAGTCCTCTAAGTATAGCCCAAATTTTGTTACTATAACTTTCTTTTTCAATCATTGACAAGCGTTTGAAAACAATACTACAAAACCAATATTTCTCAAAAAAATGAGAATATCTCAAAAATTATTGATTTTTCATATAAGTTGTGCTACATGAAGTAACTCAGATTTTAGCGTAAAATCCAAATATACAAAAAAATTATATCATTCCATTTAAAATAAGAAAGTTGGTAGCCACTTCCAGTGTAACCGGAAGTGCTAGAAAACTGAAATATTTTAATTAAATAGAAATTTTTTGAGCAATCCCTATTCCAAATTTTTAAACAAATATTTCAACGGGGAAGTTCATAAACTTCTAATGAACGGGTTAGCTGAATCACCCTGTATATTTTTAATAATATGTATACTCCTTCTAGGTGAAGATAAAAGAATACACAACTCAGTAGGTTGTATTCGCCGACGTTTTTCCCACTGTTGTGTGGGCTTTATCAAGGCTGGTTACAGAAATTAACACTATCATCTATTAGTCAAGGCACTGGAAGGTTTCTATTCGCAAAAGGTCGGAAGGAATTGAAATTTGGTGGGATGATAGAACAACGATCCCCTAATAGTACATCTGAGTTTGCGACCTGGAGGGGCTTAGCGCTCATGGAGCGGTGGTGTGAAACCTCGGCGTCGCGACGCTTTTCTGAAAATAACTCTGGTGTGGTAAGTGCTATCAAAAACAAATTTAAATAAAATATGTGAAGAACAAAATTGTGCACAATTTTGGGTTCTTGCATTTTTCGTGTACGACCAATACTTTCTTGGGGCTTGTTTTGAAATTTTCAACAAAATCAAAATTTCATAGCGGATTAAGACCAATATCGCTATCAAACAATTCTGTAATATATATTTTTTTGTAAGCTTAATGTTTTGTGAGTCTGCAGATGTCCAATTTGTTACATTTATTCGTATATAATAAAAGATTGATTTCTTGAAACGCGCCGCTACATACTCCGATATGAGCGTTTTTAATTATCATTATCTACGGTCAATATCTCCTTATTATTGTTGATCTAGGCTCCAAATTTATTATTTTGTGCATACATGATACAAAAAAAATATAATTTTCAACATGTTTCTACACCACCGTTGAGGTAGAATTAATCGGTGTTTTTGTAAAATGACCATTTTTGAAGGTAAATCAAAAACGTAATTGGTGTAAAAAGTCAGTTTGGAATGCAAGAGTTTAAAGTAATTTTGAAAAGAAATGTATAACTGATTAGTGCTTTTTGTGTAAAAAATATAAAAACAGGATACATTCCCAATAAATAAATAATACAGTGGAGGACATCAATTTATCGTTATAAAAACTATATATAAAAGGTGAGCCACGGCGAAAACTGCAATTGCTGTAAAATAAACGACTTCTCATACAAACAAATTAACCTTAAGCTTCAGAATTTGCAATGAGTTGTGTTAATTATATTCATTATATTACAAGGCATTATGGGCCAAATATAGTTGTTATTTTTGGCGGATATCCCGAAAGTGGGGCAGAAACAATTATGCAATCTGCTGAAAGAAAACGCCGCTCGAAGAAACACCGCAGCACTGATGTACTTTTCGGTGACTCCATGATTCCTACTGTGTCGCAAGAAAAATTTTTATTAAACAGCTTCAATAATAAGCGCTTTATAGCATTGCTGCAGAAAACGTTAGAAGCATATAACTACACGGTTAAACAGGTGGCCGAAGACGCGGATTCATTAATTGTAAGAGGGAACAAGGAGGATGTGTTCTATTTGCCTCACAGTATGCAATATAACGATGCTGTTGCGAAAAATACATTATTTGTGCATGCCTTCAGTGAATGTGACACTACATAGAGGTTGTTCAATCAAGGCAAAATTCGATTCCTCTAAACTTTAGAAAAAAACCCAACATTAACAGACGCGATTCAAGTATTTGTCGACTCTAATGCAAAATTAACGGAAGTCGTTGCCGCTGGCGAACTGTTTATGGTGAGGCAGTACGGTGCACGAAGCGAACATCGTAAGTTAGACTCTTTCCGGTATCAAACTTTGTACAGGCCGTCTCCAAGAATTCGTTCAATCATCATCATTCGATGCGTACTTATTGTCAAGTATAAAGCTGGCGTTCATAAACTTCCAAAGGATATTGGATGACAAAAAACCAGCTCCAGAGGTTTTACTTAAGAGCATCTCGTGCAGATGACAGAAGAGTTGTGGGCCAGCTTGTAGTTTGTGTTTATACAGTACTGAGACATTCTGCGATAACATTCCTTACCAGATTGCGTTAGAAGATGACTATGAGCAGGAAGATAATGACCAACCAGAAACCTCCAAAATTTGCCGAATTTGAGGATAACAAGGAAGACGAGGTCGCAAGTGACTGAATATTAAATAAAACCCGATATTAACCGTTGATTAAGCCTCTTGGGGAAACCACGTTAAAAAAACACACCTACCAATTCTACCTTTAGAGTGGTGTGGAAAGGAGTAAAGAAATTATATTTTCTTCTATCATGTATACAACAAAATAATAAATTTGGCGTCTAGATCAAAAACAATAAGAAAATATTGACCATAGATAATGATAACTAAAGAAAGCTCATATGAGAGTATGTCATATCTTTTTATTATACAGGTCACTGGTAATTGGATACATTTCTTTGGAGATCTGATAGAACAAGAGGTAAGGAGTAAATTTAACCCTAATATGTATTATACAAAACCCAATGGATTTTGAGATATTTCGATTAATTAATTAATTTTTCTTAAAAAGTTGATGTTAATATGTTAAAATGTAATTTTCAAAAAAAAATTTACGCCAACTTTGTGGAACTTTTTGATGGAATACTTGCCCAACACTATGGTCTTCCGTATGGAATAAAAAATATCCCTTAGCATTTCGATCATGTGATAATTTCAAAAGAAAAACTTGTACAAAATAACTTTTTCAAAATCAGATGTGATCATTCTTTGAGGTTTTTCAAATAATTCTCAACGCTTCTTGCGTACAAATTGTGTTAAAACTTCCTTGTTGCAATAGCTATCAAACAAGCTGCGAATCTTACAACAAACCCTTAACAGTTCAAAAAATAGTAAAATGAAGCAGTCGACGGAATTTATTTAACTGCTGTCCACCATTAGACCTTATACATAGAAGTCAGCTGTAAATTAAATTCTAATTTTATTTAATTTACTGACTTCTATGTATAAGGTCTAATGGACAGCAGTTAAGTACATTAGTACATTAGTACTTAATTTTCATAAATTTTGTTCAAAATGGGAGCCCCTATTACGTATACACGCACGGAAGCGTCTTCTTATTTCTGTTTTTGCCACTCTGGTGGTCAATGTATTCCGTATGGATGCGGCAGCGTCGACTATCCTTTGTCTAGGGTCAAGTCTTGTATTGACTGGGGATGCGTATACTATATCTTTCATACGACCTCATACAAAGTAATCCAGAGGAGTTAAATCTGGACTTCGCGCTGGCCAAACTATTGGGCCTGCTCTTCCAATCCAACGGTTAGGGAAACGTTCATTCAGCAAATTCCGTACCGTCAGCCTATAATGCGCTGGACAACCGTCGTGCTGAAAAATCATTCGCGCTCTGGCGGCTAAAGGAACATCTTCTAGAAGCTCCTGCAGGTGATTTTCTAGAAAATCTTCATAGATCTCTCCGTTTAAATGTTGAGGTAAAAAGTAAGGCCCTATTAAATAGCGGCCAACAACTCCCATCCATACATTTTCTGAAAACTTCCTTTGGAAACTAGTTTTCTTTATTAAATGTGGATTTTCTTCCGCCCAATAGTGCATGTTATGAAAATTAGTTATGCCCTCGCGATTAAATTTAGATTCGTCCGTCCATTATATGTTGGTTGAGAAGGTTTCATCCTCTGCATCTGAATTTAACATAAAGCGGCAGAATTCTAATCTCCTTCCAGGATCACCTTCATCTAAGCCTTGAACAGAGGTATAATGGTAAAGATGGCATCCAACTCCGCGTATCGTAGAACAGACTTTCCATTGTGACGCACCAGTTTGCCGCGCCACTTTAGCAGTTGAAGTGCCTGGGTTATCCTCAAAATGGATTAATATTTCTTCCTCATCATCTGGTTGATATACGCGAGGAGCACCGGCGTCCACTCGCCGACGTTTCACTGAACCATTTTCTGCGACATTTCGATATGTCGTACTAAATACACGAACATTCGGTGTGCGACGGTTTGGAAAGCGACGTTCATATTCCCAACGAGCTTCTGCAGCATTCCCATTGCAATAACCGTATACAAATAAGATGTTGGCGTATTCTGCATTGCTATAAGCGGCCATTTCAGTTAAACAACAATAACAACGAAAATCTGCAAACCAAACTTAAAGAACTTAATACAACTAGTTATAACAAAGAATCTTCAAATATGAACTTAAGACTGTCAAAAGTTATACAAGTAAAACGTCATATTTTACGTTCAGTTGTTTATCCGCCCACTTCACATGGAAAACGTATAAGGTCTAATGGTGGACAGCAGTTAAATAAATTCCGTCGACTGCTTCATTTTTACTATTTTTTTTAACTGTTAATGGGTTTGTTGTAAGATTCGCAGCTTGTTCGATAGCTATTGCAACAAGGAAGTTTTAACACAATTTGTACGCAAGAAGCGTTGAGAATTATTTGAAAAAACCTCAAAGAATTATCACATCTGATTTTGAAAAATTATTTTGTTCAAATTTTTCTTTGAAATTATTACATGATGGAAATGCTAAGGGATATTTTTATTCCATACGGAAGACCATAGTGTTGGGCAAGTATTCCATCAAAAAGTTCCACAAAGTTGGCGTAAATTTTTGAAAATTACATTTTAACATATTAACATCAACTTTTTAAGAAAAATTGAAAATCGAAATATCTCAAAATCCATTGAGTTTTGTGTAATACATATTAGGGTTAAATTTACTCTTTACCTTTTGTTCTATCAGATCTCCAAAGAAATGTATCCAATTACCAGTGACCCTGTATACGACCAAATGTATCAAATCGGACATCTGCAAACTCTAAAACATTACTAAAAAAAAATATTACAGAATTGTTTGACAGAGATATTCGTCTAATCAGAATGAAATTCTGATTTTGTTGAAAATAAGCTTTCATTTATCGTAGAGCGGAAAGTATTTGTCGCAGACAAAAAATGCAAGTACCCAAAATTGTGCACAATTTTGTTCTCTACATATTTTATTTTGAATATGTTTTGATAGCACTTACCACAACAGCTACATTTTCCAAAAAGCGTCGCAAAGCAAGATTTTATCTCCCTGCCCTGAGCGGCAAGCCTCCGAGGTCGCAAACTTAGGTGTACTATTAAGAAACCTATGCCTACTATCGCACCGAATTTAAATTTCTTCCGAATTTTAGCGAATAGAACTTTTTTTTTTTACTTATTGCTTGGAGTATATTGATACAGTTTAATTTTAAATTGACTATAAACTCGTTTCTTCAACCAGCCTTGATAAAGCCCACACAACGGTGGACGAAACGTTATTTAAACATTTTTAAAGAAAATTACTATATCTTTTTTAAATAATTATAAAATTGTTAAACAAATTACTTATATTAAAATTAAAAATTACCTACTAAACAATACAATGCTATTTAAATAAAAAACATTTTGAAAAATACTAAGTTTTGTTGGCTTACATTTTATATGGTACTTCAATGTAAGTTAAAAACTAGTTTTGACATGAAAGCGAGCTTATTAGCCCAAAACCTATAAAGTGCAATTAAAAGCAGACGTAATTTAAATTCCCCACCCAAAATTTAAATTTCCCTCAAAAGTAATTCAAAACTGGCACTACTTATCTATTAAGAGTGATTAATTAAATTAGGACTAAAACATAGTCAACAATAACAACAATAAATAGTTGTTTATGTATCAAGACTGTAACGTATGTTACTTCGCCGTCCTGTATTTTGATACCAGCATATTAAAAAGATGAAAAAAACATTTACAGCCGCGGTACACAACTTTTCTAGGAGACCACTCTCTTTTCTAAAAATAAAATATAAATTATTAAAATAAAAATATTGATTGAAACTAAACCAGGTGGAGCAACAATATTGGCTAAAAGTTGGTGCAATATTGATACCTACATAGAACATCGATTTTTATGAATAACCAATATCCGCTCAACATTCTACCTATTTTAGATTTACGGCGTTGTATTGATAACATTGGTTAAACATAAACATGTAGAGTTATTTACAATACTGGCAGCATAAACCACACCATTAAAAAAATATATGGATATATAAACAAAGGAACAATATATCCACATACGTGTGAATAAAATATGTAATGTACTTTTAGCCATATAATGGTGAAATGACTGATGACAATATGTAAAAGGCTAATACCGTGTCGCTTTGGATATATATCGGAAATAAACTTGTGGGCAAACGATAGCCCAGCTAAAATTGTTTGCCGGACTGGCACAGATTTACAAAAGAATAATGGAAAAGAGAAATTCACATTTCTACAGTTGTAAAAAAACGATTTAAATTTATGTCTTGATAAAGGCTACGTAATTGTAGTAGCCGAAACGTTGACAAAAAATTTACTGTTTTTTCTGCTATCGCTACAAAGAAGATCCTAGAAATAGAAAATCTAAACGTTATTGTTTAAAATTAATTTCTTGTATAAATAAATTGTAAAACAAATTGTAATATACTTAGTCAATTATTTATAATAATAAAATTTGTGACAAATGTTACTTTACAAATTGCTTTTATGTATTTGCTCACCTCTATACAAATTCTCTTATTCTCCTAATGTAACACATTAGGTCGATATAAGTAGTTTAACATTCAACCAATATTTTTGAAGAGATTAAACTAACATCTATATCCTATATGTGTACTATTTGAATATATGACATATATTTGATACACCGTGTGTCCCAAGGAGAACGCAACATAGGATTTTTATTAAGGCAAAATATAGAACGGATCTACTTGTGCTATGATATTTTTCACCGTCGCGATACGACGTGCGTTGTAAGTGTCAGTTGAAGTAAGTTTGTGTGTGTGACGATTGTCATATCTACCACAACTGTAATATTCCTTTTGACATTTCTCAACCTAAAATTTATTATTTTGTTTTTTTGCAAAAATTCTAATTGTTTATTCGCTTTGATGTGATCGCTTTCTCAAGTAAGTACAACTAATTCTTTTACATAATTACGCATAAATATTTTCGTAAATTAATTTTAGGTTATAAACAAAAAGAAGTAAACATTATAAAGATGGTTTAGCGATTTAAGATGCCAATATGATTAAAAGTGCCTATGAAAGTATAATTATGTAAACGGATTCTAGTTTCATTTTTATACAGCATGTTAAGAACTTCACGATATAAGACCGATACTTGTGTAAAACACGATGAAGGAAGAACCAGGAAACGACAGTTTCATAGGCAAGGAATATTATTATTTTAGTACCTACCTAAAAAGTGATTTAACTTGGAATATTATTTGCAGGAGTCGTACAAGCTAAATGTAGGTAAACAAAAATGTTGTGATTATTTGAGAATGCCAAATAGTTAACAGCTTTGAATGTTTGAACCTCGGTTTGAACTCACAAAAGAATAAGGTTTGTATTTTAAATTATTTTCTTTGTTTCATATTCTAAATTTCAGATCATAAATTTAAATCTCTGCAAATGCACACATGAGATCTATGCACACAATCGCCAAACCTTTGTAAAATGAATTTAAATTATTTTTATTAATAAAATTGATTTTCTTTGAAAGTCGTGAAAATTCTTTTTTGTGATTTTTGGTGGTCCTGAAAAGACCGTTTTGATTTTGGGTAGGTATGCAGAAGTGAAAGCTACATTTTATTTAAATCAGCAACTGCTTATATTAAATGCTTGAACTGCTGTCCATTTACTGCTAAACAATGCCCTAATTGATTATAAAAATTGCGTTGCACATTAGAGATTACGTTTGCCGGAACATTAAAGCAAACTTCTACAATTCTGTCCTTTAATGACTCGACAGTGATGTGTGGTCGATCTGAATACACTTTAAAGGCAATGGATGACCATAAGAAAAAGTCATTAGGAGACAAATCTGGTGATCTCGGTGGCCAAGCAATTTCACAACCTCTTCCAATCCAAGTTCTGGGCAACGCATCATTTAAGAGGTCTTTTAGCAGATTAGCACTATGAGCTGGACACCCATCGTGCTGATACCAAACAACAGTGTCCTCTTCAGCAACTTTGTGCAATGCTGGTAGCACATGCTCAATTAATAGGTCACGGTACTTAACATCAGTAAGTGTACCCTCAATAAAAAAAGGACCTATTACGGTATTGGAAAATATCTCAGCCTAAACATTTACTGATTGGGGATATTGGGTGTGAACTGGTATAAACAGATGAGGGTTTTCTGTGCTCCAAAAACGGTAATTTTGAATGTTTTGTGTCCCATTTAATGTAAAAGTGCATTCATCAGTAAAACACAGATTTTTAATAAAGTTATCGTCATTATTAGATTTTTCCATTAAAATTTTACAAAATTTCATTTTTTTTCAGCATCCTTTCTGAAAAGCTCTTGATGTTGAGAATAATGGTAGGACTTATACTTGTGTTTTTTAGTATTCTATGTAACACGATTTTATTTAACCGCAGTCAAAACTTAGTTGTCGATCACGATTATGCTGAACTGCTGCTAGTACATCAATCTCGTCGTTGTTGTTGTTAGGCCTGTCAAGCTGCACCAGCTTTGGCCGCTTGTGAACACTGCCAGTATTTTCAAAGGTTTGAAATACTCGCATGACTGTACTAGCACTTGGAATCGGTCGATCTTGAAAAAGTGCAGCAAATAATGCTGAACAGTTTCTATAGCTTTCACCACTGCATACCCATTTAACCATATGAACTTTTCAGCATTGTATAACACTCATTATTGCAGAATGTTATAAAATAGCGCTAATAATTCAAATTTAAGTAAGTTGCTGCAACTTCAGAGCAATCAAAATAACACATACCGACGTCGCATTGGTTGAAAATTTCAAAGCACTAGTAGATCCATTCTATATTTTGCCTTAATAAAGTCCTATGTTGCGTTCTCCGTGGAACACACGGTATAGCCAATATTGAAATGTAATATTTATTTATGATTGCAAAATGTTAACATTATTGATATGTATTCAATATTTATCCAAGATTGCTTTCATATTGCGCCAATATTTCACTAATATATATGTTCTACCCGAGAAGTTATGCTGGTAACACATTTAAATGTCAATCAATCAATATCGTTATGTAATTTAGAAAATATCAATAGATGGCACCACCTTAGAGTGGCTGAAAATGAATGCGACGAGAAATCATCTATTTTTCTGTAGCTTTTGAGTTCTAAAAATTCACATATTTGTTAGGGTCGCCCAAAAAATAAATTATGATAACTTAATGCTTCTTACCTTTTCACAAAACCTCTCAATGTGATAAATAAGCATGATGATATCAATAACAGTAATTAAAACCCATGATCCAGTTGCTCCATATTTCGAATATGGGATTGATTGTCCAAAAACCGTGCCACTAGTTGACCAAAAACAACCAAAAAGCAAATACAAAAAACACATTATAAGTTTAAACAGCAACGAAATCTCAAATATAGAGTTGATATTCTTGGCTACGTTGGTAATCATGTCGTACATTTGCTTAATCCGTTTCAAAGTTCTCTTAGGACTGCCTCTTTTAGCACTTGAAAGAGATTTCATATCTTCTACAGAAGTTAATCGACGTTTCAATTCATGCATTATAAATATCAATAAAAAGTTCATGTTTCCAATATGAATTGCTAATAAATAATAAAAATCAGTAAGACTAAAAGCGTAATTCAATGAGTTTTCCAAGTACGATGTAGTAGGTGCTGATATATAATTAGATACTTGCAAAATATAATGCATTAAAATTAGAAAATTAATCGTTTTTTTCCACCATTGCCAATGTTTTTTTCCATACTTTTTTGAACAAGTTATCAATTGTAATAATATCGTAAATTATTTGCATAACCTTACACTTATTTGTATACGACATAAAAATAAAATATATCATCATCACATAATTAAACATTCTGAAAAAATTTGTAATAATACCGTCAATAGTTAGTGGATGCCAACTAATATACATGAAATGTCCGACGCAAATTATAATAGAAAATCCTTTGGAAATAAAGTTCCAATAAACAAATATCCAATGCGTGGAAAATTGAAAATATCCCGTTACAGACATTAAATTGCGTAAAAGTTTAAAATCGTACATAAAACTATGCTTACAATTTTTTTTCATTTTGTACATAGTACTCACTAAAGTGTTATTCGCGACATGTAATGTTTAGTATTTTTTAATTAAGAAATTGAAAATATTTTCATCTATAAACACAATATTGACTACAAATATTAAAGTAAAACACATTATATAATTAAGTCTGATTAAAGATTTTTAATACATATGGCACTGAACCGAAATTTTATTAATATAAAAATTTATAGTTTATTCAAATGAAACATTAATAACGTAATTTAAATTTGGATACGATTTTCTAAAACCAATCTACATTTCATTTAAGAAAAATAATTGTTTTTATTTTGTAAATAGCTTTTTAATTTAATTAAAATTTAATGGTAAGTAGAATTCATGTTTATTATTTGTAAGTGTTAAACAAAATGTTAAATCGGCAGTCTGCAAAGAAAAGAAACTGTTTATAAAAGTGTTACCGTTAAGTTAGATAAATTATTATCGACAGACGGTCGCCACAGAAAGATAAGAATGGTGTACGTCGAAAATAAAGTCAAGGATTCCTTTTCTTTTTTTAAAAAATCAGAAAGTGATTATTGAGGACAGAGGGGTATACTCAGTATGCTATTGGCGCGGAGTAATAAACCTGTCAGACTTATCGAATCTCCCGTATTGCAGTGGCGTAGGTACCTGATACGTTTGGAAAATCATATTTTTAGTAGGTAAATATATTATAATAGTAAATCTACTTGATATGAATTATTATGTGGTTATATGTTATTTATTTTATTTGTATAATAGATCACATTACAAATTTTACTTCTTACGTATTATATACCATTATTTTTGTATCTTGGTATAATACCCACATCTACGGCTATGATTCTCGTTTCGTCAGTACCTGGGCTGATGGCAACGTGTTTAGACAGGTTAAACTATTGTTCTCAGACCTAGATGGGTCGATATGCTGCAAGAGCGGCACAATGATCGTATTTTGGTTAGAATTTATTGGTTTTACTTAACCGTAGAAGTACCGCTTTCACAAGAAAATAAAGAATTATTTCAAGCAATTATGATTTATTACTCCGCGCCAATAGTATACAGACTATAGTTATGATTAAAACCGCAAAGTGTTAACATGTAAAAATGTGACTAGAAGTAGAAGTACATTAACATGTAAAAATTTAGGAAACGGGTTTTGAAACATTAAAGAGTTAACATGTAAGAATCAATTAAAATCAGGCGATTAAAATTAACAGTTAAAAATTAAAGACATCATGTATTTTTGAATGAACGTGTAAAACGCATTAAAGATAAATCTCTGATATGCAAAGTAAAATTATTGTGAAACTTTTATGAATAAAATTTAAATTGCTAGCGGCGTAGCTGTTTTGCGTCGTCGCTGCATCGCGTTTGTTGCTGTTATTCTAAACAATATAATAACATGAAAATGCACGGAAAATGCAAATATTGTTAGATTTATAATATTAAATACAAAAAATGTTCTTTAATTTAAAAACCATATTTTTGGTTACATTGTTATGATTGTAAAAAAAAGCAGAATGTGCCATTTGAAAAAATTGACTTTTTGATCATTTTTGATTGTGATATTTAAAAATCCACTTTATGGTACAAAAAAAAAACCACAAGTAGCGTCGTACCAGGAGTAAGCCTGGATTTCCAGTTAAGTGTTCCATAAAATTAATTTTATAATTTTAACTGATTTGCAAGATATAAATTTATTTGTTAACTATTTCAAAACAATTTGTTTTGAAAAAAATGACTTATCTCAAAAACTGTCAAAGATAAGATAACATAATTTAGGTTTAATGCCTTTTTTTTTAAATGTTTACATACTTATATAATATTATTACATGTGAATACTAGGTGGGTAAGGGTTGGCATTTTTAGGTTTTAGTGGTTTTCCTAAACCTTCAAAGTAAAGCTTGGCCAAGACGAACCAATCCACTATTGCACACAGTTTCGTCAACACACTATACAGGTTTATACTGATATTCTGGGACACCACACATAACACTTACATCACAATACAATATTTGTGTAATGTACCATACGAATAAATAAAAAAATAATTTAGGTTATATGAACTCTAAAAATTATATGGCCAATCAAACCCATGAAAAGGATTTGTAGATTGTATTTAAAACAAGAAAGTTGATAACGACTCTTTGGCACACCCTGAAGTTCTGAAAATATTTTAGACAGAACGAAAATGATTGATATGGCTGCAAACCGAATTTTAAATTACTGATTTATCTGCAAGTTAAAAAAGTTTTAATACACTGTAAACATTTAAATTGACCCATAAAATTGTTAACTAGGAAGATCAGAACTCCTCGGTGGCCTTGTAGTCGCTTTTTTTAAATAGTGTCGCAGATCCTGGCAATGTCCGTAAAAGCACGAGTCGTATAAAGATCCTTTCAGCCTGGGAATGTTTGCATCCGAAGTGGCCCAGACTTGCGGCCTCATGACCACCATTTCGAACAATATTCTGCGACCTCTCAAGATCAGCTTGAAGAAATTTAAATAACCCGGAATAAAAAAAAAGGCTGAAATACAATCAATCCTAGGAGTCAACGGAAAAAAGATACGACAGTATTGACTACGTACCACAATTACCTTTTCTTAGATTATAATCAGTAGTCATCTTGAAATATTCTCTAATTAAAGAATACAATGGTTCAAAGGTGGATACTCTGGTATAATTTATCAGTAACTGATTTTTTCTTCAAGCTGAATACTGGCACCAAAAACCACTATTACATTTCTTTTCCAGGCAACGTTTTGTACAGCTCATGTGAAATCTTCAGGCCTCTGTTTATTAAAAAGAATACATTTAACGGTGTTATATACATAATATCCTTAATATATTAACTATATTATAGGTGATTGACTCGTACTACTTATTTAAAACAGATAAATGGTCGCCACTTAAATAAAATGTAAAAACACATGGATATTAAACAAACACAAAATAAATTAACAATTAAACAAATAAATATCTCTGACAAAAACACATACTGTATACGTAGAAAC
Organism: Abscondita cerata; assembly: GCA_030710515.1. Classification (NCBI taxonomy): domain Eukaryota; kingdom Metazoa; phylum Arthropoda; class Insecta; order Coleoptera; family Lampyridae; genus Abscondita; species Abscondita cerata. Next base: position 149,940 of record JALBCR010000986.1, read on the forward strand.
GAACAAACATGATATGATTAGATAACAATATGATAATAGGAAAAACTCATTTTTTATTATTTTTGACATTAAATTTCTATAATATTGTTTAAATTTTGTCCTGTCCGCATTATAATTAATGTTATTGTTGTCTTTGATCATGTGTATCATTTCATAAATTAGACGTTTTGCACACTAGTCTTCATGTTTATAATCGTGATCATAAAATTGAAATTATGACCAATCTAATAAGGATGTTCGGCTAACGAAGAGTGTGATTTTTGTTTTGCAATCGTACTTATGATTTTTTATCCTATTACATCATTCAACTTCATCAATAAATTTATCATATCGTAGAATTGTTTGATGATAACAACGCTTAGAAATTAAAACACGTGTCACGATTCAAGTTTTTTGTGCAATTTTTTTGGTGTTTTTCTGTTGATCCTATTACATGTTTTTGTTTGGCTAACATAACATTTTTGGTTGCAGCCAAGAAAGTTTAAACATTATCTTATAACTACATTGTCACTAAGACTATTGTCTTCCTGCTTAATTGTCTGGTCCTTCACTTAAGTGTTCTCTGCTTATCTTTTTATGCTATTTATGCTGTTAGATTTTAGAAGTTACTCTAAGACTGGATGCTGTCTTCATGCTCTTTCGTTACATACCCATTCTGCCAAGGCTGGTTAAAGACTAATACGGGGTGGCTGGCTCTCGACATTTTATTGATCTTCTGCTTATATGAACACCATGCGCTTTTTTTTACTACTTTTTCCGTTTTTTGTTTTTAGAATGTTAGTCACGCAGCAGTCATTTAATAATATCTTATCGATTGAAGTTGTTTTATTTTTTCATACCATTAAGCACTTCGATAATCCCTGATAGTGGAACAAACTTGATAGAATTTAGCTTCTCGAAGTTGATGATTGGTGATTGCTGATTTATTCTACTGTCTGGACTATGTCTCAGATGTTCTTTGATCCAAATCTTATGTTAGGTCCGGTATGACTCAATGTAGACCTTCCACATGAACAATCCATTACTTGTAACCTCTATTTTGTTGAAAGTTTCTGGCAGGTTATCTATTAGAAAGTAGTATTGCTGATTTTTTCAACCGTACGATACCTGAACCGATATTCTTTCACCACCATGATTTTCTTGTTCTGTCAGTTACCTTTAGCAATGAATACAACACGAGCGATGGTGACCGTTCTCCGGATTACCTGGCATTCAAGTTCTTATTTCGTTTCCTCTTAGAAATGTACTCCATACAGGCTTGTTGGACGTGTCGAAAGTTTTAAACTTTAGAACCTCGTAGAATCATTCTTAATCTATGCACAAAGTTATGTTGACCGCTTCTACTGTGGATGATGGTGTGATGTGGCATGGAGGTATCGGTCGGTGTTTTTTACGATATACACTATAAGCCAACTTGTTGTTATCCCCTCGTTTCAATTGTGAACATCCAGGAAGGGAAGCTCCTTATTCTCTTCTGTCATGGTAAACTTGGATCTTTTCGTGCTGATGTTGAGGTGGTTAAGAAATACAAAAGTGCTTCTTCCCATGAGAGCCATATGGACAAAGGTATCGTCCACGTATCTGAACCAGCATTTCGGTTTCTTTTCGTTGATTGAATGTCTCTTTACCGAATGCTTCCAATCAAAGACATTCGTAATAACTCAGGATAATGGTGTTCATGGCGCACCTGATTTTTGTTCAGCAGTCCCGCTCGAGTTAGGTTCAGACACAGCCTGGTATGTCCTTTCTAATTCATGTTGTGCAGAGGTGATGTTATGTGGACAAAGTTGATCAGGATGGCCATGAATAGTACTTAGTTAGTTTTGAGAAAGTATCGTCACATTGTCATTGTATTTGATTAGACGATAAGCTAGGAGTTTTCACAAGAGACGTTTTTCGTATGGCGTACAGGATGGCCGCGCTCATGTTGAAAATCAACAAAGGACAATTGGCCTTGGTGTCACGTAAATTTAGAATTTCCAACCCCATGTAACCGGTCCATTTACGTATTGGTGTTTTCTGTAATCAAAATGCGGGAAAAAATGAATCTTTGTAAGAACTCCGAACATTGCCAAATTACTGATGACTTGAATGTAACCAATGATGATATATCAGTTGCATGATTACAATCGCTATACACTAACGTACCAGTCGACGATTCACATAACGTCATTAAAGAAATGTGCACTTCCTATGGTTAGTGAGATGACATAACAACAAGTCAACAAGAACATGTCTGAATACAACTACACCATGGAATAACTCCAAGCCACATCATCATCCACAGCAGAAGCGGTCTCTAATCAAAACTTTAGTGCATAGAACTAACAAGATTCCTGACAGAGGTTCACAAGGCAGATGAACTGACATGTCAACAAGTCCTAATGAAGAACGTTTATACCAGAAAGAGATAAGAGCCCGCCTGTCTGCAGGAAATCCGAAAAGAGAAGGTACAGGTCATTACCACTTCGTTTACCATTCATTGCATGAGTAACTGACAAATTAAAAATCATTGGAGAAGAAGAATATCGGTGTCAGGTTTGGAACGGTTAGAAAAAATCCAGCAACTACTACCTTCTATAAAGATAACTAACTCAAAACTTCTAACAAAAAGGGTTACTAAAATTGATTGTCTATGTGGAGTTAGTCTAAACTATTGTCAAACCGACGCAACATAAAAATGTAGATTAAAAAGAACATCACCGAGACGTTAAGTCCAGAAGGGTAGATACAAAATCAGCAATCGCAGAACATCTACAACGAGAGTAAAATCACACATCATCAACTTGAGGTCAAAGTTCTATCAAGGATTAATAGTCGATATCCAAGGATAATCAGAGAATCCTAGAAATTATGAAAACAAAAAACTTCAATCGAGAAGATGTTACCGATTGCCAAACACGTGGAAACTAACTCATAAACAAAGAAAACAAATGTCGCCACAAAATTAGTCGATACCAAACAGAAGATCAAATACAACCACGAAAACCAACCACCCGTCAATAATCCACCGTAACGGAACATATGGTATATAACGAGGGAGCAGAAGACAACAACATCAGTCTTTAGAGTAATTCTGAAGAAACTAACAGCATGGTTAGCAAAACGTCAAGCAGAGAACGTAGGAACGAAGACGAACACGGCTCTCAACTCGGAAGATAATAATCTTGAAATGATCGTAAAGATCGCGAAAGTTTACATTCAATACAAAAAGATACTTATCTCAAAACTGTCAAAGATAAGATAACATAATTTAAGTTTAATGTTTTTTTAAATGTTTACACACTTAATTAATATTATTACATGTGAATACTAGGTGGGTAAGGGTTGGCATTTTTAGGTTTTAGTGGCTCCTAAACCTTGAAGTAAATGCTTGCCCAAGACGAACCAATCCATTCATTGCACACAAAGCTGTCACCACACTATCAGGTTTATACTGAGATCTCTGGGACACCATACATAACACTTTATATCACAAAATACAACATTTGTGTAATACAACACTAAATAAATAAATAATTTAGGCTATATGAACTCCGAATTATATGGCCAATCGACCCATGAAAAGGATTTGTTGATTGTATTTAAAAATAAGAAAGTTGATAACGACTTTTGGCACACACCCTGAAGTTCTGAAAATATTTTAGATAGAACGAAAATGATTGATTGTGGCTGCGTACCGAATTTAAACCCGATTTATCTGCAAGTTAAAAGTTTTAATACACTCAACATTAAAATTAATACAAAATTATTGACTAGCAAAGATCAGAACCTCATTCGGTGGCCTTGTAGTCGCTTTAAATAGTGTGCAGATCCTGGCAATGTCCGTAAAAGCACGAGTCGTATAAAGATCCTTCAGCTCGGAATGTTTAATTGATGGCCCAGACTTGCGGCTCTCAAGTGAACTACCATCGAACAATATTCTGCGACCTCTCAAGATCAGCTTGAAGAAATTTAAATAACCCGGAATAAAAAAGGCTGAAATACAATCATCGTAGGAGAATGGAAAAGAAGGACAGTATTGACTACGTACCACAATTGCCTTTTCTTAGATTATAATCTGTAGTCAAATTAAAATATTCTCCAATTAAAGAATACAATGGTTAAAGGTAGATATTTCCTCCTATAATATATCAGTACTGATTTTTTCTTCGTTGAAGAGGCACCAAAACCACTATGACGTTTTTCCAGGCAACGTTTGTGCAGCAATATGTGAACTTTTCAGGCCTCTGTTTATTAAAAAGAATACATTTAACGGTAAGTTATATACATATACATCATATCCAATATATTAATCTATATTATAGGTGAATGACTGACTACTTACTTAAACAGATAAATGGTCCGCCACTTGAATAAATGTAAAAACACATGGATTTTAAACAAACACAAAATAAATTAACAATTAAATGTAAATAAATATCTCTGATAAAACACACACTCTATACGTAGAAACGAACAAACATGAAGGACTAGATAACAATTCCTGATAATGAATTCCATTGTTGTGTGTGTTTTTATCAAAGAAATTAATTTACATTTAATTGTTAATTTATGTTTGTGTTATGTTTAATATCCATTGTGTTTTTTACAATTTATTAAAGTGGCGGACCATTTATCTTGTTTTGCCTAATAGTCGAGTCAATCACCTATAATTTAGGATTAATAAAATTATGATATGATATATGTATATAACTTAACTGTTAAATGTATCCTTTTGTAATAAAGCATAAATATTGCTGCACTCAACGTTGCCTGGAAAAAACTTCATAGTAGTTTTTGGCGCCCTCCTCAACAAAAGAAAAATCAATTACTAATACAATGGTCCTTTAATTGATAATAATTTTCATTAATAATTTAATTTTTAATTATTACTTGAAATAATTGTGGATGAAATTATTCCACACACCTCTATCCGCACCTATGGCGTTAGCACGTCTTCCTGTCGATCGCCCTTCCTTTATCCAAAACGAAAAATTACCAAAATTTGAATTAAATTTTATAAGAAAAAGCACTCTTTTAAATGTGCATTGTAAGTTGCCTAAACTAAATGCAACTACATATTTAAAATCAATTTAAATTAATGTGACACCGTCACAACACGTTCTACCAGATTACCCAGTATAGTTGGTTCAATAAATACTAGAGAACTGAACATTTTTAAAGTTAATTACATTCTGGTTTAAGAAATTTTATTTTGTACACAACATGAAGTAAACATACACTTAAATTTTATTTAATAACGTTACATCACGATGCCAGGTCCAAGTGTACCTAGTACAAAGGCTTAAAATTAACAGCTTTAGTGTTATTGAAATAAAATTATAAAACCAATACCCCTATTCTTGTAATCGGCAAATCTATCATTGGAGTTTTTAAACTGCGAACATTTCAATGATTAGTTGATGTAGCAATGGTTATTTTCTGGTTGCACGGCTTGCTGTAAGTTTATTGGCGTCATTCTTATCATTGTTATCTAATGCACATAGTATACGTGTTTAATGACGTACTATTATAAATACCGTAATAACAACAAAAGAAAATTAAAAAATCATGGTATGATGTACTGGGGAAAATACTTTACCTTCTCGGAAAACTTCGTGAAGTGATAAATTAGCACGATGGTATCTATAACAGTAATTAAAACCCATGGTCCAACACCTCCATATTTCGAATATGGGATTGGTATACCAAAAAATGTGCCTGTAGTTGACCAAAAACAACCAAAAAGCACATATAAAAACACATTATAACTTTAAATAGCAACGAGATCTTAAATGAAATGTTGATGTTTATTGCTACTTAGTAATCATGTCATACATTTGCTTAATCCATTTTAAAGTTCTCTTTGGACTAACTCTATCAGCATTTAAAAGAGGTCTCGCATTTTTGTACAGCAGCTAATCGACGTTTCAATTCGTGCATTATAAACATCTAAAAAGTTCATATTTCCAGAAATAATTGACAATAAGTAATAAATATCGGAAGAATTAAAAGCTAATTTGGTGAATTTTCTAAGTAAGTTGTAGTCGTTCCTGATATGTAATGAGATACTTGCAAAATATAAGCATTAAAATTAGAAAAATTAATCGTTCTTCCACCATCGTTGTCATATTTTTTTGAGTGCTTGTTTGAAAAATTTATCAATTGTTACAATATCATGTATTATTTGCACATAGTTATCCTTTTGGTATAGGATGTGAAAATAAAATTCACCATCATCACATAATTGAAAATTTTAAAAAAATCTATAATAACATGGTCCATAGTTAGTGGTAACCAACTAAAATAAAAGCAATGACCGACGCAATTAAAATTGATAATACTTTCGAAATAAAGTTCCAATAAACGAATATACATTGCGTTGAAAATTGAAAATATCCCGTTACAGACATTAAATTGCTTAAAGGTTCAAAATGGTACATAAAACTTTGCTTACAATTTCTTTTCATTTTTTATATAGTACTCACTAAAGTGTTGTCCGCGACATATGTACGTTTAGTATTTTTCAATTAACAAATTGAACATGGTTTTATCAATAAAACTAATATTGATTAAAAAATTAAATTAAAAACACGTTACCTATACTATAACTAAAAGCTAATTAAGGAATTTTAGTAAAATGTAAAAATAATACTTGTAATAAAATATGGCAGTGCCAAGTTTGCGATATTATCACGATTAATTTAAACATTTTGGAAACAACATACATATTATGTATTATTATTTTGTTATTTTTACACTAACATTGTCACGCAAATACTAATTATTTTGTATTAGAACGCAGACCAATAAATGTATATTATTTTATATTACTATTTAAAAATCAATAAACAAAATCGTTTTTTGGGATAAGATTGTGATGAAATAACCACCTTTAATTTGCAAATTCTCATAAGAATTTTTGGTGTAAACATTTCAATGATTATTTGACATTAAAGTGGTTATTTCTAAAGAACTTAGTTGTGGTAAAACAAAACGTTTTTGAAACATAAATGGACGTTTCAGTTATGGAACATATTTGACCCGCGTGGAACGTTTTTTAATGTTTCCAATTATGCTTATAGAACACGGCGTACAAAAACATAAGATTGAGAACGGTCCATAGTAATTCATTTTGTAACGGTTGTGGTTTACAACTAACGACAGCTCTAGAGGAACAACCTACAAAAAAAAAGAAAAAAATAAGGGTTAATGTAGCGCACTAGGTTCGTGGAAAATAAGGTAATTATAGCAGTTAGAAGCAGCGTCCGGCTTCGTCAGAGAATCGGGGAGGTCCCTAAAAATTTTAAAAATTAAACTGCTGTCTAACAAGCGCCACCTGCTGGGTAAAAGAAAGAAATAAAACCGACCAACAGGAGATCCAGCAGGTTTTTACTTAAAGCCTAATACGCTAGATCAAACACAACGAAAGAGAAAAACAAACAATTTAATAAAAGGACAAACAAATCTTAAAGTAATAGGTGAATGTGACAGAAATAGAGAGACTGTCGCATATATTCACGTACGTTAGCAGTGTAACTTGCTAATAATAAGTAAGGTTTGCAATTAATGTGCCGGATTTTAGGTAAGCTTTAGTTACAAAATTAATGTTAACGTTCCTGTTGAAGATTGGCTAATAAGAAGACTTTGCGTACACATATCACTTTACACAAGGCGATTTATCTAGTCGAGCATGCAACGACTCTGACTTAAACTAAGATTAAAAGGGTAAGTACCCCCCAAACCCAAAAAGCCTTTTGTTTTTATGTCAACCGTTCTAAGTGAAGCGCCCGAGCCCGTATTGAGCTGGTTAAAACGTTCGGTTATGGAGAGTACACCGGATAAAGATTTATTTAAGAACTAAAAGATCAAGCCGTTACATGTCATATGTACATAAGCTTCATACGCATTAACAATGAATAAGTTACTTAAATAATGGGGTTAGCTGTAATCTGTTGGATGCAGTTTCGAGAATAAGAGTTTTGTGCTATCGACTTCTTAGGAAGGAAGTAAAGAGAAACGGAAGGCGATGGGCTCCCTCGATTAAGTTATGAAGCATAACCAACCCCTGTCAGACTGGTAGCCACGGTTGCTTGCAGCTTAACTAAACCGTGGTGTGGTTTTTAATTGACAAGGAAGGTCTTAATCAAGACAGTCCAGCACCCTCAAGGGTTATCCAGGTGTAACACACAGCAAAATCATAACACACATAAAGGATTTGTGTAAATTTCAATTTTAAGATTGCACGCTAAACCACCCGTGCAGAAAAGAAAATGTCCGCTGTTTGCTCTAGGAATCTTACCAAGCGCAAAATGCGCGCCAAATACGATTTTGGTCGTAACATATGCTCTCGACACACGTTTTATATTCAGAAAATAAAACCGTAACAAGTTTTACGTTTTATGAAACTTTTTAAATAAGTTACAAACACTGCTATGATGGAGCATAAGGGACATTTTATTAAAGGCTTATATTTGTCGTTCTAGGAACGTTTTCTTTTGAATTTCAAAAACGTGATTATGGAAAGTCCGTTTGAAATGTAAAATGTAGAACGCTGTAAAGAAAATGCTTATTGCGGTACAATTTGAAATGTTCAATGTATGCAACTGATTCTGTGATATTGTAGCTACTGCTTTGATATGATAAATAGGTAAATAATGAAAATGCTCAAGAAATTAGATCAGGCAGAAATAACATAGTTGTATAAAATAAATCATTTATGTCGTGTTTATTGCAATAATTGTATTTTTTTAATAAAGATACAAATAATACATGCAGTTTGCATAAATTATGACCTATTTATTGTTCTTCCAGTGTTTATCCTAAAATTCATCATAGGAGAAACTATCCGCAACAAACTGTTTATAGAAAAATAACCCTTATCGGCACGGATCAGCCATTTGCACATTTGGGTACGAAGTAGTTGTTATGGGGAATATGTATTACCAGCTACGCCATCGCTAAACAACTTTTAATTTTAAATGTTTGCAGTAAAACTTATTGTTTTATGAAAGACAAAATTTATGGTTTTGTCGCTGTAGTATTACTTTTTTCAAAATGCTTATTTTTTGTTTTTTTATTTTTGAATTTGTACATTTTGTAGCAAATTTAACACTATAATTTAAATCAAAATATTGTCGATAACATGAAAATTTTGAGCTAATTTTATAGGCACTTTAACACCATTTGACCCATTAATGGGGTCCCGTTTGATCTAGCGGTTAAAACCCTTCTAAAGAACATACACATGTCCTTAGTTTGAATCTCACACAGGGATCATGTTAAAATGGTCAATTTCAATGCTAAGTTTGTTGTAAATATTTTAAGAATGTCAAAAATGTAGGCATAAATTATTAGGCAGCAGTAATTTTGGGACGTTACAACACAATGTCTCACGTTTGAATGAAACGCACTTAGAACGTTTTAGAAACGAAATGTTCTACCTGGGCAACGTTATCAATATCATATCATATGCCACTTCTATGATTCAATCACATAATATCTAAAAGATTATGGCTTCCAATTTAATATCAGATTAATAAATTTGGTGACACCAAAAATTTGTTTAAAATTTATAATAATATTGATAATAAAATAATTATAACTACAACAATAACAACCCTAGTAGCACCTAATATATATGCTATATTTAAAGATGTTATCCTAATATTTGATCTCATTTAATTGTTGCATCTTTTTTATAATAGATACATCGTAAATATTACAAAAATAAATATAAAAGATGTTTAAAAATATCTCCGTACAATATATTTAATATATTGAAATGATTTTAGATCTACCTTAAATTTTATAATTTTTGATCTTATTTTTAAACAATACCCGTCAAACATTAACAAATTTAATTTTACGGTTTATTTATTCTTTTATTGTTGCGTTGCACTTTTTAAAATATCTCTGTTTATTTCTTATTCTCACTAGATCCAACTTTCTCGATTAATATTGATTACCCACCTATCATCAATAAACCAACACGACGTAACACATAAGCCAACGTTTATTATTCTTCTTATCATTAACCATTTGAATTTCTTTAGATTGTATACATACTTATTTTCAAAATTAAATTAGGGAATATTACAATAAGGAACACGTGTCAACAATTAATTGTAACGCATACGTCAATATAAAATTTCATAGTAAACAAGTGGATCACCCTAATTTTTTTTTCTATAGTGAAATTCCTATGTTACGTCTTTGCTTAGAGAGACAAACAGTATCAACATACCATTAAATTAAATTTTTTAGAAATATTTTTATATAAAAGGTTTGTCTCACATTTTTAAGTTTAGTTTATTTTTTTTATTGATAAAATTTAAAGTAATTTACCAATAGCTCACACCTTATCATTAGAAAATAGAAAACTTGAAGCACATTCTCTTAGTTTTTACAAATCTCACTTGAGTCTTTAATAAGCTTAACGCAAAACTTTGATTCTTGCACCACTTATTGTTAATCCACAGCTATTACTATAGTTTGATCCCAGTGATTATATCTTAAATAATTAAATTAGCTTTCTGTCGAACATACCATCAATAGATGCATAAATTTCAAGGCTTACACGTTGATTATCCTCTAGTAATAGAGGAAAAAGCTGAGCTAGTGGAATTTCGTCTTTTTTAGCAATCTTTTGATTAAAAACTTCCTGTAGGCCATCTTAAAGTTTTGATAATTCCTAGATCCTGTGAAGGCAATGGGATGTGGTGTTTGGGGTAGAAAACACTGTTCAGGATTTTCAAGAGTCATTTTTGGAATGAGACGTGGCTTTATCCAGAAATAATAAGACTTTTCTATTTTTCTTTTTTCATTTTTTCATCAATTTTTTAGCCAGGAAGTCATAATTCTACTGTCATTTATGCTTTTATTAGATATCTATTCTAATCAATTTGTTGATATGAGAGCCTTTAAAGTTATCTGGTGTTTACTTTTCCAATGATTAACGGATTTGCCTTATCATCTTCTATATTTGTACAAAATAAAATTGTCAATCTCTGTTTTGCAGCTTTTTACCACTACATTTATCGTTTTTAAAGAGAACGTTTTGTTTGGCACTGCAAGGTAAAAACTCCGGTCTGTTCGTGAAGCATTGTACCTATTATTGAGTGAATACTCTCTAATATTACTAACAGTTTGCTTTCAAGCTTCAACAGTGTCCAGGTTAATATCAGCTGACTCTCGCAAATTGTTTTAAAGGTCATTTTATATCTTGACAAAACTAAGCTAATCTACTTGAAGGTTTAAAATTTGTCATTTTTATATTTTTCGTATCTTCCAATGCTTTATCTTTTTGTTAAAGGTCCAGATATAGAGATATTTTTATTCTAGCTTTACAAAACCAATAGTAAACTACTTGTCAATTTCTAAACCTTAAGTCCTAGGGAATTTTTCTTTCTGGTCTGTATTGGAACCTTCAAATAGCTTTTTAAATCATACATTTATCACACCTGTGCTTAAAACACTACCCTAGCTAATTTTGTAATACCACAAATTTTCAGCCCCTTCACCATATCAATTTTTAAGAGACAAACATTTTTCTTTTTTTAACACTACTTTTTCTATACGTCTATATAAAATACACTGCTGAACATAATCAAACTATGCACGCAAAATTCGATTTTTGGGGTGAGCTAGTGAACCTTTCTGACTGCACTTTCTCTGTAATGATTGTCAATTGTAAATCGAACAAATTTTAAACTGTTCTAATGGTAATTACTTAAGCTCACAATCAAGCAATTATATATTATGCACAACTTGAACGCTAAGCTCTTGTTCACTAATAATTTTACTTTAAGATACGAAAATAGACGGAGAATTATGTGGCCGCGTTATCAAGAGTAATGTCATATTAGGGACTAATATGGATATCTGCATAATTGGTTTTGGACTTGGGAACACTGGGCGGTTATAGAGGTGACCGCTTTTAAGAGGTTGCCGAAAATAGAGAAGGTTTTACTTGTATAATGTATTGCAGAGAACGTTTCACCATCAAAACTAGGAGAAAAGATGTTTACCAGAACAGTAAAAGAGATGTAATGAAGCAGAGGTGTGGGGATGGAAAGAATGGGAGGAACTAGAGAAGATACAGAAAGGTGGTCAGCGGACACCAGGTTCTGAGAAGGAAACACCAGGTTATATAGTTGAAAAGAATGTAAACTGGAAAAAATAAGGATACAGACAGAAAATGGGCAATACGGTAAGGAAGAAAAATGGAAACAAGAAAAATACGATATTATATGAATGTTGAAAGAAGTAAAGGACCAAAAGATGAGGAAGACTTCATGGTGAAGATGCAGAAGAAAATATGTATGGAAAAGAGGATATGCAAGGGAAGAAATAAAAAAGATAAAACATAGGGGGAAAAGTATGGAAGAAGAATATTACAGAAAGATAAAAGAGACACGCAGGCAACGCAAAAAGAGCAAAAATTAGAAAAGAAAAATACAACACAAAATATGAAGAATTGAACAGATGGAAAACCGAATTACATAACCGAAAGAATGGCATTAGAAAATAAAAGACTAATTGCAAAGGTTTAGAGTAGAAAACTGAAGAGAATGAACAATGAAATTGCTGGTGGAGGACCACAATAGAAGTGTAGAATGTGTAGGAGGGGTGGTGGGAAAATGTAGGACATTTAAAATTAGATGTAGTGAAGTAAGAACAAACAGAAAAGTGAGAAAGTCTTGTTGGGAGAGAGAGGAAGGGAGATTAGGTAGTGAAGGAAGATGATAAAAAAAAGAAAGTCAATGGAAAAAAGAAAAAAAAAAAGTAATCCTTAAGAATAGAATAAAAGAAAAAACCAACAAAAAATTTTTAATTTTAATTTTTTTTTTTTGTTTTGATTGTTAAATTAAGGAAAAACCGAACCTTTGTTAATGTAAATAGAACAAATAAATTGAAATTAAATTGCATTTCAAAACTTTTTCAAAATGACACATTACATTATTGAATAGTTAACAGTTCTCTAACAACGTTGCCAATGCTACATTAATTTCTTTTAACACGCCCTCTCAATTTGATGTAGTTTAATAGTATATTGTACACCGAGGTTGTGAAGTCTGCTGTCATTGTGCCTGCATCAGTTAGCCCTCGCGAAATAAGGTGCGTAGGCAATAATGGACATTAACCATGGTGTATATACTATTTTTTCCACTACTAGCCAAATTTAAGCCAAAAATAAAAAATAAACAATTTTTCTTGTAAAAATCAAGTACGCACAGGAATGAATCAAATCAAAAGCATTAAAGCTACATACGTTGATAAACCAACTGCAACTGATTCACTAAAACACTTGTAATGTGGCATATTTCACCTTCATTTTCTACGAAAATTATTCAGATAGTATGTCAAATTAGTTGATTTAGGAATAATTGCGTAGTTTAGATTTGTCTGACATGATAAGAACCTTTTAATGTCTTTCCAAGATGCTTTTGTTATTAAAGATTATATTGTATTTAATCAAGTTATTTTGCACCGACTTCAATAAATAGTGGACATTGAAGAAATAATGAGATTTTCTAATCTTTACAGAAGGTATGGTTTTCCGGTGATACATATATTCTTTTAATTAGGTATCGGAAAATTTTGTCCCTAACATTGGCACCACATTGTAGTTGTAGCTTTTCTATGCAGTTTAATACTATCGACTTCAATTTGTCACCTTTACATATCGTGTTTGTAAAGATGTAGCACAAGGGTTGTTTATTTCATTTATTGCTTCGCCAATATACCTTCCATCATTTGAATATTGGTTTCGAAATTGACACTTAGCTAATTCATTTGGAATAGCAAAATGTTCGCCACTACTCGTTAAGTTTTTTATAGTCGAATTTTATGCAACAGATCAAGACCTTTCACGATTTCTGTTAACCATTAAAACACCTACAACAAAATATTTGTAATTTACTTAAAATTCTTCATGTAACTTTAACTCGCCTGTTTAATTTCTTTTGGGAAACCTGAAAAACTGATTCTACCATCATATTTAATAAATAAATAAATTCAGGTTATGTATTTGCAGTTATGGGATGAGGGCGCAAATTTTAAACTAATGGCATTTTTTATTCAAATAATTTTATCGTGTTAGGTAATTTTGAAGCTTAAATACGTTAAAGATAATCCTCCCTGGATATACAAAATTATATTTCACTCGTTTTGTTAAACAATTATTCTTAGATTCTCAAAATTGAATTTTGTCCATTATTAACCTAGGTCAACAAAATGAAAAATAATTAACCACTAATGGAGAAATTCAACTTCTCAGTTGACTAAGAGACGCAATAATTGTCTACTTCACAGCTAGTAGTGGAAAAATAAATTACATCAATTGAATATGAGCAATAAAATATTCATAAATTGAAATAATATATATGTGCAACACATAATATACGACACCAAAATATTTTAATAATAACCAATAGTTCTTTAAAGAGAACAAAAATTAAATCATTAATACCCCATTAAAAATTAATAAGTATAGACCTTCTAAAGGTTTCAAACTTTTCAGCTCCTAAAGCTTTAGTAAATAGATCTGCAATATTATCCTTAGAACTAACGTACTAAATTTTGATAATTTTATTTAAACATAGATGTTTGATGAAATAAAACTTTATTTATATGTGTTTTTTTGTTTAATATTTGAAAATGTATTAGTTAAAGATATCGCACTAGCGTTATCTATTTTAAGTACCTATTGCTTTTATTTCATCAATCTCTTGTGGTTTTCTTTAAGCTGCATTTTTATCTGATTTTAAAACTTTATTATGTATCACGTCACTATTTGCTTTTTCGCTTTGCTCAGATCACTTAACACGTCACGAAAATTAACTAGTTTTAAGCAGCAAATTCAGCAGCAATATATTCAGTTTCCATTGTTGATTGAGCAAAGCATTTCTACTTCTTAGAAGTGCCAAGCAATAGGGTTTCCAAATTGAAAGCATACGCTAACACTTTTTTTAGAGTCATTCTTATCGGCTCTCCACTCATACCCTCTAGGCATCCTGTATTTTTAGTAGCTGGGAGTCCTAGATCTTTTGTACAACTGAAGTATCGTAAAACTCTTAGACCTGCTTTCCATGTCTGACTGGTTGCCTTGTCGAGATATCTACTTAAATATGACACAGAAAATCTAATATCCGGTCTTGTTATTAGAAACGGTACATCAAACTGCATATCAGTCTTCTATATGGCACATCATTTAGAATTTCCCTGAAATTAACTTCCATTGCTGTTGTTATCGTTCTACACACTTCCATGCTAAATTCTTTAACAAACAATCAATCATTTTAGTTTGAGACAAATGTAATCCATCTCTAACATGTTTAATTTCCATACCTAAAAACGATTTAGGTTAACCTAAATTTTTAACTTTAAAATGCTTTTGTAGTAAATCTGCAAGTAGTAAATTTACATTTTCTTCAGTTCCTGCAAAAGTATTGCGTCGTTCACAAATAGAACTAAATAGATATCGTCTTTCAAGTAAAGGCAATAATTATAATCTGATCATGTAAATTCAAGATTTTTCATTATATTTGAAAATTTATTGTTCCAACATTTTGGAGCGGAAGGGAGGTTATAAGAAGAGTATTTCCTTGGCATTTTACCCCTTTAGACTTTTTAATGTATACCTTTGTATCTAAATCTACATTCAAAAAGGCGGTGAGTACATCAATTTGAGTCAAAACGCAACTACACTGAACTGCCACTGATAATAAAAGTCGAACAGAAAGGATACTACACACTGGAAAATAGAAAAATTTCTATTCTTGTTGAGGAATTTAAAAGCCATAAGCCACAAGCTTCGTACCATCTTCTTTAATTTTAAACGCCCAACGTGTTTCTATAGCTTCCGTACTTTTAGGCAATTTTACGAAAGTCCACGTTTTAAGTTCCTCGTGCGACTCTAATTCTGGACATATTGCGCTTTTCCATTCTTCCGATTCTATAGCTTTTTCAAATGTTTTTAGTTCTTTATCAGTTGAAGATAGAAAACAGTTTGATGTGTACAGTTCATAGTCTTTTAAATAACCAGGTATCTTGTTTCTTCTTTTTGTAGTAATTACTTTCTCCTGCTCATTTGCGTCTTTAGAACAACTTTCTTGTAAATTGTTTTGCATAACTTGTTCTTTGTCTACACTAGTTGCCATAATTGGATTATTTTCTATCACTTAAATTGGCTCTACGAGGATGTATTGATATCTAGTTAAAATATTGCGTTACCATAGCAACAAACAATAACTTATTAGAAGTGTCAGTGTAAAGTTTGACGTCAAAAAGTAAACCAGAGTCACGCAATAAATTAAATGAAAAAGATGTCCACCGAAATTGTGAAAATCGAAAAATTGAGTATCGAGCCATCATCAAGTACCTGTATTTAAAAGGGTTAAGAGGTAAGCAGATTTACAAAGATATGCTTAATACCCTTGGTGATCAATGTCCTTCGTATGCAACCGTCAAAATTGGAATGCAAGCTTCAAAAGAGGTAAATTTTCCATTGAAGATGATGACCGATCGGGAAAGCCAGTTTCTGTGTCAGTCCCCGAAAATATCGATGCAGTTCATGACATGATTTTATCAGACCGTCGAATTGGGCTAAAACGGATATCTGAAGCACTGAATATTTCATACGAACGCGTTCATCATATGGTTCACGTCAATTTGGACATGAGAAAATTGCTGCAAAATGGATCCCCAAATGTTTGAATGTTGACCAAAAGCGTGCAAGGGTAGAAGCATCGCGTTCGATCTGTGCTCGATTTGAAAACGATGTAGACTTCTTAAACCGAATTGTTACTATGGATGAGACTTGGGTACATTTCTACGATCCAGAAACAAAGCAACAATCGATGGAATGGCGACACTCTGGTTCTCCAAGACCTAAGAAGTTTCGTGTCCAAAATCTGCTGGAAAAGTTTTGCTTCAGTTTTTGGGATTGCCATGGAGTAATCATGATTGATTTTTGGATAAGGGTAGAACAATAACTGGAGATTACTATTCGACATTACTGACCACTCTACGGAAAAATATTAAAGAGAAAAGACGCGGAAAGCTATCCAAAGGTGTTTTGTTTTTGCAGGACAACGCCCCTGCACACAAATCTCATGTTGCCATGCAAAAATTTGTGATTTAGGGTTTGAATTACTAGAACACCCCCTTATTCACCCGATTTGGCTCCGTCCGACTATCACCTCTTTCCTCAACTGAAAAAAGTTTAAAAGGTCGTACATTTTCTTCCAACAAGGAGGTAATAGAAGCTGTGGAGGTCTGGTTTGCAGAGCAAGAAGAAACATTTTTTTAAAGGTCTAGAGACGTTGCAGGTTTGCTGTAATAAATGTATCCAATTAAGAGGAGAATATGTTGAGTAATAAAATATTTTGACATTGAAATTTTGTTTGGTTCTATAGTAGGCTAAGAATTTTCAATATATCCCGTACATCAATTTCTTGAGAATTAGTTTCGAACATTTTATTATCTTTGTATACCATGGTTGACTAGTCAAATTTTATATCTCTTGACTTAATTTTTTTTCTTTTCTGTGGTAGCCACAACCTGTAACTAACTCCACAATAACCAAGCATAATTGCACGAATTGCGCCAGGTTCCAACTTTTTGGCTAAGGCATCAGAGTATGCCATGTTCTACAACCAAATATTTTTAATTTGGATATATCATTTCACCTATTCCATTGGTTTGACGGAGTTTTATCTTTAGGTAAAACCAAAGTTGGTGATCTATTAGTTTCATACACAGTACACTTTAGTGCTTCTCCAACAAAGATTTTGGGATCCCCAGAATTAATCAATTTCGTTCATTTTTTCACATTTACCGTTCATTTATGGAAAATGACATATGGTGTATTCCATATCAATACCATTTCTTTCAATAAAATTTAAAAGATATTCAGATTTTGCTTTTCCTCCATCTTATTCGCTGGACGCTTTTTCCAAACCGAGTTTTTATTTGTCGAACGTAATTTATCAAATTTTTAGCTGCCTTGCTCTTATGCTTTAACAGTTTAATAACGACAAAGTGTGAATAATCATCTAATATCACCTGGAAATATTTTTTTCCATTTAGTGTGCTTGGTGTAATAGGACCAACTAAATCACTTGAAATAAAATCACCTATTCCTGTTGCGCTTCTTACTCTCATAAAAAGTTGCCGTTTCGTCTTTTTTTGCACATGCTTTACAAAATTTGAGTGGCCTAGGTAAATTTAATTGTGAGAGACCA
Organism: Abscondita cerata; assembly: GCA_030710515.1. Lineage (NCBI taxonomy): Eukaryota > Metazoa > Arthropoda > Insecta > Coleoptera > Lampyridae > Abscondita > Abscondita cerata. The sequence continues at coordinate 168,170 of JALBCR010000986.1, forward strand.
TTATTTGAAATATGACCCAACCTCTTGTGCCGTAGCTCTCCTCATCGACAGCTATTAAGCATTCTTCATTGAATCGGTCTGCTTCAAAATAATCTAGACCATTGTGAGCTTTGAAAAATGTTTCTCATAAAACTTTTGAACTCCCTTTGATAAATGATTTAAGGCACTAATATCATAGATGAAAAATTTATCTTCAACGATTATGCTTTAATTACAAGTTTCTGTTGTTAATAAAATAATTTCACTCTCACCTTGTGCATGATTTGCATGGCTATCGTTTTCTCTGTTACTCGGTTGTAAAGTGAAATTCTCACCACGGCCCTTTTTGGTTCTATAGTGTGTATAATAACGTTCCCAATTTGGTGCACGCCCTCTGAAATTTTTCTGACAGTTTTCCTGGAAGTGTGAACTATCCCCACATTTAAAGCAACCACTATTTTGAGCTTTAAGACCTGTTTCATAAGCTTTTTGAGAATTAATTCTTAATTTATGATCCAAAAGTCGAGCCTTTACAAAGTCCATTTTTTTCTACTGTTTCCAAGCCGTGATCACTGTATCATAATCTTTGGGAAGTGAAAGAAGCAAATGGCATATTTTATCACTTTCATCTAGTGTAGAACCCAAATCACTTAGTTTTTGGATAATTTTATCGAAATTGAGAAAGTGATTTTGTAAATTTTTATTTCTTTCGCTCTTTAAGTTTACAAGCTTTCTCCATAACGTTAATTTAGAAAATGAACTGGACCTTGCAAATACGTCCTTTAAAGCTTGAAGCATTTCTTTTGACGTCCTAGAATCTTGAATAATATCAATTTGTTTGTCAGAAAGACCTTGTATAATAACAGCTTTTGCTTTTGCGTCGTTAATAAGAAAAGCTTTCTTTTTTGTTTCATCTGTTGGTGGGTCATTATCCAGAACATTAGAAATTTGTTACTTCTCAAGTATTGCATTTATCCTAAACTTCCAGTTTATGAAATTATTCCACAAAGTATAGGAACCGGCAAAAGTAAGCACGGACATTTGTATCTTCTTTTTTAAAGCACTTTTAATTGAAATTATTTAAACACTACAGCTGTTGCAGATAGAACTCTGAGCCCATAACCTGTCAGATAGTTATCGAAGCACTTATATTGTAATTACACAATTAATATTAAATGAATGAATACACTTTTAAACTTATCTGTATTTCGAATCTTTTAAAAATGACACATTACATTTATTAAATATTTTCTTAGTTGACAGTTCTCTAGCAACGTTGTCAATGCTACCTAATTTCTTTTAACACGTTACTCAATTTTATGTTAAGGTGTCTCCCAGTTGTTTCAGGTGTACGTCAAGGGTAAATACTAGACCACTATTATTTATTGTGTATACGTGCAATTTACGAAAGAGTGTAAAACATAGGGACTACCATCTTTACGCAGATGATACTCAGTTACTATTTGTCCTTGATTCTGAGAATACTAAAAATGCTGTAAAAAACCTGAATGAAGATAGTGAAATGAAATTAGTGAAATTATCTGAACAGCATAATTTAAAGGTAAACTCTAACAAATGCTTTGCTATGCTTTTGGTAGAACGAATCAAAGACAATTAGTTATATTTGAAGTAGAAATTAAAATGGCACATTACTACCAATCTTAGAATCAGTAAAAACCTTGGACTGTGTATTAATTCTAGTCTTTGATTTAAGAAACATACATCTATGACAATTCAAAAATGCTATGCACAGTTGAAACTAATTTTTAACAATAGGTATTATTTCAGTCAAATAATTAAAACATTGTTATGTCAGACACTAGTACAGTGAAACCTCTATTTTCGCCCACCTCTCTTAAATGCGGCCACCTTTAAAATTGGTCAAGTTTTCCAAGTCAAAAACCAATTATACGAAAATATCCATATTAATGACCACCTCCCGATAACGGCCACAATCACTTACTTGTAAACTTTTTTGGAAAAATACATGTAATTCTACCTACCATTTTCGACGATTCTTATGTAGTGTCATTAGTAGAGGCTTAAGTAATTACAGGTATTTAAGAACGGATTTACAATAGACAGTCATTACAGAGAAAGTGCAATTAAAGGGCTTATTAGGTTTACCCAAAAATCGTATTTTGCGTACATAATTTGAATTAGTATGTTCAACAGTGCTGTTACATATAGAAGTACAAAAAATTACAATGTCGTTTTAAAAGAAAACGTTTGTCTCTTAAAGAGAAAATTGATATAATTGTGGAAAGTGAAAAGTTTACTACCAGTGCTAGGAAGTTGGCTAACAAAAATTTAGTGGTAGAAGAACACAAGTTAACGATATTTTAAAAAACAAATGTGATTTAAAAAAGCTATTTGAAGAAGGTTTTAATACAGAGCAGAAGAGAAAATTTCCTAGAACTGAAGGTTTAGAAATTGGCCAAGTGGTTTACAATTGGTTTTGTAAAGCTAGGAATAAAAATATCCTTATATCTGGACCTTTAATAAAATAGAACGCATTCGAAGTTGCGGAACATTTAAAAATTACGGATTTTAAAGCTTTATATGGGTGGCTTAAGTGATTTTGTCAAAGACATAACATAACCTTTAAAACAATCTTCGGGGAGTCAGCTGATATTAACATGGACACTGTTGAAGCTTGGAAAGCAAAGCTGTCACTAATATTAAAGGAGTATTCACCCAAAAATGTGTACAATGCTGACGAGATAAGACTTTTAAAAAATTATGCACTATTGATTGTAGTATTTTGACTGGAAAGCCCTAATTTAAGTATTCAATATATAATCAGTGAATTAGACTATAGTAAAGGCTCTGTGATTCGAACAATGAAAGTGGTGCAGAAGAATCCAAAGTTTTTACGTCAAACATTAAAGATATAGGTGAAGTGTGTGAAAAACTAAGAGATGTGCAAAGTTTTCATTTTCTAATGATAAGAATGAGCTAGCGGTAGAAGTACTTCAGATTTTATAAAATGTGAAATACTTAAAAGATTTTAATAAACAACGCATAGAAATAAAATTTTTGCTCCCAATAACGGCCACCTTTATATACCGGTTACTTTACAGCAAATTTTAGTGACCGCTATTTAAAGGTTTTACTGTACTGTCTCAGTTTAATTACTGTGATAGTATTTATGGTCCATGCCTGGATAAAGCTGACTTTACCCAAATTCAACGCAATCAAAATTTATGCCTCCGTTTGATGGTTGAGATTAGAAAATAGAACGCATTTCATACAAACTCATTAAAATAAATTGACTCAATATAAAAAAATAGAAAGCATTTCTAATGTATATAACTCACTGCCCGAATATTTGTTACGGTTTATTTGTAAACGAACTAAAATAAAATACAACAGTGCTAGAAAGCCGGCCGGCAGTTCTTCTTAATCGAAAGTGGTCGTTGGTTGATTGAGAATTGTTCGAAATGAAGGCCTCTACACTGCTTGAAAAATTTAGAAAGCGCCACATAGGATTACGTATAAGAAATATCTAGAGCCACTAAAAACTCGTAGACACAGAAACCAACCGTACGTAAATAGAAATATGTATATTGTTATAGCGACTAGAGTTCAATTAACACACAGAAAACACATAGACACAAAAATAGATAATATCATTTAGAATGAATAGCACAATATAGTTATCAAATAATAATAATTCACTAGAGCGAATTAAAGCACGAATACAAATTTGAGGCACAAACGCCCCAAATAGGTTAGCGTATTTGACAGTCGTTGTACCGAGTATCTCTGCAACAACAATTACGGAGAGTACCGAATCTTGGCCGATTATTTAAATACGTTCAAGGCGTACGGCAGATGTGACAACTCCCGTATCTAAATCTAATATTTGATGATCCAACAAAGAAAAAGGAAAAAACCAAAATGGACTCAGTTGATAACAGTTGCTGGACTGCTCACAATGAATCAAATAAACGGCTTATCTTGGGTGGTGGCTTGGACTCAACATAACCATAATTAAATATCCATTGACTAATTAAAACATAGTACGTCTGCAATGACCAGCAGAATAAGCCAAATGGGCCAACCCACAAAAAAGATCAAAAAAGAAAAAAAGTGCGTGCAATTAATAGAACCCGTAAGAGCAAATATTTTATTATAACAAAAGAAAGTAAAAAAAGGTAATTACACAAGAACCGTAATCAAAGACTTATTCCCTACTTTGAATGGGATGATTTTACTTCAATCAAATCAAAAGACAATGACACTAAGTAATTTCAAACAACATTTATTTAAAATACTATTGAATAAGCAAGCTTCATAATTATTTTTTCTTTTACAGTACAAGATTACATTTAAATCAGAAACTTTGACGCAATAAACCACCAAGTTAATTTAATTTAAAAATTTAAACTGGGTTAAGTGGAAGAACAGATGGCTTTTAAATCTATCTGAACTTCGCCATTTTGGGACTAACAACAATGTGTATTAAAATTTTTTTTTTTCTTTTTTATATATATCTTTATCCAAATACAGTCTATATTATTATTATTATTATTTTTAAACTAGATTTAACTCGACCTTAGGTCGGGGTTACGTCTTTATGTCGGGTCTAGACCAAGACATAAAGATACTTTAAACTTATTGTGTTTGTGTAACATGTTGTGTTATGTTTATGTTTAAAAATTTTCTGACTATGTGGCATGTATTAAGTATTGTTGCTTTTTGTAGTGTTGTATATGTATATTTGTTTAATTGAAGTGTGTGTAGGCTGTCGTGTAATGTTTTGGGTATGAAACCAGTTGCTGATATGACAATGTGAACCGTCTTAACCGTTGCCATACGCCACTGGTCTTTTATTTATATGGACAGATCTGTATATTTTTGTATCTTTGTTGTGTGTGTAGACGGTATGTTATGTGAATTTAGTATTGCTATGTCTATGAGGTATGTAGTTTTATTCTGTTTGTCTACAAGTGTTATGTCAGGCCTATTGTGATGTATTGTTTTATCTGTAATGATTGCCCTGTCCCAATATGTTTTGTAATTTTATAATTCTTATTATAATAATTATTTTCTTCTTTATTCTCAGCTTTATCAGGATTATTTTGCTGATAGGTCATCAGTAGTGACAGAGATAAACTTCAGTATTTCCTGTCAGGTTGGTGCTTGTCCTAGTCTGGAGCTAAGAATTTTTTACCATACGGCACGTTTTTAGTATCACTGCACTCTGAATTAGTATAGTATAGGTCCCTTTCGGTATTTGTAGGAACTCCAAATTATTTGGTAGCTTTTTGTTGCCACCCTCGACAGACATAACTATTGGTAATATGTTTATTTCTTTGAGTTTTATATTATTATTATTATTATTATTATTATTGTTGTTGTTATTATTATTATGACAATTATTCTTATTTGTTCATAAAATGAAAGTAATTTATCAGTGAATAGTTTTTAATGTAAATTAATTATGACTTCAATTATTGACTACTTCATATAATTTTAATTGTAAATATTAACATCATTCACGTCATATTTGATATCAACAATTTTAGTTCCTGATGAAACCAATACCTCATTGGCAAAATTTTGAAAATAAACATCTTACAAATTATCAAATTGTCTCGGTTTAATCCTAAACAACTTAAACCATTTTGATATGCGTAGGGTTTGGGATTGAACCCAGGCAACATTAAAATAGGAAAAGATACGTCGTAAATATTTTTGTTTAAATTTTACTACTAGCGTTATTAATAATTCTTACCTGTCCGTTAATTGTCACAAATTGGTTCAACATAACAATCACATCCATAAAAATAACCAATATCCAATACAAAAGATTAACCACCAGATTGAGAAATACTAAGTATCCATTATATTCATTAATAGTAAACCAATACAAACTAGTTAAAGAAACTAGAAATAAAATCGCTAGTTTATATAATAAAAATACTTGAAATATTATGTTAACGTCTTTTCCTATTTGTTGCAAATTGATAAATAGTTTTACAACAGCGCACATCGAATTTTTATAAATAGGAACAGCTTTTTCCGTTTTTAAATAGTCATGAATAATTTTTATTCTATTACCAATTAGATCTAAGGTATTTGTTATAAAACATGTAAAAGACGTGTTCAATATCACTGTTACATACACAAAAAAATTACATCCGGGATTCGGAATGGTTAAATTTTTTTCAAAGCATAATACTGACGTTGCTAGACAAAATGAGAAAAACTAACATGATTAGTATAATCATACTAAATATTAAACGATTTCTTGAACGGGTATAATTAATTTTCATTTGAGTAGTAATTTTAATATTTTTATCGACAATTAATAATTTTTTAACAACTGCAAACACACGATTTTTATAAAACGTAACTGTGAAGAAGTACTGACAAATTCCTAGATTAGCAATAACTAATAAGAGAAAATTTGTTACAGACAATAATGATTTTAATGACTTTTGACAAGAATATGCATGAAAAAAATTCAATAACATTATAATTGTTAAAGAAGATACATTCATCAGTTTAACTTTTTACTTGTTGATCTTACAATCACAAACCCCAAAAATGTTGAATATTTTTGAAGTGGACGTAAAACATAAAGAACATCTTTAGTTTTATTAGACATATTACTAAAAACGGGAAATACTTTTTGAAATAACACTTTGCTTTTAACTTGATAAGCTAGAATTTGATTTTTCAACTGTTATAAAGTAATGTCACAATAATGAAATATTAATGTGAAAAACCATTTCTTAATGCTGCTATTAGCAAATGGTAATTTATTTACATTTACTCAACAAAACTGCTGTTTAAATACCGTATACATAAATCAACAACATAGTTTGACGTTAATTACTGCATACTATTATGTAAAGTGCATTATCTACAAAAGCTTCGCCACCAGTTAAAGGAAAGTGAAGAAGGTGAAAAAAATATTACAATAAGATATGTTGGGGTATTCCAAAAATTGTTGATCAAAAAAACTAACCAACGGGCAAACTACTCTTTTGTGTTACTATCAAAATGTAAATGGTTGTCGAAGTAAAATAAAAAACTTATCATCATCATTATTAATGCAGGATTTTGATTTTGTTATTCTCACTGAAACCAATTTAACATCATCTATATCTAATAACGAACTCGGTCTTTTCAATCATAATGTATATAGGAAAGATAGAGATTCGGCTACTAGTAACAAATTGAGTGGTGGGGGTGTTTTAATTGCTGTCACTAAGCGCTTGTCGTCACGTCTTGTAATTTCTCAATCTAATTCGGTTGAGCAAGTATTCATTACAATTCAAAACAATCAAACGCGTCTTCTTGTCGGAGGTGTGTATATTCCACCAATGAGTACTAATGATAAATATCAAAATCACTGTTCAACGGTTGAACAAATATTAACGTCAAATCAACATTTTACTGATGTAATTATTGCCGGTGATTACAACCTTCCAGATACTTCCTGGTTAGAATCTCAAAAGCATTGCGTTCTATCAAACTTTCCCAATGCACGTATCATACAGGATTCTTTTTATCACTAAATCTTCTGCAAACAAACTATATCTCTAATGGTGACGGTAAATTACTGATCTTATCTTCTCATCATTTGATTTACTATATTTAGCCCGATCCATAGATCCTTTACTGCCTGAGGAATCAAATGGTTATCACCCAGCTCTATCATTTTCAATTGGCCAAACCAGTAAAGTGAACATGTTAAAGAATTACTATTCATTTTATGATTTCAAGAGATGTGATGTGATAAACTTTAAAAGTTATCTTGCTCAAAGTGATTGGTCAAGTATCTCTAGATCTACTACGGTAAACGAAGCGTATACAAAGTTTGTAAATATTTTAGACAACGGAAATAAGATGTTTACACCAATAAGACTTATTAGATAATCGAATTTTCCAAGAAAATATGAAAAAGTATTACCATATTCTATACAAACAGTCCAAAAATCAAAATTATTACATTGAGTTCTCCAATATCCGTAGTCAATGCAATAGGTTATATCGATTCGATTACAATAATTATTTAAAATCCATTGAAAATTTTATTCTCCATAATATTAAAAGTTTCTGGAACTATGTGAATACAATACAAAAACATAAAGATTACCCATCTGAAATGTCATACAATTTAAAAACAGCCTATAATGCTAAGGGTATAGCTGTTCTTTTGCTGACCATTTCTCAAGTGTTTTTGACTCCCCTGCTAATAATGTCCCCAAATTACGATTTTGATTCTTCTCTGAATATCAATTCATTTCAAGTTAGCCAAGATGTTGTACTGCAGAAACTCCTGTCTCTTGATCAAAGGAAAGGGCCGGGATCTGACCAAATATCTCCAATTATATTGAAACATTGTGCTTCCATATTAACACCACATTTAACTAATCTCTTCCCTTTCTTCTGGTATTTTTCCCGATGATTTAAAAATTTAGTCTCATTACACCAATACATAAAAGTGGAGATAAGTCACTTATCTAAAACTATAGACCAATTGCAATTCAATCTTGCATTGCTAAACTCTTTGAAAGTTGTGTTCGTGATGTATTAACAACTTGTTCGAAAAACATAATCAGTAATGATCAACATGGCTTTATGAAATGTAGATCAACGGTCACAAACTTACTATCTTTTCAAGCTTCTCTGCTTGATTCCGTTTACGCAGGTTATCAAGTAGATGCAATATTTACCAATTTCAGTAAAGCTTTTGATAAAGTCAGTCACCATCATCTTATTGCTAAATTGAGAGCTTATGGATTAAATGGATCACTTCTAAATTGGTTTCATAGTTACCTCACGAATAGAAAACAGAGCGTAAAAATTAAATCTGCAGTTTCTAAATACATTCAAGTAAATTCAGGTGTTCCTCAAGGATCCCTCTTGGGTCCCTACTTATTCTTAATATACATTAATGATCTGGATTTACCGAGTCCCATTCAAAAAATTACTATTTGCTGATGACCTTAATTTTTTACCGTAATCAAAACACCCAGTGACTGTGACCTTATACAAAACAGTATCAACTTTTTGGAAAATTGGTGCAACCTAAATTGTATGTCATTAAATATTAATAAATGTGTGACAATCTCATTTCATAAATCACATAATTATACTATATCAAATCAGGTTTTAACAAGAAAAAATACAATAAAAGATCTTGGTGTTATGCTGTCCTCAGATTTAACTTTTAATTACCACATAGACGCAGTTTGTAAAAAACTTCCCAACTAATTGGATTTGTCTACAGAATGACCAAAGAATTTAGAGATATTACATCAATCCGTGTTCTATACAATTAATTAATTCGTTCTCAGCTCGATTATTGTGCAATTGTCTGGTCACCACATTGTGTCGTTCATAGTGAAAGGTTAGAGAATCTTTCAAAAAGAATTATAAGAATCATTGGATTAAAACTTGGTTATGATTATGATAATATCCCTTACGCGAACATATGTGAAGTTTTAAATATTGCACCTTTATTACATAGAAGAAATATATTCAGTCTTAAATTTCTCCATCGCCTCATTAATAACCATATTGCCTCGCCGTACTTACTGTCCAGAATTTGTTTCAACATTCCTCGCATTAACCAGAAACCCTATAAGCTTTTAAGGTACCTTATGCCCGTACAAATTATATGTATATAGTATTATATTATAGTGCCGACGAAAATTGCAATTGTTATTAACAAAAACTAAAAAAAAGCGGCTCAGTATTGTGGCAGCAACTCAAAAACTATAAGAAATAGCAGAAATCTCAAAAAATATTCTGAAAGAGGAAAAAATTTCCAATAAACAACTTCCAAGTCAAAATGTATAAGTTTTAAAAATTAAATTAAACATTTTATTAATTAGTATACTGTGTGTCCTATATAATTTATTAATTTGAATCCGTTTGACATCATCAACTTTTGATGATTAATTCAAATTTTGTGACTTAAATTACTTCTTATCCTCGTTTCTCTGTTTCAACTGATTAAAATCACTTAATTTTTTGTAATAAGCATCCCTGATTTCTTTGGTACCAAACTCCATGTGGCTTCTTCAGCATTTCTTGCAATTTTGTCTAAAAGAAAACTTTTTCTTTTCATTTCCATTTGAGCAGTTTTTCTGCAAAATTTTTCTCAAATAATAGTTTACTGTCAAGAAACAAAAAGAAAACACAATAACATGACAACGAAATTATAGACTATGGTTCGTTTACGATAGCAATAGAATGACGTCACGCAACAGTTTGTGGTCATGTTCGCATATAACTTTGCTCGTGAAGTTTTGCCAACTTTTTCATATGCGGACTGTGACTTTGGATATGTATGATAGGCATATGTAAACGGTAGTGAATCGACCCTTAGAGGACTTTTTATATCTCATTGATTCTTCAATTTGATTTTTAGTGCACCCGCTATCCTCAAAAGCAGTTTCAGATGTTCAAATTTTACCTGAAGATTACCTGGTTCACAAATATTTTAAGCTTGTTCGGTCAAGGTGTTGATTATTTCTGTACCTGTTGGAGTGTGTAAATTCTCTGTACACTGTGTGATCACAAGCACATTCAAGAAAACCAGTTGTTTATTTTCCGTTCCTATAGTAAACTGGATACTATGGTGTCGGCTGTTTAAATGTTGAAGAAATTGATTTTTCTCGTTTCCAAAAGACAGTATTACTAACGTACCGAAATCATGTCGTTGGTTTGTGTTCCGTGGTCTTGATAGATATCGATGTCGTTTGTAGAGCAATAAAATGTCAGGATTAAGAAATGTGAACGCAGACAAGGACATTGTCATTCCGATAGCCAGATTCGACAAAAACAAGTTTACCACTTACCAAATAATTTATCAAGTTAATTTCGCTACTAGAAGATACTCAAAAACGAATTTTAAACTCCGACTGTTTTTCCAAGACTTTACGGGCTACTCAAGATCTACAAGACAAGTGTTCCTCTAAAACCAATTGAGAGTGCTACTGGATCACCAACATACTATTTAGCTAAGTACTTGACTTCCTTGCTTTAACCTTATATAGAAAAAACCAACAGCTATATTAAGGACTTTATTTGCTAAATTCGAAACATCAACGTCAAATCCAAAACATTCTTGTAAACTTTGACGTGATCACGTTGTTTACCAAAGGTCTAGTAAAGCAATATCTTGTTATTGTAACAAAAATCTTTCCTACTGACATCAGCAAGCACTTTGAAGTCTGTTTTACTGATGCTTTCTTTGGAAAGGAGATTTCATTAAACAAAAAGATGGAGTGGCAATGGAAACACACTTGGTCACATGGTGTAGAGAAAATCTACACACACTCACACGTACCCGCACGACTTATCAAACCGCCATCCAGATGAAGACTGCAGAATAATCAAAACCCTAATGATACGAGCTGGAAGTATTTGTCCACCAGAGAAACTTCAAACGGAACTCAAACATATAAAAACTGTTTTTGAGCCTAACGGGTACACTAGAAAGTATATCGAAAGTTCAATAAGGTTTAAAAGTTTAAAAGCATCAGAATCCGAAAGTCGATTCAGTACCGCCTACGCATATCTACCATACATATCCAAAGTCTCACACCCTATAGGAAAAATTTTACAGAAGTATGTCACTTCAAACCAACCAAAAGATTCAGCATACTATCAAATCAACAAAAACAAAAGAGACCTTTTTTGAGCAACCGAAGTTTACCGTATACGTTGTTCTTGTGGAATAGATGGAACGATCAATAGATCAATGAGAACTACGATTTAAGAGCATTAAGCAAACTGTCGTCTGGGTACAATTCAACTCATTAGTTACATTCAATATCGGAGATGGAAAGACCTCTGAAAAACATGTCTACAAACAAGCCGCAAAATCCTAAACCAATTTGACATTTAAAAAAAAATCTTTGTAGGTTAAATGACGCAATGAATTATCCCCAAAACTTACCAAAATTTCTGATTTTAGAGTTGGTCTATGTAGTAATGTTTATTAAAAGCCAACCAACGGTTTTTGAGTTGTATAACATTCGTGAATTAAATCATCGAAAAATCTATGTAGATTAAGAGCCCTGTTGGTTTTGGTTTTAGTTATGACATCTCGATGCCAGTTTCATCCAACCAGCAGATACTTAGATATCTTGTTACATACAAACGGACGGTTAAAAGACCAGCCAGTCTCAAAACGAAACATTTATTTTAGTTATATTATACAAAGGATGATAGATGCTAGTAATGCGTTACTGGGCTAATTGACTTCTCAGGCTTTAACGGTCCAAATCATTGCATTTTTTGAAAGAGGAGAATTTTCTCTATCAGTACCATCTTAAGTCTTGCCCGTTAAGGCCTGAGAATTTACACAAAATAACCTTAAAATTTATTTATATTTTGCATAGAAAAGTATGAGAATCAATGCGTTTTCTGCATGCATATGCATATAGTGCTATATGTTTTGAATGTCGTCGCTGATAAATGATAAATACAATATGATGTATGTCAAAATAGTACATTATTTAACAAGAATTGTAAGAAGCATATTACGTACGACTGTGAAAAGCTACGCACGTGCCTCGTAGCGGAGAGTGCGTAATTACAAGAGGACGTAATTGCTTTACAATTTCAGATATGTACTATATTTTATCTACAACCACCTCAATAGTGTTATCCGGTTAAACAATTATTGAAACATTATTTTTAGTGATACTTACCTAGGAGCTTACTTAAAATAATTTATTAATTACTACAGTACAGTTATTCAAAATCAACAAAAGGCTTGGATTCATAGATACTTGTCACACTATTATTTAACAGAATAATTTTACTGGTACTGGTAATAGCACTACTATTTTTGATTATTGTAAAAGCAATTTTCCTCGAGGAATTTATATGGCCGTGAATAGAACCATATACAACTTTTCTCATAGTGACCGGACGGCTACCACCGAACATTCTTATGCTAACAGATCACAACGCCCTAATTTTAAGAAACTGTGGAAAAGCCCGCATAGGCGAAACGTCGGCAAATTGAAACATATCACCACCAAAATCTGTAAGAATGGTGGGACGTAATTTTGAAACAATGACCTGTATATGTGCAACAATTTTCGCTAGTGCATTATTGATTTACAATTCTTAAAAATCTTCTTTTTAAATATATAAAATGTTTAATTAATTTTGTAGTTATTCAGTTACGCAAGTAAAAACTATGCGATTTGTTTACCACAACGCATTTGATCACATACGTAGCTTACATAGTAGATAATAGTTATTTATTTACGTCCATATACGAAAGTGACAGCTTCAGTACTATCTAGTAATCAAGAAAGTTGATGATATCAGCTACTTAAAAAATTTGGGTTCACCTGTTACGATATTTTGTATAAAACACACTAGTTTGTTATAGAATAACACGTTATAGCATGGGGCCTAAGCAATATACTATAAAAAGTGAATGATATCGTGTGGAATTTCGACTCGAGGCGATAGGAGTGCCGAAATTTGCAAGCACAGATAGACACTTTCCGTGCGAGTCGTGTACATTATTTTCCCACGACCATAACTTTAATAAAGCGAAAGATTTAATTTAGTGTCAAAATTACATTGTTTATAAAATTAATTGTTATAGTACTATGTTTAACGACCATGTTATAACGTGTCATTCTATAACAACTATAGTCTGTATACTATTGGCGCGGAGTGATAAATCATAATTGCTTGAAATAATTCTTTATTTTCTTGTGAAAGCGGTACTTCTACGGTTAAGTAAAAGCAATAAATTTTAACCAAAATACGATCATTGTGCCGCTCTTGCAGCATATCGACCCATCTATGGTCTGAGAACAATAGCTTATTCTGTATAAGCACGTTGCCATCAGCCCAGGTACTGACGAAACGAGAATCATAGCTGTAGATGTGGGTATTATACCAAGATACAAAAATAATGGTATATAATACGTAAGAAGTAAAATTTGTAATGTGATCTACTATACAAATAAAATAAATAACATATAACCACATAATAATTCATATCAAGCTAGATTTTACTATTATAATATATTTACTTACTAAAAATATGATTTTCCAAACATATCAGGTACCTACGCCAATGCAATGTGGGAGATTCGATAATTCTGACAGGTTTATTACTCCGCGCCAATAGTATACTGAGTATAGTGTGTTTTATACAAAATGTCGTAACAGTTGAAGCCTAATTTTTAAGGTGGTTGATATTGCCATCTTTCTTGATCACTAGATTGCACGGACACTATGGTCGTGTGAAACAATTATATCCGATTATTGACATCGTTGACATTTCTATTGTCAATATTATTGCCATCGTTGTTGGAAGCTCCAGTGTTAGTGGGTCGCAAGACAAGGTAAGTGTAATAATTATAAAAGAATATTGATACATGTTATATGAGGATTGAGCGATGTTATGTAGTTAATTGAATTACATAATTTTTATATTTTAGATGGTTACTCTACCCAGATCAAAATGTCTAAACTGTATCAGAAACATCAACGTTAATCAAAGAACCACAATTGGGTTTGGGCAAAAGTAAGTGGAAGAAAAAGTCAAAATGGATTGTTATTTACATTTGATGGTCTTCTCTGCAACAAATGTTATATGGAAGTAAAATCAAAGTGGCCGAATGTTCCCAACGACAATACGGATGTACATAGTGTTAGTGCTAATACTGAGTGTGATCTTGTTCCTCCGCAAAACTTAATGGAGGAAGAAGGTGTTGATCATTTGATGCGAGTTGAAGAGGAGAATGCAATTAATCTGTTGGAAAATCATGAGGCAGCTAATGATGACATTGGAGATAAGAGATTATGGGTAGTCCAGGAGCATGGAAAAATTGAGCAAACCATCAAGCCGTTGGGGAACAAAGTTCACAGTGGAGCGAAGATAATCCAAAAGCACGGCAAGAATCAAGCAATTTTACCCATACGTGGAAAAATGCAGTCGACTAGTTTAATTGACAAAGTTAATATGAGTTATATTAAATATTATTTACTCAACTTAAGTTAATTAAAAATTGAAACTACTCAAGTTGCACTGATTGAATTCAAACGTATATCAAAGGTAGTGCATAGTGTCATATATTTGCAGCGACTTGATAAACTTCTCCAACTTAAACATTTTAATTGCTAGTTTTATTAAAAATAGTGTTTTCCAAGTTATTAATTAATTGTATACGTGTTACTGTTTTCGTTTCGTAATCTCAAGCGGAACCGCAACCAGGCTGTTCAAAATGGTTTTAAAATCAAACCGGTTGTCGCAGCGCCGTGAGAGAAAAAAGGGTTGAAATCTACCATTAGCTTAGGTTATGTAAGTTCCGTAAGAGTTCTATATCTGTGAATTGAATAAGTTTTGAGTGTATGCTCCATCACAATAATAATCTAACATATAATACATTAACAGGAGAAAGTGTGCGTGACTCTTCCAGATCCCTTGCAAACCCTTGCCAGAAATAGCGGGTTGAGATGCAAAGTAAAAAGCACAGTTAGGTCTGCTGGGAGACAAAGTGTGCTTGCGGAGCAAGAAGGTGTTGCTTTAATTCGAAATGCAAGTAGAATTATGAGAGATCCGCAGATGAAAGAGTTGGAAATGAATTGCTCAGGTGCAAATCAGGTAAACTAAACCGTTTCGACAAACACTATATTGCGCTGACCAGGAGTACATTAATATGAATACTTCTTTGATATAGAAATCTACTGTCATTTCCCACCATTCTGGTTCCTCAGATGCACGTTGAAATGCAGGTGAAATATAGCAAATCTGTGCAGTCTGCAAAACGACCCGTTCCCAACTACTGAGAACCATAAAGATTGTTAAGTCTACTAATCGTATTTACTATGACGACATGTGGTCCATCAGTAGCAGCTATTTTAAATGTTGGTTTTGTATGCATGAGAAAAATGCCAAACATTTGACACTATCACGCCTTATCCGGAACCGAATAAAAAAGAAATACAGTTATATATAAGTTTTGATAAAACTTCGGATTGGTCTATTACAAAAACTTCTTGGTTTTCTTTTTGGTGTTGAGCAGAGAAGCGTTAGTAAGACGATCTGGAGGGTAGCTGCCATATTAGAAAAGTCGTTTGTTTCGAAGTTTCTTGGTTTCCGCAGCTTGACCAGAAATGAACTACACGAGAAACACGACTCACAATTTGTTCAGAAAGCTGTACAGCGTTCCAACGCATAACATTACACTGTTTCTAGACGGTTAGTATTCAACTTGTTTGGAATTCGTAAAATTCACATACAATAATTTTTTGTAGGCACCTACTTGTATGTTCAGAAATCTGGAAACCATGCTTTCCAGCGCAAGAGCTTTAGTTGCCAAAAAGGTCAAAACTTAGTCAAGCCGATGATAGTGATTGCACCATCCGGATTCATCATCAAAGCTGCGTTGGACTGTATTTTGCTTGACGGCAAACATAATGACGCCGCTATATTAAAACGCGTGCTGCAGAAAGAAAAAGAAGGTATTAAGGATCTGATAAAATTGGAGACACTTTCGTTGGTGAGCATGATACAGTACTTTATAAAATATTGTGACAAGTAAAACAAACAAAAATCGATTGTTTTGTCATAGTTGATCGGGGATTCCGCGATGTAGTTGAGCTACCTTGTCGCAAAGTAAAAATGCCGATGCTGCTTCGGAAAGAACAAAAGCAGTTTACAGCGGCTGATGCTAATGAGTCACGCAAAGTAACCCTTACCAGGTGGCGGGTGGAGGCCATCAATGGACTTATAAAAAATGTCTTCCGTTTTTTTTGATCATGTGATACAATCGAAATACTACTATCAAAACGGCCAAAAACTGTTAAGACTGCTTCGAATAGTTTGTGCCATTCTGAACTGTTTTCGAATGCCGCTATTCTCTGACTCCCTTAAACACGAGGTCCTTTTGCAGAATATTATGAAATGGCGTCCAAAAGGAAATAGATTGGAGAAACTTGTCTTGATCGACAAGTGAACACTGAGCGAAAGTGTTGGGAAACAATCTGTGGCAGAACATTTGAAGGCTTTCCACGTTTGTCAATGGAAGAGCTTTAGAATGAACTGAAGAGCATCTCGCTCAAAGCATGGACTACGAATTGTATTTGCACAAAACTCAAAAACCCCAAATTGCTGCAGATAAAACTAGGATCCCAATTTAGCAAAACAACTAGTCACCAGGTTTTCATCCAGTACACTCGCAATCAACTAAGCGACTATTACTGTACATGTAAGAGTGGAGCCAGAACATCAGGTTGTTGCTCTCACGTGGCAAGTTGCCTGTGGTATTTGGGATACGGTAGGCACATGTTACCTGACATGCAGCCAAGATCTTTGGAAAGGGACTACTGGACATTGCGAGTTCAAAGTCAGCGTTCGTAGAAAATCCTGAATCTGATGCAGATTCCAAGCAAGAATTAGAAGATCCAGTACCATAGTCAATCAACAGTTAATTTGTTGTAGTTATTCCAATTGTTACTTTAATTTGCTATTTTTATACTGTACATAAGAATAACAGAGTGCGTTTGCCGAGGACTTAGTGATATTTGCTCCGAGTGAAGTGGATTTTCAAACAAACATACAGATTTGGGCGCGAGTGCTTAAAGATTACAACCTAAAAATAAATAGTGAAAAAACTAAAACAATGGTGGTGGCACAAACACAAGAAAACGTTAACGTAAATGTATTCGGACGGTAATAGAGCAAGTTGATAATTATAAGTATCTGGGGGGTAAATATAAATGCAAAAGGTAAACACGAACCTGAAATCAACAACAGAATCCAAAGTGCAGCAAAGACATTCTATAGTTTAAACACTAACTTTCTTAGCAACAATGAAATTTCAAAGAAAACAAATTGACCGTATTCAAAAGTATATGTACCAATTTTAACTTTTGGCTGTGAATCGTGGGTACTTTCAAAAAAGACAAAAATACACTTCAAGGCATGGAAATGAAATTTCTAAGGAGGGTCAAAGGAGTGACAAAACTGGACAGAATACGAAACGATAACATAAGAAAAGAACTGCAGATACAACCTCTAAACAAAAAATATAGAAGAGAAACAACCAAAATGGTTTGGACACCTAGTACGAATGGACAATGCCAGACAAGTAAACAAATATGGCAAGCAAAAATCAAAACCGCGAGAACAAGAGGCAGACTCTCAGAAATTAGAACACTACGGTCAGCAAAATACTTAAAACCAAAGAAATGTCTTGGATAGATGCAAAAAGACTTGCAGAAAATAGGAAAGAATGGATCAAATTTGTATTAAAGTAAAATAAATTTTAGGTATTTTATTATTTTAGTTTATTAGATTTATTAAATATGCTATATTAAAGTTAGAATCGAATATTAGTTGGTAGTTAAAAAATAGCTTACTTGGTTAGAGTTTATATTATTTTATTTTTCAGTTTCACTTTTAGTTTAGAATAATTAAAATGTAATACATGAGTAATGTAAAAAGTTACGACCTGACACCTAACGGTAGACAGGCACTGATATAATATATATATATATATATATATATATATATATATATATATATATATATATATATACAAGCATACGAACTTTATTTTCAATTTAAGTTTCAATTCACTCAGTGCAACTTGGCTGGCTTCTTAATCTTTAAGATCGCTTTCGTTGACAAATAACGACGATTGTGGTGCACTATCGACTCAAATTCGAATTATACTTATGTAGCAGATTCCGACGTAAAAGTTTACATTTGATCCTTTTTGTATAATTCATTTTTTTGTTTCAGAAAAAATGTTGGTTTATGTACAGGGTTATTCACTATAAATTACTCACAGTATATTATTTTCAATATAACAAAGTTCTGATTCATTGTAAATCATTTTGGTGATTGAATTAATGAAATGTCAATTATCAAACACAACATTTGTCATTTACATGGCTTACTTTGATAATGTTAATCAAATCCGTAGTTGAGTATCTAATTTATAAAATGTATAAAAATTACAAAGTACGCATAGGTATCCTACATTTATTCGTTTTGTGAGAAATTGTCTGCCTAATAAAAACGCACTGTACATGAGTGTGAAAGTTTAATTCAAAATTCTTGTACACGAAAGATCTGAAAAAATCAGGTTTCAACAATGAGTTATAAGTATAAATTAAAAACCATGGACCCACGTATTGTAAAAAATAGTCCAATTTGAATTCCTTAAAATTCTATATATTTAATGCAATTTACATAGTAACGGTAGCCCAAAACACATTACTATCATCTATCATCCTTTGTAAGAAAAAAAAAGGGTTTGGAAACCGTGGCATAAGTTCCTATCTTATATTTAAGATGTAAACTAAAAACTTTACTAAAACAGTTTTTCCGCTGGATAGTTTTTTCCCTGACGGACAACTCTCCTGGCGGCGAGATGTCGACGACAAGATGTCGATGGCGAAATTATCGACGTCGGAATGTGTACCGCATACTTGTATTAAAGATTCGGGCAGCAAAATAACAATTTATCTTTAAAGTTGCAATATATTATTAACTGTTTTGAAAATAAGCTATACAAATAAACCAAAAAAATAACTGATGTCATTACAACAATGCGGTTTTACCTACCACATACGTATTTAAGTTCTTAATTTTTATAAACTATATATTATATTTTACTATTAGCGTTGATAATACTTAATTCTTACCTGTCCGTTAATTGTCGCAAATTGGTATAACATGACCATCACATCCATGAAAATAACTGATATCCAATACAAAAAGATTAACCACCAGATTGAGAAGGATTAAGTATCCATGATATTCATTAATAGTAAACAGATACAAACTATTTAAAGAAACTAGAAATAAGATCGCTAGTTTATATAATAAAAATACTTGAAATATTATGTTAATGTCTTTTCCTACATGTTGCAAATTGTTAAATATTTTAAGGCAGCACTGATCGGATTTCTGTAAATACCAATCGCTTTTCCTGTTTTTAAATAGTCATGAACAATTTTTATTCTGTTATTAATTATATCTAATGTATTTGTTATAAAACATGTAATGGACATGTCCAATGTTGCCGTTACATACCCAAAAAAACTACATTCGGGATTCGGAATACTTACATTTTTTCAAAGCATAATACTGACGTTGCCACAGAAAAATTAAAAGAAACTACCATGCATAGTATAATCATACTAAATATTAAACGATTTCTTGAACGGGTATAATTAATTTTCATTTGAGTAGTAATTTTAATATTTTTATCAATAAGTAACAATTTTCAACAACTAAAAACACACGATTTTTATAAAAAGTAACTGTAAAAAATACTGACAAATTCCTAGATTAGCAATAACTAATAAGAGAAAATTTGTTACAGAATCTAATGATTTTAATTGCTTTTGACAAAAATATGCATGGGAAAAATTCATTAACATTATAATTGTTAAAGAAAATACGTTCACCAGTTTAACTTTTTTACTTGTTGATCTTATAATCACAAAGCCCAAAAATGTTGAATATTTTTGGAGTGGGCGTAAAACGTAAAGAACATCATTAGTTTTGTTAGACATTATACTAAAAACAGAAAATACTTTTTCAAATAACACTTGATTCCGTAGAATTCGATTTTTCAACGGTTATAAACGCAACGTCACAGTAATAAAATATTAATGTAAAGAAACCATTTCTTAATGCTGCTATTAGCAAATGGTAATTTATTTATATTTACTCAAGAAAATTGCCGATCAAATACCGTATACATAAATCAACGATATTGCTTGGTATTAAAAAATATACTACATACTAGGGGTGGCAAAACCGACAAAAACAAAAACCAATTAATCGTTTTTAGAAAAAATTTATTAACCGAAAAAATTGGTTTTTTTAAATTATTTATCTTATTTTGTAAAAAAGCTTTCTCCGACAGCTTTTTACGTTTGCCAAACCCCACTATGTATCCCTACAAAGCAATGACAGTTTTATGCTGACAAGTGTTCTTTGAAGAATATACATAGTTAACAATTAGAGAATTAAATCTTAGTTTGTTGGTGCAGCAGGTAAAATTTGTCAATGTTAGGATTACAGGATATTTTAATATTTTTTTCATTGATTCTTGAAATTGATAATAAAAGAAAATATTATTGCATACATGTTTGATAAATTTATTAATCTATATAAGCGTGTTAAATGATTTGGCACAAACCTTTGAATACTATAAATTTAGAACTAACCGTAAAGAATAGCCTCCATAAGGCTCATGATGTGCATTTATTTCCTCAAATAATGCCCAAGGAGTCAGAATTAATCAACACGTGCCTCTGCGCTAAGATATCGAAAGTTCGATCGTTTGGTTTGCTTAAAATGACATTGTAGACATTGACCTCATGCCACTTTTTTTGGCTAACGGGTTTTCTTTTCTCCGGTATATTTTTTCTGTCAGTTTTTTATTTCGCGTTTTTCGAATTATTAAAAAAATTAATTAATATTAGTAACAGCACTTAAATTTGGTATTAAAATTGATAAAAACCACTACTTTAAGAATCGATTTAAAAAATTGACTCAAAAACTCGATTATAAAGTCAATAAAATCCAATTCATAAAATAGTCCTTAAAAACGGGTTTTTTTAATTGTCTTTAAGAAGCAATTTTAAAAAATCGAATTAAAAACCAATTTTAAAATCTATTTCGAAAATCAACTGTAAATCGATTAACCGATTAATCGGTTTTTAATTTTTCTGAAAACCGCGATTATTCAAAAATTGATTAATTGATTAATTGGTTAATTATTTTTGTTGCCACTACTCCTACATACTAATACGTAAAGTGCATTTTAAAAAAAGCATGCATGTCAAGTAATACGCAGTATTACTTTATAAGATAGATAGAGAAAATACATACAGATGTCCAGGAATGTTAGCCACATTTCTAAGTTCAAGTATGTTTAAACTTTTGGATGGCTGACACAGGGACTGTGTTGTTAAGGCATGTATATAGGCAGATTCTAGACTAAAAAAAGACTTCTGGCTTGGTTGACAAATTGATTACTTCACTTATAGCGTTCAACCTTAAACTTTTGTTTGTTTGTTCCTTCAAGTTTCTCGCCCTGATGACGCTCCATATTATGGAGGGAAAGTTTTAGCAACTACAGTTACAATTTCAACAATATCGGATGACGTTATTGCTTCAATTTAATACACGCATTACGTTACAGTGTTAATGCTAACGATCGTAGAGAGAGATGGTGACTGTTAAAAAACATTCTGCACAATAAAGTAGTTAATTTATTTGTTTTTCAATTATCTATAATTGGTTGTTTATACCTAGGATACAAAGTCAATAAGTTAGTTCATTACACCCTAAAACTATAAAGGATGGAAATAAATAATATCGTTATGACCTTTCTTTTTGGCCCATTTATTAATGAGGAAAAAAATGGTAAAAAAATGGTTGATAGAAGTTTATTTCTATACAACACTATTCAGATTTATCAATATTGAAAATACAGTTGATAAAAGATTTGCTAAAAGCACCATCAACTCTCTCATTGCTTCTAAACAGTATCTTAGAAACTTCAATGTTTGCAGTTTTATCAACATCACCTTTTGCAATTAACTGACATATTTTTTTTGTCTATGTACCCAGAAGCAAATGTGTCACTTTTCCACTTTCCATGTTTTTTTAGCATTTGTATAGCCATAATATCTTGCAATATCGGTGATATCGGTGTCAGGTTTAGAACGACAAGAAAAATCTAGCAACTACTACCATCTAATAAAGATAGCCTGCCAAAACTGTTAACAAATGGAGTCTACCAAATTGACTATTTATGCGAAAAGGTCTAAATTGGTCAAACCGGGCGCAACATAAAATGTATATTGAAAGAACATCACCGAGACGCCAAGTCCAGAGCAGTAGATAAATTAGAGATCGCAGAACGCCTACACGAAAAAGAAAAACACATCATCAACTTTGAGGAAGCCAAACACTATCCGAGGATAATCAGAAAATTCCTAGAAATAATGAAAAAATAATTCGCTGATTTTGTTATTCGTTAGAATAAGAATTTATCTATTTATTCATATGGTACATTTTTTTATTGTGTTGTGACTTAAATGGTATGTATGGTGCCTCAGAAAATCAGTAAACCTGTATAGTGTGGTGACGAAACCGTGTGCAATTACGAATTGGTTTGTTTTGGCAAAGCACTTGCTTCAAAGTTTAGGAAAACCATTAATTAATTATTTAATTAATTTTTTTGAATAAGATTGATGCTTTTATACTAAAATACCTCTTGATACTAGCCGTTTGCTACGAGTATCAATGCCGTCACAAACATAACCTTTAACCAGTCTACAAAAAAAAAATTTCAACGAGCAATTAAGTAACGGAATTAAATAATGGAATTAACCGTTTGGAATTATAATGATGTAATTTTGATATTGGAATTACGTTGTTTGGTAATTTAACTTCTGGTTGTATATTTTCTGGATCTTCGGATTGTACTGAGGAATATTTCATTGCTTCACAGTTGACTAACTACCGAATTACGTTTTTTAACTACGAGAAACCACACACACACAAGTATATTAAACCACCGATAACCCGGAAAACAACATTGAACTGTCAACGGCATAAAAAAATAGTTTCCTTTATTTCTTATGAACAAAATAGAGCTTTAGCTTGTTACAAACAAAATAAATACAAGTTAATTTAATTAGAAAACCGATGGAAAAATAAGGATGATCTTTTCGTGTAAATGTCCGACTAGTCGTGGATTAGATACAGTTGAATCATACGAAAGGTGTTTGTATTTAATTGAATAATTATTTTTTAATCATTTGTGGAATGAAAAAAAAAGAAGGGGGCGCCACTGGTTATAAAATAAAAACCAAGACTATCGAGTTAAATCAGAAACACCGACGGTAAGAATAAACTTTATTAATATTAACTCCAGGTAAAATTATTAAAAATATATCACAAGCGGTCACGGTCCTGGTAATGTCACGGAGCGGCTGTATATGAAGAACGGTAAGGCCTAGAGGTTTAAGAAAAAAATTCTTATAAGCAACGTTGGGAAGGAAAATGTCTGGAAATTATTTTGAAGTTTGAAATTTCATCGTTAGGGGGCTTAATTGCTACTGAGAAACTTAATGTTCATAATATGTCAAAAAATTGGGCAATGAGCTATAACTTTGAAAACATGACTTTAAAGCTTGGGTAATCTACATAATTTTGCTTCGTGACAATTTTTTCGTATCTTTTCTAATAAGAGAGGGGGAAGCCAATGCATCTTCCACTATTTTCATTTTAATATCCCGTAAACTAATCAACCGATTCGAAAGTGTTTGGTCTCGTTCGAAAGAGCATTTCATGGGCTTTTATTGAATTTCTATTGAACTGTTTATTTTTAAAAGATTAAACTTAAGGGCGTTTCCTACGGTGTTTACACATTTTTGTAATTTTAGAAAAATTAAATGGAATTTGACAGACCCTTAGTTAGGTTGAAATTACCTAAATTTTTGTGAAAACCGCATTTTGATATCTCGATCCGCTCTTGATTTATTTGAGAAAATGGTAAAATTTTGAAAACGAAAAAGTATCACAAAAAAAAAGTATGCGCTTTACCCAAGCTCTAGAGTGAGGTTTTCAAAGTTATAACTTATTGCCCAATTTTCCAAGATATTTTGAATTTTAGGTTTTTAAGTAGCAGTTACGCCCCTTAACGGCGAAATTTCAAATTTCAAAATAATTTCCAACCATTTTCCTTGCCAAAGTTACTTATAAGGTTTTTTTCATAAACTTCTAAGCCTTACTGTATTCTAGATACAGCCGCTTCCGTGACCTTATCCGGACACCCGGCACAGTACAAAATCGGAAAGTTAATTATATCAAATCCTTTAGTATACGGGGCCATTTGGAAGTTTAGATACTTTCTTACGAGAACAAATAGTACGACTCTCATTATTGATGAAATAATTTATGTTGTGTATTGTTTACCTCATATTTATTGTCTATGTTATTTGAAATATGTATTCTTATGGTCTAGTTCTTCGACAAAAATTATATCTATACATACTAGTCTACGGTTTTTTGTGTGTTAGGAGCTCCTAGTTACTCTAAAATATTTCCTACACAATCTACCAGCTGGCGCCCTCTTGTTTTTCTTTTTTTTGCAGTGTGAAAGCTTTTGACCTAATGACTTATTAGTACATCCGTGGACTTTAAAAAACCCATCTCGAGGCGTTTTAAAAGGAGAAATTTAGTTTGGACATTCTTTAAATGTCTATAATCTTTCATGTATTTTTATTGTATTAAAAACCGAAGCAAAACACTTTAATCAGTTTCGTTTGGAAATAGGAGCAATACTCAATACTCAACTAATTAGTTTTAAATTTGAACTATTCACCTCTACATTTAAATTTAAAATTACTTTAGTAACTACGAAGTAACTGTATTTAAAGACAAATTTAATTGCATTCTTAAACATGGTTGGGAGTAACTTTTATTAAAACTAGTTTTAAGGACAGATTTATAAACATCGGTGAATACGGCTCAGTGTCATCGTTGAATAATAAAAGATAATTATTTGTTTACTGCAAGCTATTATGTATTTTGAAAATTCCAGTTTTAGGCGAAATTGCAAAAACTGGTTAAAGTGTTTTGCGTCGGTATTTTAATACAATAGAAAATTTACTTGAAGTATTATAAACATTTTAAGGATGTCTAAACTTAGAAAAGGCCTCGGGGATGGGCTTCTTTATAGGCCACGCGTGTACATCCACAACCCCTCTATGACTAATTAAATTTTATATTTTGTTTACAAATAAACCGTAGCAACTCAGTGATTACAGCTGTTTTATTACGACATTATTTGACAACGCTCATTTTAATTTACTTAATTGAATTTACTAGATCGACCGCTGAATTTATTGTACACGGTCATCATTGATAATTTTTAAAAACAAACGTATTTTAAATTTACACAGTTTTTGCGTTTAACAATCACATTAATTAATTTTAGTCGTTTTTAAAAATAGAAAATTAATATTTAATAACGATTATTGTCATTGATAGTATACTTATTAGGTCATTAGAACAATGTTGCCAATACGTTGACAGCTTACTAAATTCGGCATATAAGGCATTTAATTATCTGAGAACTAAAACAAAATAGATTAAAAATTGTTAGTTTTATAAATACGAGGATATATTGAAAAATTCTTAGCCTACTATAGAACCAAACAAAATTTCAATGTCAAAATGTTTTATTACTCAACATATTCTCCTCTTAATTGGATACATTTATTACAGCAAACCTGCAACGTCTCTAGACCTTTCAAAAAAAATGTTTCTTCTTGCTCTGCAAACCAGACCTCCACAGCTTCTATTACCTCCTTGTTGGAAGAAAATGTACGACCTGTTAACATTTTTTCAGTTGAAGAAAGAGGTGATAGTCGGACGGACAAATCGGGTAAATAAGGAGGGTGTTCTAATAATTCAAACCCTAAATCACGAATTTTTTTGCATGGCAACATGAGATTTGTGTGCAGGGCGTTGTCCTGCAAAAACAAAACACCTTTGGATAGCTTTCCGCGTTTTTCTCTTTAATATTTTCCCGTAGAGTGGTCAGTAATGTCGAATAGTAATCTCCAGTTATTGTTCTACCCTTATCCAAAAATCAATCATGATTACTCCATGGCAATCCCAAAAACTGAAGCAAGAACTTTTCCAGCAGATTTTTGGACACGAAACTTCTTAGGTCTTGGAGAATCAGAGTGTCGCCATTCCATCAATTGTTGCTTAGTTTCTGGATCGTAGAAATGTACCCAAGTCTCATCCATAGTAACAATTTGGTTTAAGAAGTCTACATTGTTTTCAAATCGAGCACAGATGGAACGCGATGCTTGTACCCTTAGCACGCTTTTAGTCAACATTCAAACATTTGGGGATCCATTTTGCAGCAACTTTTCTCATGTCCAAATTGACGTGAACCATATGATGAACGCGTTCGTATGAAGAATTCAGTGCTTCAGATATCCGTTTTAGCCCAATTCGACGGTCTGATAAAATTATGTCATGAACTGCATCAATATTTTTGGGGACTGACACAGAAACTGGCCTTCCCGATCGGTCATCATCTTCAATGGAAAATTTACCTCTTTTGAAGCTTGCATTTCAATTTTGACGGTCGCATACGAAGGACATTGATCACCAAGGGTATTAAGCATATCTTCGTAAATCTGCTTACCTCTTAACCCTTTTAAATACAGGTACTTGATGATGGCTCGATACTCTAATTTTTCGATTTTAACACAATTTCGGTGGACATCTTTTTTCATTTAATTTATTGCGTGACTCTGGTTTACTTTTTGACGTCAAACTTTACACTGATGCTTCTAATAAGTTATTGTTCGTTGCTATGGTAACGCAATATTTTGTTTATGCAAGGAACTGGTCTAGGCTAACTAGATATCAATACATCCTCGTAATTGCTATGTATTCTAATGTTTCTAAATAAATTAATTAATATTTTAAAATAGCACCTAAAAGTATGTTTAATTATTTATATATGTATGTACCGTAGTTAGCAATTTAATTCTTCTAATTAATATTTACTTAACAAAAATTTAATTTGTTGATTGCATTAGTTGATAGAAAGTCAACATTGGTTAAAAGAACAACATGAATCTTGTGTGAATTTACAAAATGAAACAAAAAATATGGATTTTATGTATTCATTTAATCCCTAAATAATCTTATGGCTTTAACAGGATACTTTCAATTATCAATAAACAATTTTTATGTTTATTACAACTTAATTTTTAAAGTATTGACAATAGGGCTTTGCGTCTGGCACAATTTTTATTATAGTTGGAGTTCACTAACTGTTGATATGATGATTGTAAAGATGTTCAAGTTTATTAATTATTTTATGATTACGAAGTTTATCATTATATCCATCATCTTCAAGAAGCGTATTATTCGTGTAATACGTGACATCATTGACATTGATAAACTCATAAGAACCGTACTAAATAAAAACATAAATTTTGTCGCTTCACGGAAATGGTTAATTCTTTTAATTTCAAGTTGGTACACTTTATTGACGATAAATTATGTATCTGAAACCGTAAGCGATTACTATGAAAGTGTAAAAATTACGCTTTTAACGTTTCTCATCTTTTTTATCTTACCTCTTTATATAATTTAAATACGAATTTTTTACTAATTTTTATATTGTCAGAATTAAAACGTCGATTATTTGTTATAAATTTGTCGATTGTTGGTCCTACGAAACCAAATCGTAATAGAACATTAAAATTGATTAAAGTAGTTTACAGTGTGATCTGGAAAGTGGCGAAAGAAATGAGTTTATTATTCCAAATTACTTTATTATTTAAAATTGCAATGTGTACATTGTATGTTTTGTTTCTTTCTTTTTGGTTTACAGAAGATGTATTTATTCCAAGATCGAATCCATATCTTTATTGGATGCGTAGAGGAGTTTCGTTTGGTGTTGCCACCTTAGATATATTAGTGATTGTTTATCACTGTGAAGCTTTTAACGAGGTAAGATGTAGTGTTTTTTTACGTATATATAAATATGAACATGTTTATGCCCACTATCATATTTTTAGAGTGGTAATTTATATCTTGAAACTTTGAATAAAGTTAATACAGTAGGTAATAGTGGTTTGACAACTTTTGCGCTGCTTACTCTATTTACCTTACTCATTATGGAACTGTTCAAAAATGTTTCCTGGATGGCACTGAATCAGAACAAGACTGGGACGATTAAAATCTTAACAACTCTAAAATAAAATAGGATAAAATCAGCTATATTGTATCATTAGATTAATCGACCCATGTTACGCCCTCTTTTGGATAAAATTTTAAAACTTTTGCGATTTTCAGCTTTTTGTAGTTTTCATATTTATCAACAGTATTATATAGTAACAGTATGTTAGTGAATCACAAGTAAGCGAAACAAAGTAGCCAATTGCAGTTTCAAGTATACATGAGTAATCGTTTTTTGCCAAATAGGTGAGTTAAACCACAAAAGTCTTTGATTGATGCCTTACTAACTATTTAGTCATCAATTTAGATGTGCTAGAAACTTCTCAATTCTCAAACGATTAAAATTTATTAATAAAAAAAGCGACAGTACCACAAATTGTTTGGTATTTTGTACCCGGTACGATTTGCTGAACTCTTGAATAAATAACGCAAAATTGAAATTTTACTTTTAAAACATGAGTTGGTGCAGGCTGGGGTTATCAAATTAATAACGAAATGTCTGCAATAAAACGAACATATAACCAGTGGTATCAGGAGGATATGCCGCGTGCCATTTTAAGATGAATCAATTTCTTTGAAGGTGTTTGAATAAAAAGCAAATAATGACATACAATACCATGGTCGTTTGTTAGTATTTTCTACTAGAATGGAAGAAGAACTGGCAGAGCATATTCTAAGCTTAGAGTAAAAACTTTTTGTCTCACAATAAATGATATTCGCCGTCTTACTTTCCAAGTAGCCAACCAAAATCAAATTTTTAATAATTTTAATGCAGAAAAAGGTGTGGCCCACAAAGCATAGTAGTATAAATTTATGGAACTCTATTCGCATCTTTCATTAAGAAAACTAGAAAAGGTTTCATTAACTAGAGCTGTTGGATTTAACAAAAAAAAATGTCAATAAGGTTTTGACATTCTTGAAGGCATAGTTAATGAACATAACATTAAGCATTTATAATGTTGATCAAAGCGGGTATTCCACTGTACAAAAAAAATTAGACAATTGTTGCTAGAAAAGGAAAAAACCAAGTAAGAAGTATTTCTACTGGACAACGTTGTGTCAAGGCTACTATTGTGTGTTGTGTAAATGATGCAAGTGGTTGTGTACCCCATGATTATTTTTAAACGTAAACTTATGGCGAATGAATTAAAAGTCGGTGACCAAGAGGAGCAATAGTAACTACCTCTAACACAAGTTACATAAACAATGAGCTCTTTGTGGAGTGGCTAAACACTTCATTAAGTGTGTAAACGTACACCTTTTTAGGCTCTACACTACAGTATGTATTTGTAATTGGAGTATAAAAAAAGACCTTCAAAATTTATAAAACAACCAAGGATTAGCTTCCGGAGGAGAATAAAGCCCAGGATTTGAATTAATATGTCTATTAAAATATTTACAAGTTTTAAGGATTAATATTTACACACGGACTGTTTACATGTGATCTTGGATCGCATTTATGTTTCACCAGTCGCAACAAATAACTTGGCATTGATGGAGCCACAGATGACCTTCGGACGGTGACGGGTTTGCTTACATTCGGTCGCCCGCTGTTTAGCGCTTCTGAAAGGATAAGCAACGGAGATTACAATTACGACTTACGGCTTTATAAACGACGGAAGTTCGTCTTAAGGTGCACCAGATAAACGACGGTCATCCACTCACGGTAACGCCTTATATGCAAGCAGTTTACGTGCAAAAAGTTCAACTTTTTGTCCCGGTTATGGTTTTGTTGCGATTGCACATCAGATGAGCCCGTCTCTACCGGCACGCCTACTACTAGATGCTATCGAATGAATCGGCTACATTAAACGGTGGGTTCTTAGGTGATTCTTAAGCGGCCAGTACTGTTTTGCCACAACCCGTGCCAAATTTAATTAACAGTTGAAGTAGTCTTTGAAAATGCGGTTAGTACTACGTTGCCACGACTCGTGCCAAACCGTGAACGAAACAAAATGAATTACTGCGTCCCACCAGTAGTTCCGTTATAAAAGCAAGAAGACTTAGTACAGCGGATAGCTTAGGCTTATTCAGGTCGGTTTCGGAATCGGTATTAGGATAGGAAGAGAATGATTGAACAAGTCAATAATGAAGTACCTTCTCGGCATTGCGCTCGCACTTATAAAGAGAACGTTATTGCTAACGGGAGAGTGGACAACGGTTGTACGGCGGTAATTAATGTTAAGTGAGGCGGTGCGCACGACGTCTCTATTGTCAATGTATTATCATTGATAGATAGACACAACACACACTCTAAAAATTAAAAAAAAAAAGAAATTGTTTTACTACAACTCCCAGGTCACATAACCCATAGACTTCAACCATTAGACGTGTCTTTTTTTTAAAGCAACGGAAACTTATTTTACACAAGCAATACAAAAATGGTTATGGACCAATCCAAAAAATGCTTTATCAAAATAAAATATGATTCCTATACTGACTAAGGCGTATTCTACAGCTACTGTCGTAGCAATCATCTCTAAAAATTTTAATGGTACAAGAATATGGCTAGTAAATAGATCGATTTTTAATAATTCTAATTTTGTAGCTGCTGGACGTTTGCTAGAAGGTGCACCACAGTCACCTGTTAAAATCGATAGTGGTACTACAAAATCAATATATAAGCCCCACAACGTGTCAGTCCTAAAAATTCTTCCGCTTTCAGAAGAAAGTGCTAATGTAAAAAAACGTAAATTGTCCCAGGTAGCTGTTGTTCTAAGTAGCAGTCTATACCAAAATGAGCTGAAAGAGAGGTTACAAGAAAGGCGTCAAGATAGAGTTGCAAAGGTGAAGCGACATTTTGAAAAAAAATATGTTAAAGTAGTAGCAAAATCATCAAAAGATAAGAAATCAAAATTAGCAGAAGTTATTAGTTCAGTAGAAGATGTGCACGTAGAGATTAACCAAGATGACTGGTACTGCTTCATTTGCGAAAAAAACAAGTAGAAAATATGGTACGTCGCAAAAATGCAGTCGTTGGGCACATGAAATTTGAACAGAGGATCAAAAATTATATTTGCGTGTTTTGTCAGTAACCAAAAAGAATGTTTTCTACAAGTACGATTAACCCACCGTTGGGTACAATCTAGGGAACCAGTTGAAAAAATCGTACTATGTCGTATTTTTTAAACATGTTTTTTTGGTTTTTCTTCTTTTACGTATGTTACTTATGTGCATAAACTTTTAAATGTTCAATTGTATAGCGGAACAACCTAGAAAAAAACTAAATTCGGCTCGATGCAGCAGCTTCCGATTTCGTCAGAGAGTTGCGTAGATTCCTAAATAACTATAAAAAATTAGACTGGTGGTCTAACAAAGCGTTACCTGCAGGATAAAAAAAGAAATAAAACCGACCAACAAGAGATCAACAGGTATTATTTAAAATATAATATGCTAAATCGAACACAAACCAAAGAGAGAGAGATACAGACAATTCAGTATAACAAACAAATCTTAAAATATTAGGAGAATGTGACAGAAATAGAGAGACTGTCGCATATAGTTACGTGCGTTAGCAGCAGCCTCGCTTACAATAAATAAAGCAGGCAATGAATGTGTCAAATTTCAGGTAAGCTTTAGCTACGCTCGAGTTAAAATTATCATTCAAATTAAGAATTGGTTGCTATTAAGGTTCTGCGTGCACATATCACTTACACACGGCGATTTACACTAAATATAAAATAGAATGAAAGGGTAAGTACCTCCCGCAAACCCAAAAGACCTTTTGTGTCTCCGATAACCACTCTAAATAAAACGCCCCAGTCCTTATCAAGCTGATTAAAAACAAACGTCCGGTTGAGGAGTGTACACCAATAAAAGTTACTTAAATATTAGCTATCGAGCCGTTTTATGTCATATGTACTTGAGTTTCATAAGCATTATTATTATGAATAAGTGGCTTAAATACTAAAACTTAGCTGTAATCGTCGTGTGTAGTTCCGAGAATGAAGATATTCTGCTAGCGACGGTATCGACAGTTTGGGGAAGTTAGATAGACCAAGGGATTCCTCTTAAAGAAGGTGTGTAGAAAAGACCAGAAGGCGATTGACTCCCTCCCTGGAAGTATGCAGCATAACCAACCTCTGTAGGAGTGGTATTCACCGGTTGCCTGCAGCTTAATTAATGCGAAACCGTGGTGTTGCATCTTATTTATAAGGAAGGTTCTTAATTAGCCACTCCAGCACTTTCAAGAGTTATCCAAGTACAATACACAATGCGCACAGTTAATGTTCTACCCTTATTCAAAAAATCAATCATGATTACTCCATGGCAATCCCAAACAACTGAAGCAAGAACTTTTCCAGCAGATTTTTTGAACACGAAACTTCTTAGGTCTTAGAGAACAAGAGTGTCGCCATTCCATTGATTGTTGTTTTGTTTCTGGATCGTAGAAATGTACCCAAGTCTCATCCATAGTAACAATTCGGTTTAAGAAGTCTACATCGTTTTCAAATAGAGCACAGATGGAACGCAATGCTTGCACGCTTTTGGTTAACATTCAAACATTTGGGGATCCATTTTGCAGCAATTTTTCTCATGTCCAAGTTGACGTGAACCATATGATAAACGCGTTCGTATGAAATAATCAGTGCTTCAGATATCCGTTTTAGCCCAATTTGACGGTGTGATAAAATCATCGATATTTTCGGGGACTGACACAGAAACTGGCCTTCCCGATTGGTCATCATCTTCAATGGAAAATTTACCTCTTTTAAAGCTTGCATTCCAATTTTTGACGGTTGCATACGAAGGACATTGATCACCAAGGGTATTAAGCATATCTTCGTAAATCTACTTACCTCTTAACCCTTTTAAATACAGGTACTTGATGATGGCTCGATACTCCAATTTTCGATTTTCACAATTTCGGTGGACATCTTTTTCATTTAATTTATTGCGTGACTCTGGTTTACTTTTTTGACATCAAACTTTACACTGACACTTCTAATAAGTTATTGTTCGTTGCTATGGTAACGCAATATTTTGTTTATGCAAGGAACTGGTCTAGGCTAACTAGATATCAATACATCCTCGTACAATTTAAAATATTAGGGGTATCTAGTAGTAACAATAAAGTCTGTCGCATAGAACTTGCGTGCATTAGCAATAACCAATTACTCGTAGTACGCGATCAAATTTGTATTAATTCAGTTAAGTTTCTTGTTTATTAACTCCAAGATATAGATAGCGTACCAATTTAAGATTGGTGATTCAGAAACTTGACGTTCACTCGTCACGTACCCGCAGTGACTTAAAAACTAATAGTACACACGTTCCAAATACAGAATTTAGCTTCTGCCAATCCAAAAGACCTTTCCTTTAGCGTACCCCGCGAAACTCTGAAGGAGTTTGTGCCAACAACAACTAGCGTGGGAGTCCAGAAGCTCCCCAAATAACAATGGTCTTAAATACTAAAGGTATAACCGCTTGATGTAGCGTGTACTTAAGTTGCGAACGCATGCAAATATGAATTGGTTCCTTATAACGATAACTTAGCTGGTTATAGTAATGCTAATAAAAAGGTCCTTGCTAACGACACAGCTACTTGAAGACCAGGATGAGTTCGCTGGGAAGGAGTAGAAGACCCAATTCTAAGAGCAGAAAATTGTCTTTGTGAAAACGGGCGCACCGCGTGCAATACCCTAAACCGCTGGAGGAGATTTGGCCGGGTGTCTCCGAGGTCGGCGACAATCCGAACGCAGGCACGTTTTTGTCACAAACGGAATTGTGATTGCTTGTTTTAGCTTTTCCAGTAATTATCCAGACAGTCAAATGTGAGAAGGTTTGAGGTCTAGACACGTGCTACATTATACGTTGTAATTACCAATTAATATAACCGCTAAATTAACCACAGTAATAGCAAAGAAAACCAGATATGGCGTAAATTGGTCGTATTATATTTCCACATAAAATTATTGCACATTTACTGAAGCCACATAGCAATTTTTTATTTAGTTTTTAGCTTCGTACAGCACAGCCAATCGCCCAAGAAAAGGAACGTTTTTCAAGATGTTGGCCCGCTGCTTCGAGTAGAAATCCCCAAATATCGATTCACTAATCGGAAAATTCGGTTCAAAGCAGCATAAATTTGATTCTTGTTGCAACGCGCAACTTGAAGATTTTGAACCGTAACAAAGCAATCTGTGGCATTATTAGATGAATGCTTAAAAATTTATAATACTTTTTCACAACCAAATTTACATCAAAAAATAAGCACAGGATGCGCAATATATATAGAACAACAATCAAAATCATTTCAAAACGCTTACTATAAAAAAGATTTAGATGTAAAAAAAAACTAATTTGAAAAAGTTTTTTAAAAAGTATGAACGTTATTTTATGCTTATTAGGCTTCCGTATACAAAAATAATTTTCAGTTAGTGTCCAGACATTTTCTATACTATCTAATATAAACATTCTAGGTGAGTCCACAGCAGTCGTAGCAAATACACCCTGCCCGTGTAGTACGAGGATCTTTAATATTGTCTTAAAAAGTAGATTTATTCAAAATTAGTTTTTACCATTTTATTACGTTCCTCTGTGGCTACAATTTAAAAATATTTTAATTATACAGGGCATCCTACTTTCATGGAACACCTGTCGACTTTGACATTTTAAATGGAAACAAATATTTTTCATTTTTTATTCTAAATGTACGTAAAAACTAGATATATCAATTTTTAAACACTTTCTTGGTTTAATGTCAGATATTCCAGGTTTTTTAGGTTATTATTAGAAATTTTAACCTCAAATTGTATTCACGTTTAGGGCGGTAACGGCCTTAATGGTTCATGGCTTAAAACTTGACAAGGTATGAGAAAAAAATATCAAACATTTAAATCGAACTTGATGAATAACTTAATAAAATAAAATGAAATATGTTGTATATTTTTTTTCTAGATGGATGTAGAATTAAACTCTCTACAACTATGCTATGATTGATTGTCTACCAAAACTCAACTGTTAGCCGTAAAACTCGTTTTATTACCAAAAATACACGTTTCATCAAAACATTTTTAAAGACAACTTAAAATTATAAAATAGATCATCCAAATTTACAACAAAATCGATGAATAAATTATTTTAAATAGCCGAAAAGAATATTTGAATAAACTGAAAATTTCAGATACGAGAAGAATTCCTAGCAAACGTGTCAGCATTCAATATGCGTTTTTTATCAGATATTGGATATGGTGATGTTTGCAATAAGGATGGAATTTATTTTTTGTAACAGATTATTTACAGCTCCAACATAATCTGCTATTTGTCGTACTCCAATGGTAGGGTTATAACGATAACGATGGCAAATTGCATATCCTCTTAAGTACAAGCGTGTTTCCTAGTATTTTTCTTGTAGTTGGCAATTGTAATTTTTTTTTATTTCTGCTTTAGCTTTTTAGTTAATTTGAAGATTTCGTTGTAGTTCCGAATTATATGCTTTATAATTCTGAACTTCCATTGGGTTGAATAAACTATACTAACTAATTCTGCTGTCGTTATTACCAACACTAGAAAGATACAATAAAATTGTGATAAATTGTACAATTACTATTATAACCGTGACAACAGTATACTTTTAACAATCAAATTTTATCGAATACTTAATTTTTGGTAGAAAACACTAAAAATCTGCACAAGAAACTATACTCAGACACGTGTTTTAATAACTAAGCTATTATCATTAGCAAACCTATACTGAGTAAAATAAATAATAATTTGAATTTGATATTTTAAATAATAGACTAAAAAACATAAAATCCCGATTTATCCAATCAAATCATCTTCTTCGAGTATGATCGGTATACAGACATTCACCTTAGTTTTTCACGTAGATTCAAAATAAAAAATATATGTTATATTTAAAATGTCAAAGTTTACATGTGGGAAAATTAAAAACAGTGTAGTCACTCAGAAACCTAAAAAAATAGTCATAACTAATTTTGAAAAAATCTACTTTTTAAAGGCATTATCAATGGTCCCGCGTACTACATAAGACTGTATATTTTATTTCTCTTTAATGAGCTCGAATAAATTCACTAACTCATCCATTATTTGGCAGAAAACTATTATTTTTTATTTCATAATACATTTATTTGAAAAATTAATTAATTTTTCTTTAATAAATATTACTTCAAAAATGCTTACCTCAGACACGTTCTGTTTAATATCTTACGGAAAAGCACAATGTTTAAATGTCAGTTGTACCTGAAGAGTGTGCAGAAGTAGAGTCGGCAATTTTATGTTAATTGTATTTCGTTAGAAATATCAATGGAATGTCTGTTGGGTTTTGTGTTTGTTACACAAGGGACTAATTAAAATTTACGGTACCTTAAACAAGCAGCAACTTGACGGTCAGGGAAACAGCAAATGGTGGTTTGAATCTCTCTCAAAGGAAATCGGATGGACTATACGACGAGTTCCAATGCTATTAATGAAATTGACCTCTATACTTATGGCAGGTGGTAGTTTGACTCTTAAGGTAGGTGACAATCTTTCGTACAAATTCAACTGTAAATTCATAATTTTCCAAAATACGCTGCAGTACACCCCACGATACGTTACAATACGCCCAAAGATAACATGATAATAAACTCAAAGATACGTCTAAAACAAGAAGGAAAAGAAAATGTCGGTAACCATGTTATTACAGGTGGGACAAAATGTTAAAATATACTTCAATAAGCTTCCATCGTCTCATATATCGATCCCATAAAACATTACAATCAAAAATAAATTGTGGATTATTGCAGATGCTAAAGAAAATGTCGGATTAAACTACCTGCATGTACACTCATGAAATTTAAAACTTGGACACCACAATTTTTGTAAACAAAAGTTTGCACATTGTGAAACGGGCTTAAGGGTATCATTTACAATTCTAACAGCAGGTAGTCTCAGCAGGGGTTATCTTATAGAAGGACTGTAGAATGAATCATTACACTAAGCACGTTTTAGAAAATAGGTAATTTACGTTGCTTACTTAATTTTTTCTTTAAAGAATATATTTGAAGGTATCGCTAATTAAACACCATAGCTCGATTAATTATCGAATCAAAATTTTGTTTAGGAAATGTTTACAAAATAAA
Source organism: Abscondita cerata (assembly GCA_030710515.1). Taxonomy (NCBI): domain Eukaryota; kingdom Metazoa; phylum Arthropoda; class Insecta; order Coleoptera; family Lampyridae; genus Abscondita; species Abscondita cerata. The sequence continues at coordinate 206,009 of JALBCR010000986.1, forward strand.
ATTAGAAATAATTTTGATTTAAAAAACGTCTACAAGCAATAACTTTTAAATTAAATCAAAAACTAAACATGGTTATTTGGGTTGACTGATTATTACTTATTTTTAAATAAATCTAACCTACTAATTATTGTAAGTTATTAAAAAAAATCATTAAACTCTCTATTCATAATATTTAGTCCTTACAAAATGTATATTTTATGACGTTTCATTTTTTTCTGTAGTTTTTGACAAGTATTTATTACATAATTATAATTAAGATACCAAGTTATAGTTTAAAATTAAATGAAAACGTTTTTTTTAAATAAAGGTATTACTATATAAATAAATATAAGAAATCAATAATGGGTGTGACCTCCATTATTATTGATACATTCTTGGAGGCGTCTGCTCATTGACGCTATCAAGGTATCAATATAATTAATATTAATCGTTTCCCATGCGGTATCAATGGCTGCAATTAGTGCATTACGGTTTACTGGTATAAAATTTGGCCCTTGTTGTCTTCGGATAACAGCAAGTATTCGAGCTCAAACATTTTCGATAATGTTAAAATCTGGGCTTTTTGCTGGCCAGGGTAACAGCTCCAAGTTATTTGCTTGTATCCAGTTGCGCACAACCTGCGAAGTATAGGGTCATCATATCCCGATAGTTAATTATCGAATGTTCCAAGAAAATATGTGTAAATAGTAAATGGAATCTACTAACGTAACGTTAAGTCGTTAATTATAGTTACATAACTCTCCTTTCATAAGATATAGTTCATATTAATATGCTTATTGTAAAGCTTCGTACACACCTGAACAACAAACCGAGGAACAAACAGAACAACGAACCGAACGGCAATCGGAACATTAATTTGGACGGTGCTACGTACGAATTTTAGAACAGATTCGCAAGTCCTGATTGTTCCACGAACGGTTTGCGGCGTTCCCGCAACTTGTCGGTTTTTCTCCGACATCAAAGAAAATGCGCGCGAATGCGTTTGCAGGTTTGGACGAATCTAAACAAAACGGCGAACAAACTTATGCGGGAGAATTAAATTATTTATTTTTGTCCTCCCTTTTGTGGGTTTGTTGTGTTTTAGGTAATATTATGGAGTTGACAGAAGAAAAATGTTTTAAATTAATCAGTGTTTAAGAATGCAAGAAAAAATGATGTCCCTATTAGCATCATTTGGGCGGGAAATTTCCAAAATAAAAAAAAAGCGAAGTAAATTATAATTTTTACTCTTCTTTGTGCGTAAAAATTTGGTTGGCACTATCTTCTTGTTTTCCGCAATTTTTTTTCTTAATAATAAATATATATGAACTGAAAACTACTGAAAATAATTATGGGAACAGCACAAACGTTCCGTTTGTTGTTCGGATTGTGGAAATCATAAAGATCGTTTGTCGATCTGTTTGACTTTGATTTTAAATTAATCAGTGTTTAAGAATGCAAGAAAATAATGATGTCCCTATTAGCATGGGTTCGAATACTTTCTGTTATCCGAAGACAACAAGGGCCAAATTTTATACCAGTAAACCGTAATGCACTAATTGCAGCCATTGATACCGCATGGGAAACGATTAATATTAATTATATTGATACCTTGATAGCGTCAATGAGCAGACGCCTCTAAGAATGTATCAATAATAATGGAGGTCACACCCATTATTGATTTCTTATATTTATTTATATAGTAATACCTTTATTTAAAAAAAAAGTTTTCATTTAATTTTAAACTATAACTTGGTATCTTAATTATAATTATGTAATAAATTCTTGTCAAAAAACTAAATATATACGTTGACAATAAGAATTGCCTTAGTTTTTATTTTCACTTTTTATATTAACTACAGAAAAAGTGAAACGTCATAAAATATACATTTTGTAAGGACTAAATATTATGAATAGAGAGTTTAATGATTTTTTTTAATAACTTACAATAATTAGTAGGTTAGATTTATTTAAAAATAAGTAATAATCAGTCAACCCAAATAACCATGTTTAGTTTTTGATTTAATTTAAAAGTTATTGCTTGTAGACGTTTTTTAAATCAAAATTATTTCTAATTTTATTTTGTAAACATTTCCTAAACAAAATTTTGATTCGATAATTAATCGAGCTATGGTGTTTAATTAGCGATACCTTCAAATATATTCTTTAAAGAAAAAAATTAAGTAAGCAACGTAAATTACCTATTTTCTAAAACGTGCTTAGTGTAATGATTCATTCTACAGTCCTTCTATAAGATAACCCCTGCTAAGACTACCTGTTGTTAGAACTGTAAATAATACCCTTAAGCCCGCTTTACAATGCGCAAACTTTTGTTTACAGAAATTGTGGTGTCCAAGTTTTAAATTTCTTGAGTGTACTTAAACGACGGAATAGGATGCAACACCCGACTACCACAAATTCTACGACTAAAATGACCAACGTCCGGTCTCGTCTGGAAATCGAATAGTTGGAACCGAAAGTGGCAATTTGCGTCGAGTGCACTGTTTTTATTTGTCGAAAAAATTTGTACAAATTTATTTTGGTATTACTGATTCTACGATCTTCGATCTAACGACCCAAAACTTAATATTGCTACAAATTAAGAGTTTGAGTGGAAAAATTAAGTTTATAATTTTTAAATAAAGTAGTTGTTCATTGTTGTTAATAGTTAAACACTATTAAACATACTGATAAATAAGCTTCCAGATAACACGTAACAAATTTAATCATAGCAATATGCTAATTGTATATTCAACAAATATGTAACTTAACGTTAAATGTAATTCTCGAGACTCTATCAACTTCAATGTTCAAACTTAAAACAATCAATTCCATTCTTTACTTTTCACCCTTCTCTTTAATATTTTGCACTAACTTTTTCTTTACTCACTTTTATCATTTTAACACGTTTGAATTGTTCGTAACCTTTCACATTAAAACTAGTTTGTTTTACTCGTACCCTTTTAACCTTGGTGAACTTAATGCACAATAATTATTTGTTTTAGTTTACAAAAGATAATTTTGATATCACTTATTCTATACCGAATGTCAATTTTGCATTCTTTAAGTTACCCTTACAAATATATATTGACATTATTTACTTTATTAATTAAACAAAAATACTCATTAACGCACAAACTAAATTATTTTATCCAAAACAAATATAATTTTAACGTCTACGACATTTCTGTACTATGTACTTAAAGTGTGGATTTATAAATAAAAAACTACTTGTTTTACGTTTTTGTTACTTTTATTTTGGGTTTTATCTGGCAGATACTTTCCTAGTTGATATGAATGTTTTTTGTTCAAAAAATAACAAATAACTTAATATAAAATAAATTTTTCTATTGACCTTGTCGTGTCATGCCTTACAAGAATCCAACTAAAAATATATAGTGTGTCCTCTGAAAAATAAATTGACTAAGGTAACTTTAGCATACGTCAACATAATTTTGACATATGTAACTAATCCAATGTGGTTTAACACACTATTTTTATGTATGGTTTATAGTATACTCTATTGCAATTCAAAAAATAAAAGGCCGCAATAACATTAAATTGAACACCCTCGTATGTTGAAAGCTTGGTAATTATATTTTATATATTCTTTTGGGTTTATTTTTTTGCGATTCCATAAATTCAGAGCTATTCTTGATGCTAAATTTTTTAAAATATTATTTTGTTTACAATTTTGAAAAAAGTCAAATTTACTCAGTTCAATTGAATAGTTTCTCATAATAAAAATGTGTCAATTTGTAAATTTACCCACGATAACATTTTTGTTTAGGTTGAGTAATTTAAAAGCTTCAATTAATATTAATATTACACTGGAAAATTACTTATTTTAATGAATTGATCGAACGTTGCGTAGTTGGTGTGTCTTGTTAGGTATAAAGTGTTTATTTACTTTAAGCTTAAATTTAGTCGGTAAGAGAAAAGTATGAAAAAAGACTTTAGATATGTTCTTGAACCGTTAATTAAATTAATGAGTTTAACTGGATGTTTTAATTTGATTGTAGGACAAAATTTGTATTATTATTGGAATTTAGGATGTAAATTGTTCCTTCTATTATTTTTCTTAGTGTATTATTACACTTCTTGCAGAATTTTAAGTACAGAAACAGTCAATGATATAATTGATGAATACGTCAAATTGCATAATTGTTTTATGATTGTTTATTCCACTATTTTTTCGTTTTTATATAAAAAACGTGTCATGGGTGTAATATCAGTCGTAATGCATATTGACAATGTAATGTGCAGTTTTGGAAATAAAGAAATGGACTATAAAAGATCGAGAGCCCACTTAATTAATATTATAGCAACTTGGAGCATATTTAAACTAATTGCAATTGTATGCGTAAATGTGGCATTATATCTAGATAAGATACCTTTTCTGATTTAACAGCTTATCAAATGACTTTTATTGTTATATTTTATTATACATCTACGGATTTTTAGTAATGTGTCTCGTCTCTCAATTGACGTTACGTTTAGGTCAAGCAAGGAAACTTACAACCGATTTATGCGCAAAACAATTACAGATAAAAACGGCTTTGAAGTTTCTTGCACACATTTACAATATGGTTTGGAAACTAGTAAAAGAAATTAATAACATATTTGATTTTTTATGTTTTGTCAAATAATTATTTACGCGTTTTTCTTTATATTGGCTTTGTTCTGGACAAGCAGCTCAACTTTTGTGGAAAAACTATTGTTTATTTTAAATACATTGGAGCAGTTTGGATGATACTTACTGTAGTTGCTGCTATGGTTTGGTTGTATTTCTTTTCATCACTTTGTGAAGAGGTGAGTAAATGTAATAACATATTGATCATACCGAGCGATCATAAAGTTTTTGGATAAGATGTGACGTAACCGTCAATTGATTGTCAGTGTTCATCAAACTTTTATAAAAAATGGTAGTTTCGTCAGATAATAAAAGTATTTGTTGTTGAATCCTAATTCCGTAACAGTGTTTTTAATTACAGTGAGTGGGCAAACAGCACCGTTGTTTTTTTTCACTAAGTTTAGGGAAAAATTTAGATGAATTGGGTATGCAACCAACAATACGCATCTTGTTATCAAAGACATAAACTTTATAAGCGCTTGGTATATAAAACAAATCTTAAATTCATAAAATATATAATTGATATAAAACAAAAACACTACCTCATCTGGTACCTCAAGCTCATGTACGCTAAATTGTAGTATGTCAAAAATTTGCCATAAACAAAAACCTGTAATCACTCAACAGCTGTTTTGTCCTGTTGGGACCCTTCAAGAAATATACTTGAGTTCTCCCAATATTGAAGAGTTCCAAACAGACAAAACAGTTGTCGAGTAGTTCTTGGTGTACGTTTGAAAATAGTATTTCTACAAATTTAGCAAGCAATTGTTTTTCACTCAAAACATAAGATTAGTGATCGAAAAATCGATTTTGATTCCATATCCGCGACAATTTTTTGATAGACTATTCATCTACGTATTTATAAGTTACAACATTAGCACTTTTTGAGGGTTATCCATGTCAAAATGGCAGCCGTAGTTTTACCTACTAACGTAAGGGGCTTCTTAAAGTTTAATGTAAATACTGTGGTCGTTTGCATAGTAACATTGTTATTGTTTTTTTACGTGCAAATTGGTGTGGATTCGCAATTTTAATAATTTTTATCATTGTGATTCTTTCTTGTATGATTGGGGTGTTCTTGTAATTCATCGCTGAGGAATCATTAATCTTTGAACGTATTCTAATATTTTTTAAATAAACACTCTAAGAAACCACAACAAATTATTTCTAATAATTTTTAATTGTTATTTATTTATTCCGTATTGCAGTAACTGCAATTCGGTATTATACAAAATAAATTCAATGGATTTTTTATTAAACATGAGATTCTGTTTATTTATAATTTTATCTTACATTCTGGGTTTTTTAATAAAATAAATTACGTGGTTTCAAATTTGAATCCAAATTTATTTAAACAATATGGATATACATTGCGACGGTTTAAAAAGATTCGCATATAAAAAAATAATTAATTTTAGCAATGAGGTTTTTAACAAAATTTTCCGGGTCAATTGAATCCGTTCTAAATAAAATGCAGTTTTTAATATTTTATAAACTAACCTTATGTAAATTTGTTGGAGTTTGTTGTATTATTAAACGTTTACAATCACTTGTCATTTCAAAACGCTATCATTTAATTTTTAAACTGTTCTTATTTTTCTTTAAACACACAGTTTTACGTTTTGCTTGTACTTTTAGATTGATTGTAGGTTTTCCGATTACATCGGTATTATTTCTAATTTTAATAACGATTTTATCACTATCAAAATTTGTTTAATTTTTAAGTTTACATCTTTTCTCTCTTAAGTTTTATCTACAACGCTCCAATTTTACTTTTATCTCGCCGGTGCATTAACACTTGAAATCAAAAGTTTCCCTAGCGAATCGGTTACAGTTTACCTAGTTCACTTCCACATCACTTTTGCTTATTAATTGTTTTTCACAACACACGTGTTGATGATTTTTATCGTTTTATTACGCCACCATGTCTCCAAGCTAGTTTGCAAGTTTAACAGGTACCAGACTTTGCGTCTCTACATTTGTTTTATGTCCAAACGGAAATGAATTTATAAACAATAATTCTATTTTACACTTCATTTTAATTTAAACGCCTGCAAAACTGTTTATTGCAACTAAATGAAATTTTATTTACAAGAAATATTTTAATTGTTTTCTTAAAATAAATTCAGATCGGCTTTTAGAAATTTAAATTCAATTTTATACTCTTAATTTACTTTCAATTTGAATAGAAAGCTTTACAACAAATTTTAAACATTTTTCGATTCAAAACAAAATTATTTTTATTATTTTAAAATAACATTTAATCACAATATGTATACAAGAAGAGTCCGATAAATATATTACATCTATCTATATAAATGTCAAAAGTTAATATAATAAATAAAATATATAATATCAAATAAAAGACAAAGTTAAAAATATATAGTTTATATCCCAATTACAAGATAAAAATTTTTATATTTATAATTGCAGCGGGGATACCTACTGGTAATACAAATTTGTGTCGTAATAGCAATTTTTTATATTATTTGCTTTTATAGCGCTTCTAAATTCAGTGCACAAACAGCTTTTTTCTGTTGTCTAAATATTCTATTGATATTAGTTTTGATGTATTACACCAAACTGGCAGACAATGTGCATATAGTTTTGGAATAACATGTGGTAAGCAATTAAAGCGGCATTTTCGTCGACGTAGTTACTAATTTTGTTATGACATACAGGGTGGTTACTTTTTATATTAAACGGTATTGCTATCTTGAAAACCATAATAATTACAATGTCAGTTAAATGAGACATAAGTTGCGCATAATAGGGACCAACAAAATTTTGAAGATAAATCTTTAATAACTTTTAGCGTTTACGATTTATTCAGGGAAAACCAAAATATGAGAATTTATATCGTTGTGTCTCCTTTATTTTAAAAGATATTAAGAAATTGTATTTACATTTTTTAATTTAAATTATACATACTATTCTGCAATAATATCCAATGTGTCGTACAACGTTTCGTTTGTTTAGGAAAACCATCAACATTTTTTTTTAAATACGGACATAGTTTTTTTCTACATTAAATTAATTACAATACCACCCTACATACACCCCTAAAATTATTTTTTGATTGCCCGCCGTTTCGTCACATTTCTATTCATCAATAAATGAAGCTGAAGCCGTACCTGTTTGTTATTCGAAGACCGGTTGTTAAGCAGTAGTGCTTATCAAGAAGAATTATAGTTATTATTATACACAAATTATTATTATTGTATAACTTTTTAATAATAATTAACAGAAATCAACTAAAATAAGTAAATGATACAAGAAATACATTTACAAAAATTGTTCAAAATGGCCACCGTTCTTTTCAACACAAAGTCGTGTTCTTTTACACATATTTTCTGTTGTCTTAGAAATCATGTTTGGATCTATTCCCTCGAAAGCTTCGACAATTTTAGCCCTTAGTTTACTGATGTTTTGAAACTCGTTATTATAAAGTTTATTTTTAGGTAACCCCGCAAAAGTAATCGGCGGAGTTTAGGCAGGGTGAGCGTGGTGGCCACCTTCTATTACTTCTTGTTCCGATCAATTTACCCCCAAATTGACGGTTTAAATAATTTTGGACCCTGTTAGCATTCTGGGCCCCACAACCATCTTGCATAATCCATATCATTTGTCACCGTACCAATAATGGCATTTTATCTAACATTTCTTCTAATAGATTAATGTATTTATCAGAATTTAAATTTTCATCTATAAATTTGGGCCCAATTATAACGTTGCCAATAATTCCACACCACACATTTAATGAAAATCGCACTTGAGGTCGTACCTGTCTAGTAAGATGAGGGTTGGTAGTTGCGTAATAGTGTTTATTTTTTCTATTAAATACTTTGCAATTTGTGAATGTGCTTTCATCTGTCCACAGAATATTTTTATGGATCGACCTATTGGTATTTAACTTACGTCTAAACCAGTTACAAAATGTCAGTCTACGGGCAAGATCATCTCTGTGTAAGGTCTGGGCTAGTTGGTATTTGTAATCATGATATTTGTACTTTTTCAATACCTTTTTAACCCCTGCTCTGGATATTCCACATTGTGTTGAAATATTTTTTGTCGAATTTTCTGGATTTACGTGTACTAATGCTAACACATGTATGTCGTTTACTGTACCTCTTTTTGATGTGCCCTATTTAATTTAAACACACTACCTGTTTCAGCCACATTTTTAGATACCGCATAAATAGTATATATAGTATAGATTCCTATTTGGATACAAATTTGCGTATGTCTGCACAATCACATCAACATTCCTATTATTGTTTATAAAAACATCGTACATATCTCGTTTTTCTTCTACAGAATATCGAACCATAATGTAATGCTTATTATTTAAGAATGACTTTAACCAAACACTTTAAAAACTCTGGAAACCGCCAAAATAAGTGACATTCATAAAAACTATTTGAACTTCACGGCACTCTTGATGACAAAAAAAAATTAAGTAGTCGAACCTACATTGGAAATAATAAATAAATATTTTTTAAAATTTCTGCAGTCTTATCATTTCTTACATGCCGTTTTTTTTTGATATTGTGTTATTTACCTTCTTGTTGGTTTAAATATTAATTACAACAAAGTAGGTAAACCCAACAAAATGGATCTGTTAGGACATTATTTAATACCTAATTGATTAATAAAAATAATCTTTGTACTAAAGAAATAGCTTTAACAGATAGACGAATAATTAACTAAAAAGGACTAATGCATATCCATCGATATCTCATTTAACACAACATGTACGGCTTCAGTTGGCATGTTCATTTAGTGATTAATAGAAATGTGACAAAACGGCGGGCAAAAGAAAAATAATTTTAGAGGTGTATGTATGGTGGTATTGTAATTAATTTAATGTAGAAAAAAAAATAGGTCCGTATTTAAAAAAAATGTTAATGGTTTCCCTAAACAGACGAAACGTTGTATGACAAATTAGATACTATTGCAAAATAGTATGTATAATTTAAATAAAAAAATGTAAATATAATTTTTAATATCTTTTAAAATAAAGGAGATACAACGACAATACTAAATTCTCATATTTTGGTTTTCCCTGTACAAATCGAAAACGGTAAGAGTTATTAAAGATTTATCTTCAAAATTGTGTTGGTCCCTGTTATGCGCAACTTTTGACCCATTTAACCGACGTTGTAATTCTTATGGTTTTCAAGATAGCAATACTGTTCAATATAAAAAGTAGCCACCCTGTATACTGAAGGCAATAAATTATTTTTTTTTCAAGTTTTAAAACAAAATTACAATTTATTTATTCGTATGGTATATTATCATTATTGTATTGTAGTGTAAGTTTTATGTATGGTGTCCCAGAAGATCAGTATAAAATTCTGTATTGTGTCGTGATAATAATACAATTAATTAAATTTTAATTACCGCAACATGCACATTTAAAAGCAACTTAAAACATAATTTTGCAACAGTCTTTTTTTATATACAAATTATTCTATTACATTCTTAATACACTAACCTTATTCACATTTACTGATGACGTAATTAGTGCAACCTTCTGCGACTTTTAACAATGACCTCTATGAGCTGTATTTTATTTTAAGTTTTTTTGTTGATAAACTTCATGTTTATTTTCTGTATTCTTTATATTTACTTTCCATTGATCTTTTATTTATTAATTACTTCGTGATGCACTTTTTGGTATAAAACAGTTTTTTTTTAAGTTTAACAACAAATTTTTACACATTCATTGTTTTGTACATTTTTTTTAACTGCCCACCTTTTATCGTTTGCTGCTCAAAACTCAATGTTTCAAACTTTCAATTTTTTTTAGCATGTTTACATCTTTTATCGAGTTATCCTCATACTATGCAATAGACAATGTTTATCGTTATACTATACAATACATATGGCTACAAATTTATGCATTGCAACAACCTTGCGATCACTGCAGTATGTATTTTTATTATTCACTTTGTTTTTATGTAACTTTAAATATACACAAGAAAATTTTAACGATAACGGTATTTGGGTTAAAATGACCCGGTACTCTGTACTGAAATGTAGGTGTACTGCATCTGACCTGTAATCCAATTAATGAAAATATTCACATCGGTAATTAAGTTTATTGATGGATTTGGGGAGTTCGCCACTAGCAAACAACAAAAGTTTTCAAAAATTTTTAGCTTCACATGCGTCGATATAAGTACTAATTTAATAGTTCAAAGTGCGCTTCTTAACCTCGTCAAATTTATAGATTTCGTTAGTATGATCTCAACCTATGAAATCGGTAATTGCTTAAGGCTTCCCCAAGTATGCGACTTACAAAATTTATAATGCACCGGATAACCACAGTCGAAGATGTAAAAAGAGTAACTGTTTAAGACGTATATTGACTTCATATACTGTATGTAAATAACAAAAAAAATTTATAATAAAATTACGACAATTAAAATTGCTTCTGAGTAGCTCGGTATATGTTTCGCGGTAGATACTGCTACGGTAGTTAAGCCACGGCCTGTTTTAAAATGGCGAGTTGTTTGTCTAGTGATACAGGTGTGGAATTATTGGAGCCTGGACTGGCTTTTTCTGACATGGGTGGTTGTGCACCCTAAAACGTTTAATTTGTAGGTCTTTACTAGCGACTGAAAATGTTTGATGCGGTTATAGGTTAAGCAATACCTTTGACTTGCTGGTTCGGTATGCTTATGGTTTCTACCTTCTGGGCGGCTTTGGTGCAAGTTTGCGGTTCGGTTAATAGCTCTTGAGTATAAATGACCCCTCAGGTAGACTTGGCGCCGGTGATTTACCTTTTCACAAAGGTTTGTACGATGTTGCCTTGACGTCCTACTAGAGTAGACGATTCTATATGGTAGCTCGATTTTAGCGTATCGCTGGACACCATGCGACAGCGGGCGGTTTGGGAAAGACGTTTTTAGATACTTTAAACGCGGCTGGCTTTGTTAAAACGGCCTTAAGCCAGGGGTGTATTACTCGGGATTACGACAAAAAAATTTGAGTACTAGGTGATAGTAGCTTATTATGCAACGACCGAACGCGAACAAGATATACGACGTGCTATGCGAGCGACTTCCGGACGCGGTAAACTGAATTACTAGACCCAGAATGCCTATTAACGTAGCAGAAGAAGCAACTTGCACGTTTGTCCACAACAAATTGAGGGTAGTACTAGTGCATTTAGAAGTAAAATTATAGTAGATTAATCAAGTATCGGTTTTCAGATCAAAATCGGGTGGCGGTGTATTTAAACAGGAATCGGAAGAATGTCAGGTACAGGCGGTCGGTCGGTTTATTTAGCAGGTCTGGATATTTCAGGATTTGAAGTAAAAAGGTAGAGAAAACTCTAAGTATCTTAAACGAACAAAAACGGCCAAATTTGTACCGTTTCTCATCAGGAGTAGAGCGGGGACCACGAGAAAGGGAATTTTAGTAGGAGAATGAGCAGGAATGGGTGACGTAAAAATAATTTTCTTACCATAATCACGAAACCAAACGTATGATCATTACATGTTTTACACAAAACATTTTTGAAGAATTCATTATTTATTATTACATGATTCTATAACGTAAATACTATGTGTTCGTTATAATTAGAAAATAATGAACATACGGATTATCCAGTTGATTAATTTAGACGGTTACCTTACACTTTTGTTATTAGGCGGCGTTCAAATAATAAATCGACCAAAAGTTTATGAAAGCTACAATGTCTCTTAAAACTTTTAAAATTATAACAAGAGCATTTCCATTTGACAACCATGATAAAAGAGCAGAGCGGCGAATTAATGATATATACTAATAATTACCAAAAATATATAACCTATCAAGCGATCCCGTTTTTGACAATATATGCCAAATAAGTCAACAAAATACGGTTTTGGATTTTATGTGACAGCCATCAAAACGAAATCAAGGAATAAGACTTACTTTAGATTTGCTCTGTGGTTTAGAAGGTCACAATATGACCTGTGATAATTCTTTACGACTTACGAGTTGGGACAGTGTTAGTGAATTTTGGGGTCAAAAGAGTGTCGTTGATTTAGATTTCTTCCTATAGTTTCGCTAAGGCGAGTGGTCAGTTTCTTTAGAGTCAGGAATAAATTTCAACTAACAACGACTTTTAAACCTAAATCAATATAACACTAGTTTAAAAACACGCCACGAAAGCGTAAAACAATTTTTGGTTTAGTGTCTTCTAAAAAAAAGTTTTTATGATTAGTGTACTCTTTCCCACTGCGGCATTACTTATTTGTTATTTGAATCCCACCCGCTCTACGTTTTAATTTTCTGACACTGGCTTTTTGGCAAACATACCTGATTAGGGTACAATTAACAATAAAGTAGTTTTTTTAAGTCAAATTGTGATGTATATACAGCGTCATCTCCAAAGTCCGCACCCAATGGGAAACTTCTTTATTATGGATTTTTCTATAAAAAGTTATTTTTTATACAAATTTGTGCACCTCAACAATGTGACAAAAGACGCGTAATATACAAGGTGCATTCAAAAATTTAATTTTGAGTCAAAAGTAAAGTGCCCTTATTTCAATAAATATCAAAAAAAATATTTAAAGAATAGGTTTTTATTTAAAAAACATCAAGATTTGAAGTCATGGCTATCTAGGAGAAATTTTAACTGTGCATGTTGCGGGATGGACATCATACTGAGATGTAATTTAATTTGGATGTTTAGTGCCTCAATATTATTGAAAATGATATTCTTGTTAAAATACTAACTTTTTAAGCAATTTTTGGAGTCAACAAAAAATCAAAAGAACTTTGCACCAAAAATTTTGAAGTTTTTTCTAATGAATACAAAAAATTGACCATAATTAGCACAATAATTAGGCAATTTGTAAATTACAAGTTTTTTAAACAAACGGTTGTATACACGATATCGTTTAATCATCATTTAAAGCAAATTTTTTTCTTATAGCAACCATTTTAAAAGAATTGGAAAAAATAAAATTTTTTCTAGATGGCCATGATTTCTAATCTTAATGTATTTTTTAATGATGAACAACTTTTTAAATAAAATTTTTGATTTTTATTGAAATAAGGGCACTTTACTCTTGACTCAAAATTAAATTTTGAATGCACCTTGTACATTACGCGTCTTTTGCCACATTTTGTTGATGTATTTTTAGTTTTAGAAGATGAACATACTTTTATAAAGAATAACTTTTTATCGAAAACCCATAATAAATAAGTTTCCCATTTGGTGCGGACTTTGGGGATGACGCTGTATAAATAATTATTAATTATTATAAATTAATAAGTTAAGAAACTATGCTTATATAATATTACAGAACACTCAGCTCTGCTAGAAAGTTTAAGTAGTTCCTTCCAATAATAGCATTTATATAAAACAATCAAATCAATGATCTTAATCTTACTCGATTTTGGGAAACAGAAGAACTCCCTTCAGCCCAAAGTTTATGAAATGGCTAAAAGGTGTGCTAATACCATTACGAAACTGATACTTCAAGAGATTCTAACGGACACTATGTAGTAAGACTACCCTTTAATGAGCATAAATATAAGCTCGGCAACTCCTACACCTTCGATTTGCGTCGTTTTCAGTCGCTCAAGGCGCGGCTTAGCTTGAATAAAACGAGTAAATACGGAAGGATACTGTTACACAGCGACCCCTTGAACAGGTCAGTACGTACGTGCTCAATACTGTCACCTATGGCACAGCCTGTGCTTTTTATTCAACCATCCAATCAATGCATCAACTCTTTGATGATGAAGATGTATCATATCCCCTTGCTGCGGTAGCATTAAACCGTGATTATTAAACCGACTAATTTGTTTCCGAGTAATCTCAATCGTCTCTTTAACAAGGTTAAACAAGCCCTGTTAGCTAATAATAATGACTTTTTTTGTGGTCCGATTCAACCATAGCATTGCATTTGATAAACAGTCCGTCTCATCATTTACTTTGTATCAAATCGTGCAGCGATTAGGTATGTTTCGGGTGCCACTGGTTTCATGTGGCTTTATTAGTCATCCGCGTAGATTTGGTATTACACGGGCAACTTTTTTCCAATTTCATCCTTAAGGAACTGTTGCAATATGGCTCCTCCTAGCTGCGTGACCAACACAGTTCATTTCTAAAAACCTCTCTGCCAATTACAGATAATGCTACTACTTCCGTGACGTACATAAAATTGATTTATTTGAAGGATACGAATCATTTCACAAGGGAACTCGCCTTATTACCAAACTCCTTCGTTACCTTTATAACTCAAGACGTAAAGAACCTCAACGCATTCAAAACTACTTGAGGCCCTCTGAAATGATGGCCGAGCGGGATGTACTTGTAAAAATGTAACAAATGTCCACCTTTTCGAGTGAAATCAGTTACCTCAAAAAAGGATCTCCCCTACCCGAAAAGAGTTGGTTAATACTTCTCAATCTTTTTCTCCATGCTATGGGCATACTGCGCTTAGTGGGCAGAGTTGTCAATTTTGACTTACCTAACAGGCAGCGGCATTTATTACTACCCTCAAAAGTCATCTTTCTTGACGTGGAAAGTTTACTGATATATTTCCGTTAACGCAACGAACTTCCTAGGCGATAGAGGTGAGCTTTTTAATTCTCCTGAGTATAAGAGCTCAATACAACGCTTTGTGCACCAAGAACAAATACATTAGCATTTTTTCCCTACTAGGGCACCTCACTTTGGTGGGTTCTAGAAAGCCAAGGTTAAATTCTATAAAAAACACATCGCGCAAGGTTGGTAACACCTTGTTAACATATGATTAGCATACATAATTGGAATTAAAGATAAATTCTCGTCCCATCTCGTCTCTTTCCTGTGGCCCCAACTACATTCTCCCGCTAACACTTGGATATTTTCTTATTGGTGTTCCACCGACAAGCTTTCCACAAATTGATTGTATCAACTTCAGTGTCAAACGCCTGTTAGCCTGGGAACAAGCCCTGCAGTCGAAACAGCATTTTTGGAAGAAATGGTCCAAAGAGTACCTCTATTAACTCATCACGCCTAATGCCCATCCACTTAAGACCCAACCACTAAACATTAGCACCTTAGTCTTGATTTCCGAGGAGAATCATCTCGGAAGAGATGAATTTGTACATGTATTTACCGTGAAGATCTATACTAGAAAGTACCAACGCTACACAAAGAAGCTACGCCATCTACCCTTGGACGACAATCGTTCGCTTGATTAGTTTTTCAACTAAATAATTCAAAGGGACAATAGATTCTGTCTATATATTAATTTTATTATTTCTACATTTTAATTATACCCTACGATATACATTTTTTGGAAAGTAGTTGAAAACATAAACTTTTTTTATTTGCCCTTGTACGTGACGGTAAAACTCAGCACGTGGTTAAGATTCTCGCTTTACTGAATATTTAACCCAAGCCTTTTCTTAGTCCTTAAGTAAAACGGCGCCAGCTCAGTGTCTGACGCCAGCCTTCATTATTGGTTTTCATTATATTCTGTAGTTATTTGAAAAGTTACCAAAAACTAAATGCACTTTGTCATTGCCACTCTTTTTGCTCTACAAGATAACATTCACAAAAATTTTACTACAACGTTTCGTTTCAAAGAAACCATCATCAACTTTATTTTTCTTATAGCACTCAAAAAGGTACACTCTGTATAAGAAAGAATTTTTCATTACAAATTCAACAATGTACTACGCAATATGGTTATTGTGATTTTATTTTAAAAAATAACGTTTTAGTAAATATCTAATTTTTTTAGTCTAATGTGCGCTGAATAAAACCATGTAGCGAAAAATAAAGTCTATTTTAGTTCTGACAGAATCAATTCGATTGACATAGTAGTATTAGTTTAGCAACCTCTTCCAGTGGAGGTCATATTTTATAATGGAACACGTAAATTTCAAATCTTTTTGATGTAGTGTGCGTTGAAATAATTGCGGCAAACAGAAAATGTTGCTGTGCTCAATAGTTATTTGGATCACTAGTCCAAAAAATGATATTTTGCGAGTGGGGGTGTTATTGCCTAACCGAGGCGCCTAGCCGAAGCGAAGCAACACAAGTACTTGCAAGACCTCTTCTGGACGTGTAATCTACAAAACTTTTTATGCCAACAAACTTCAAAATATTTACAAAATTATAATTAATTTAGTTTAACCATTTATTGCGGGGGATTTATTTTTTTTTTGGTTGGTACCCACTTGTCATTGCATAACTACTTAATTTTCATATTTAAAATGAAAGTGACATTTTCGTTGTAATTTTACCAAATGTCACTTTTGTAAGGTCTAGGCCGGGAATTTAATGGTTCCGCCGATTTTGAATCCTACAAAACTGTTAATAACGACAGGAGGCATGAAAACGTTTTTGGCGGGACAGTATGGATTGCTTGAATGAACCGTATTCTTTTAGATTGGACACCAAACGCCTAAATATGGACTTTTCTGGTTGACTCCGTTCCGAGTACTTGATCAAATACAAGTGTTCGACTTCTACAGAATTTCTCCGACATGTAATGTAACAAGACAGCATATCAAATTTCTCTTCATTTGAAAACATTACTTGCTCCACTGTAAAATATGACCTACACTGCAAAACGTTGCTAAACTGATACTACTTTGTCATTCAAATAGATTTTGTTAGAATTAAGAATAAATGAAATGAAGTCGAATGTTAATTCGACTTCATTTTTCGTTGCCATAGTTTCATTTACCGCACACTACACTAAAAAGATTAGAAATTTAATTAAAACGTTATTTTTTTCAATAAAATCACGAATAACCATATTGTGTAGTACGTTGTTAAATTTTTAATAAAAAATTCTTTCTTATACAGAGTGTACTTTTTTAAGTGCCATAAGAAAAAATAAAGTTGATGATAGTTTCATTGAAACAAAACGTTGTTGTAAAAATTTGTGAATGCCATCTTGTAGAGCAGAAAGAGTAGCAATGACAAAAAACATTCAGTTTTCTGGTAACTTTTCGAATAACTTCAGAATATAATGAAAACGAAATGTCACAATTTTGGTTTTTTTCGAATATCTTTAAAAGTAAGCCAAACTCACTGAGTTTCTCAACAGCAAAATGTTGACTCCTCAAGTGGCCAACTTTTTCTAAATTTAACCGACTCTGTATCTCTCACGGTTTCTGAGATCCCCCTGTTGTTTATCCTTATCTTGGACACACTGTATATAACCTCAAATTGTAATTTTTATTTATTTTTAGAACTAATATGTAAAAAAATTTTGAAAATGATGCTTTTGGCATTGAAATCATGGTAAACCAAATTTAAATTAAACTATCTATAAGGAAGCTGCACTTTATTCGTCATTTAACCTACACGTATGACACCTTATAAAACATACTAACAACCAAGCAGTTTATAGGTAAACCAATACTTGCCCGAACAATGGTCCTTCGAGCCAGGTATAGAAATAAGAAATAACTTATTTGTACTGTAATATATTTTTCAATAACATAGGATTATTTTTTTTTTTTTTTTTTTTTTTTTTTTGGTGTTTTTTTGGTTTATTTTTTTTTTTTTTTAAGGGTAAAAATGGTTGTTGTTTTTTTTAGAAAAAAAAAGGGAAAAAAAAAAAAAAAAAAAAAAAAAAAAAAAAAAAAAAAAAAAAAAAAAAAAAAAAAAAAAAAAAAAATTTTTTTTTTTTGTTTTTTTTGGGGGGGTTTTTTTTTTTTTGGTTTTGAGGTTTGAAAGAGTTAATGTTGAGGTTGTTGTGGAAATTTTTTTAAAAATATAATTAAAGGGAAAAAATATAAATAAAAAAAATTTTAAAAAATAATAAAAAAAATAAAAATATTAAAAAAAAAATAAAGGAATAAGTATGGTTTAAAAAAGTTTTTATAAAAAATTTTTTTTTTTTTTAATTAAGTGAAAATTTAAAAATAAAAAAATAATAAAAAAGGGGGGGGTTTAGGAGAGGTGGGGGAGGGGTGGTTGGGGGGGGTTGTTTGTTCTGCAACAAGCTTCCTAGGCGATAGCCGCGAGCTTCTTAACTCTCCTAGGTATAAGAGCTCAATGCACCAAGAACAAATAAATTAGAATTTTGTCCTCCCTCAGGCACCTCACTTTGGTGGGCTCTAAGAAACCACGTTTAAATCTTATAAAAGACACCTAACGATTAATTGAAGACCTACATAATTAAAATAGAAGCGATTTTAAATTCTCGCATCATCTCTCCTCTGACCCCAACGACATCTACCCGCTAACACCCGGCCATGTCCTTAAAGGTAAAACTCAGTACGAAATTGAACTTTGTGGTTTGCTGCATGTTTAGCCCGAGCCTATTTTGAACGCTTAAGTAAAACGGGGCTAGCCGTCTTCACGTGTCATTCTTTCTAGTTCTGCTATGGGTTACTTTCGACACTTGTTACTATTACTTGTCTGTGTTTTCCTTATTCTGCATATCTGAATTTTTTTATTTTTTTCTGTAATTATGTTGGAAAACTATGCGAATAAATTTATGTCGCTAGTTTTGTAGAAATTATC
The DNA here is from genome assembly GCA_030710515.1 of Abscondita cerata. NCBI lineage: Eukaryota > Metazoa > Arthropoda > Insecta > Coleoptera > Lampyridae > Abscondita > Abscondita cerata. The sequence goes on from JALBCR010000986.1 coordinate 225,109, forward strand.
AGAAAAATGTCTAGTAGATGGTATACCTTAATTAAAATGCGTCAATTAATATTAATTAAAATGATACACTTATTCTAATGAATGTAATCGAATTTTGTGGTGTAGTTGGTGTTTTCTGTTAGATCATAAGTGTTTGTTTATTTTAAATTTAAAGTGGTCAGTAATATTCCTATTTAAACAAAACAGTATGAAAAAAGCTTTATGTACGTTATTGATCCTTTAATTAAAGTAATGAGTTTAGCTGGATATTTTCATTTAATTACAGAAAAAATTGGTATTATTATTGGAATTTACTATTTAAATCGTTTATTATATTATCTACCTTATTGTATTATTACATATTTTGCGGAATTGCAAGTTTTACAACAGTCAATGGTGTAATTGCCGAGTGCACAAAACTCCACAATTGTTTTATCATTGTTTATTGTACTAGTTTTTCGTATTTGTATAAGAAACGTGTCTTGCGTGTCCTATCATCCGTAATACATATAGATAATTTAATCCTCAGTTTTGGAAACAAAAAAATTGATTACAAAAAGTCGAGAACGCGTTTTCTTTATTTCATTTTAATTTGGAGCATCTTTCAGATAACCGTTCTAATATGCTCAAATATAGCTATACATTTAGACCAGATACCGGTCTCTAGTTTAACATCTTATCGAATAAGTTTTATTGCTATATTTTATTACGCGTGTACAGATTTTTTTATTATGTGTCTCGTCTCTCATCTGACATTACGTATACGCATAGTGAATAATATTACAACCATGTTATGCAGAAAACACTTACGCATAAAAACCACTTTGAAATTTGTTACACACATTTACAATATGGTTTGGAAACTAGTAAAAGAAATTAACCATATTTTTGATTTTTTTTTGTTTTGCCAAATAAGTATTTACTCAATTTTTTTCGTATTTGCTTTGTTCTGGGCAAGCACTTCAACTTTTCATGGAAGAACGGTTATTTATTTTAAATACATTGGAGCAGGTTGGATGGTATTTACACTACTTGGTGTTTTGGTTTGGATATACTGCTTTTCATCATTTTCTGAGGAGGTAAGTACAAAAATAATCTATATTTTATGTAGAAAATTTTATGATTAAAACAATGTAACTAATCTAAAAAAAAATTAATACTACATGATTGATTTTAACTTGTAATTACTGCAAATAATTTTCCCTTATATTTGCGGCCAAACGTCGGATACGAAATGCTTCAACCAGCAAACGCTGTTTGCATAATTTTACAAAGCTTTATTGCACCATTTAAAAAAAATTACAAAAAAGGTATAAATCAATAGTTGGAGAATTTTTACTAGTGTGTGTTAAAAAAATCCAGTCTTTGAGATTTCCATTTTGACGAAAAAATACCTATTACATACAATTATTCAATTAATTATTTACTGAAGCAGTACCTACGACCTATTGAGATCTCATAGGTAACTTCAGAAGACATTGTTAACTAAATAAGTACCCAAATTAATTTTAAAGAATAAAAAAATAGTTATGTAACTAAAAATCAAACTACATTTCCAGGACGAAAAAGACATTTCAGGTTTTGCTTACTTTAGTAGGCACGGAAATATGGCCTAAAACTGCCTCTGATAACAGATATCAACTCGCTCGGGCAACTTCTACAGTCTGCCGCAGACAACCATTGCGGATACTTTGGCGCAAGTGTCACTGCAATCCAAAATAATTCCCGGAAAATGGTTACCATTGTCTCTTACTATGACGTGCTTGCCTATTTTTTATCTTGTGGGCTGCAAATGCATTTTTCCTTCGTCACTTTCTTCTTTATTCCACTCACTTTCACCCGATGGTACGTCTATATTGGACTCTGAACTTGAAGATAGGACTATTTTCTTTTTTTTGTCTTTTTATGTCGCTAGCCTTTGCATCTCAACTTTTTTCTCTAGAGCAGCTTTCTTTGCTGTTTCTTTTTTGTCCTTGGCTTCTTTCCTTTTTTGCTTTTTTTCTTCTTTCAGTTTTTCCAATTCACTCTTCTTTTGCTTTTCTTTTGTCTTGACTTCTTGCTCTAAAGTTATGACTGGATAGCCACCGTACAATAATAGCCTAAATTTATTAGTCTTTTTGGATTTTCTGGCCAATAAAGGGCCCTTTTTAATGGGTTTGGGACATCTTTTCCCTTGGTTTCAGGAGACAGGACTTCACCGAGTTCCTCATTCTTGTAGGCGCTGACGGGATGAGTATCTTCAAAAACGGATTCAACCTGTTTACGGTGGTCGTTTTCTTTGATGCTGTTTGAATGAAGATTTTCAATTTCCTCAAAAGAGAATCCATCAGGTTTGTAACTGTTTTTGGCCGAGAGGGGTTCCTCGGTAATGTTTTCGCCTGGATTGTCAACAGGTTCGTATTCGGCCAAGAGGGGTTCCTTCAATATTTATGCGCCAGGATTGCGTTCTAAAGAGAAACCAAAAGATTTGCAGCTGTTTTTGGTCGAAACAAATTGCCTGCTTTTTAGCCACAGTTTGAAAAATGTGCAGTCCTTTATTTTCTTTGCGTCCTCATTGAAGGATGCAACCACCTCCGAACCAAAAAAACTTTTAAAATGTTTATGTCTTGGGTCAGTGGTTTTCTTAGTGGAATCATTCGAGTGGTAGGCATCTAGTACGCACTTATCGTAATTGACATTGGCGGGAGAAAATGGGTACAGTTCGCAAGTGCGAAAGCCATTGATTTATCTAAATCATTTCTTAAAATGGGTTCTAATACCAATGGCAATTTGGTTTTGTCTAATATGAATGTGTCATTTTCTATTTTCCAACGTCGTACCCGCTTTGCAAATGACTTCTTAAGAGGACCAAATACACTAACGTCAAGTGGCTGAAGGATGTGGGTTGCATTCGGGTGCAGTGCAACAATCTCAATTCTATTTTCAACTGCAAAATTAGAGAGATGTAATGTTAGATGCGAACTGTGCCCGTCAACGTTCAGTATAACAGGCAAGGGGATTTGACGTTTAAGTAGCCACAGATGAGAAACGTTCGCTATGTATTCATAGAATACTTTACCATTAATCTACCTTTTTTTAGATTTTCCTGCCGAACACCAAGGCACCAAAGTGCAGTTTAAGGTTTTTGGGGTACCGTTGCCCAGGGTGTACAATGAGGGACGGCCCAATTGTTCCGGCGGTAGATACACATAATAAAAATTGAAAAATCTTTTTTTTAATTTAAAAGTAAATTTTATAGACGTTTCTGGTGTATTTTTTTTTTTTTTAAAAAAAAAAATTTTTTTTTTTTTTTTTAAAATTTTTTTTTTTTTTTAAATTTTTTTTTTTTTTTTTAAATTATTTTTTATTTTTTAAAGTTTTATATTATTTTATTTTTTGTGAACTTGCTCGACTGGAAGTTAGCTTCTCTACTTCACGCCTAACCAAATTGTGCCTTTGCCGAAAAGCATTAGCCACTTCTTCCCTAGCACTGCATTTTTGAAATTTTGATTAATATTCATTTTTGCTGCTATTTTTGTAACTGACGAGATAAGGTCCAAAAAGGTTATAGGAAATCCTCGTCTGTCTATGGCGGTGATCCAATTCGCCAGCATTTCTTCATTTTTTTCCCCTAGTACACATTTTGAGCCCATTCTGTAACAAGAGAAAGTTAATAATCTAGACAATACATAGCCTACTCTCTATTCAGTTTCTAAATACCTACTTTTTTCGCAATGGTTTGTTTTTCTTGCTTATTTTAAGCATGAGAGTACTGTATGGTATTTGGTACTGCTTACTGGTTTTATGCACATTCATTTCTCACCCTTTAACAGCCGAAATTGCCTTCTCCATGTTTTCAATTGTCCACTGGAACTTCGGCTTCGGCCTTTGTGCCATGGTGCTAAACCTGTTTAGAAATGTCGCCAATTATGAGAATGCAAAAAAATCATCAATCACTGGGTTAACATTATGAACCAGTGTTAGATAAACAGTAACAAACACTGGGTTAACATTGGAGCCAGTGTTTAGGAAAAAAATTCAAACACTGGCGTTTTCCTAAGTATTTTTCGATTTCTAACAAAATTTCTGGTGTTGCCAGCATTGAAGGACAAATTTTTAGTATTACAATGTCATTTGTTCAAATTTTAAACTTCTACTGTAAAAATGGATGCAGATTGATAAAATGCAATGTGTGTTATGAGAAATGATAATATAATGGCTAACCCTCACCTTGAAACAGTGAAAAAATCTTGCTCCTCCGGTTTTCTTCTTTTGTTTACAAAATGTGAACCCAAATGCGACCAAGAATCTTCTGTTTCCTAGGAGCGTTGCCAACATGACAAAAAACATCGTGGCACTATTCAGGAGAGAAATTTGAACAAATTATCAAACACTGGGTCAATCACAAAGACTGGTCCCTCTACTCTATAGCTAATTTATTTTGTTATAAACCGTGAAATGCGCAAAAAATTAGGTAGAAAAAGAACGAGACAAAATTATTAATATTAGGCTACCTGTAAACATCTCGTTGACTATCGCAACAAAATCTAAATGTGTGTTTACAAAATAATGTAGTCATCATTTTTATTTAAAAATAAAATTAAAATTAAAATTAAGAAGAGATCCTACATTAGAAATTACTCCTGTGGCGTTTAAGGTGTATACTCTAGACGCCGGGTCGAACCAGAGAAAGAATTCGGAATCGAGTCTGTTTTTACTAGCGTTAATTGTTTGCACATACCGTAATCGAGCTGCACTATTTACAATTATAAATGAAAGCGGCGTAGGTCAACAACATAGTAAGTCGCGTACTATGTGTTGCCTGATGATACTTGACACCGTGGTATCATATGTCGAGCTGAAAATCGCAAGCCCGGTTGAACTGGACCGATGGATTTAAACCCGGGCCAATACTTCAACTGATATCGGCGGTTGAGACGGCAACCCCATATGGGTCCTTAGCGGATAGATCCACAATAAAGCGCGTCGAAGGTTTGTGAGCCAGAATATGCAAACAAAGTTTCGGTTTTTGTTGGCGCATTTTCTTGCCAGCGTTGTGCTTATTTTGAATGTTCCGTGAAGTGAACTCTCCTGCCGGATCAGGTGATTGTATGTGGCGCTTGGGTCGTGGCGGCGTTCTGTGGGCTCGGTGTATTCGAGGTGGGTGTAGTTACGGAATTTGGTTGACGTGGCGGTACCTTGTTGTTGCCCGTAAGCTGCTTTGGTTTAGTCGATGAATACGGTTTTGTTTTAGCAATGTCAATGTTTGTGTCTCCGCGTTTAATAACTGGGAATGGTCTTTCGTGCGGTTGCTCGAGCGGCGAATTAGCTGCGTCGCGCCGAACAAATACCTGTTTTGCTGTTTGAAGGTCCTTAAATATGAACGTGCTTTGTTTAGTCGCGTTCTCGTTGGCGTCGTTGCGGATGCTGCGTTTGGTGCGCTCTCATTAGCGCTGTTGCGGATGCTGCGATTGAGCGGTTTGTCGTTGATGCTTTTCGTTTTGTTTTTGTTTTTTTGTGCGTTATGTGTGCTGTATTCGACAGCTTGTATGCCCGAGCTCGTTGTTCTGCGTATCCTGTATGCGACAGGCGAATGAACGTCGGAGCTAGGCGTCCAAATTTTGTGACGTGTGTAGGTGAGCATGCGGCTTTAACGCAAGTGTACGTCAAAGACTTGGGCCTGTAGGTTCCGTGGCGTGTGTGCGAGTGCGGTTGATCGTTGACGGCTATGTCGTCAAGACGTAGTGCGCGTCGTGACCGTTTGTTTTATTTTAACGGGGTTTTCTTGGGTTATGATGTTGATAAAACGTATTTGTTTGTGGTCCATCACCCCAAGTTGATGTGCGTTACATCATTAAACGAGAAGAACCTCTACGTACACACGTCACTTGCACAAGGTGACTTAAAACTAACTTAAACTCGGATTAAAAAAGTAAGTACCACCAGCCAACCCAAAAGACTTTTTGTTTTAACTTTAACCGCTCTATGTAAAGCGCCCTAGCTCGTATTGATCTGATTAAAAACAAAACCAAACGTCGGTTGTGGAGTCTACCCCAAATAAAAATTTGCTTAGGTATTAGAGATCAAACCGTTTTATGTCACATGTACACTCATGAAATTTAAAACTTGGAAACCACAATTTCTGTAAACAAAAGTTTGCACATTGTGAAGCGGGCTTAAGGGTATCATTTACAATTCTAACAGCAGGTAGTCGCAGCAGGGGTTATCTTATAGAAGGACTGTAGAATGAATCATTACACTAAGCACGTTTTAGAAAATAGGTAATTTACGTTGCTTACTTAATTTTTTTTTTAAAGAATATATTTGAAGGTATCGCTAATTAAACACCATAGCTCGATTAATTATCGAATCAAAATTTTGTTTAGGAAATGTTTACAAAATAAAATTAGAAATAATTTTGATTTAAAAACGTCTACAAGCAATAACTTTTAAATTAAATCAAAAAACTAAACATGGTTATTTGGGTTGACTGATTATTACTTATTTTTAAATAAATCTAACCTACTAATTATTGTAAGTTATTAAAAAAATCATTAAACTCTCTATTCATAATATTTAGTCCTTACAAAATGTATATTTTATGACGTTTTATTTTTTCTGTAGTTAATATAAAAAGTGAAAATAAAAACTAAGGCAATTCTTATTGTCAACGTATATATTTAGTTTTTGACAAGAATTTATTACATAATTACAATTAAGATACCAAGTTATAGTTTAAAATTAAATGAAAACATTTTTTTTTAAATAAAAGTATTACTATATAAATAAATATAAGAAATCAATAATGGGTGTGACCTCCATTATTATTGATACATTCTTGGAGGCGTCAGCTCATTGACGCTATCAAGGTATCAATATAATTAATATTAATCGTTTCCGATGCGGTATCAATTGCTGCAATTAGTGCATTACGGTTTACTGGTATAAAATTTGGCCCTTGTTGTCTTCGGATAACAGCAAGTATTCGAGCCCAAACATTTTTGATAATGTTAAAATCTGGGTTTTTGCTGGCCAGGGTAACAGCTCCAAGTTATTTTCTCGTATCCAATTGCGCACAACCCGCGAAGTATAAATAGGGGCGTTGTCCTTTAACAACAAAAATACATTATAAAAATGTTAATTCAACAGATCCCGAACTATTTTTTGGAGAAAGTATAGTGAAATAAGAATACTTACTTGTTGGAAAATATATCTTCGTCTGGATAAAACACTTCGACTGAAGGTTTCATAACAGTTTCCAAAATATCTAAATACGCAGCAGAATAAAGACGTCCATCGATAGCCCAACACACTTGTAACGGTCACTGTGAGTTAGGCAACACACAATTCACGGAGTCGAGGTGTAAACGCGACATTTCTCCGTGTTCGCTCCTTAACGAAAATTTTTGGGGATTTAATTCCCAGAATTCAACTTCCGCGTTGTCCTAATTGGCCAATACATTTTCGGCTGATCTTCAATTTCCGCCTTGTAACAACTACTATCACGTCGTGTTACGTGAAATTCAAATTTGCCTTCATCTGAGTGCTTAATCGTAATTCCGTCAAATTTTCTAGTGGTATGTATAGGACCCTGCAAACTTTCAATGTATAGCGGTATATTTTTAGCTGGGGAAAGAATTGATTACTCGATTTTCTGAAGTTTATCTTAGGACCGATGCGTGTACTAATTTCTTCTAATGGTCGCTCGATTGCACTCAGGTACGACAAATATTCTTCATGGCTTCTTCAACGTTACACCGTGCATAATTTTCAGATAAGGCGAGTTACTCCGGGATTAGAGTTACTCCGGGATTAGAGTTACTCCGGGATTAAAATTACTCGGCTTTAAAGGTTCTTTTGGCCTAAACAAAACCAATTACCTTGCTGATTAAATTCATCGTGGGATCTCTTTCTACCTTTTTGTCTTGTCGCTGCGTGTGTCGCATACTTGGGGTTTGCTGTTAAGATTGCTGAAGTACGGGACATCCTACCGAAATTAGGGGTCGCCGCAGCTGGAACCGACACCACATATCTGTATCTTCTCCTGTGGGTGTCAACATCGTAAACCTCTATCTACAACATAAGGTCAGATTTTTCTAATTATACTTCTGCGCTGAAAACAAACCATCTCCGGGACGTCACACTGCTACCGAAAACGTCTCAAGCGTAACACCTAAATAAGTACAACTTGTCTTGGCACCTTAAGTGCAGTTAAATCTTTGGAACTCGAAACGTATTTGTTCACGTATTTATATTTTTTTTGTTAATTCACTACAATATAATTAATTAACTTGTTGTGGCGCATATACTTGCCCAATCTGTAAACGAATGTGTACCGTAAAAGCGCGAACTTGCTTCATTTACCCACCATTGCTTGGGGATTTTTAGAGTATAAGGATAAGACCACGGAAGAGCGCTCTTTTGGGAAACACCTAACTCTCCGATACTTTTTTAACGCTAAATATTGCAACTGCGAACACTAAATACACCTTCGTATTGTGCGGGTGTGGTTACGTCGCCATCTTGTCTAGATTAAATAACGCCAGTGGCGTACCGCATAAATTATTAACTTGCTATTAATCTTATATTTTTTTCTTTCTTTTGTGTACGACTATATATATGGGTACGAACGAATACGCTTGTAGAATTAACTTACGATGTAAGTGGATATATTTAAATTGTGCTCTGTTCCTTCTTCTTTATGGTGTGTTATTAAATATAACGTTTTGTAGGTTACTTGTGTCTCTCTCTCTTTATTGTATTTATTGCTCCTTTAATTTGTTACGGTTGATTGTTGCGTCTGTTTCTTTAGTTCGGAAGCAGGTTTGTATCCACGCATTAGGACTATGGCGCCCTCGGATTAAATCAAGACAGTTCTGAAGAAGCGGTGGATCCTTTTTCTCACCCACGCCCTACTCTTCGGCTGCCGGCAAAACTTACTTTTCTTCAATTAACCGTAGCACACTCCTGGACCCCACCTGCTAACCAACCCCACTCATTCACAGAAAAATAACCACTTCGTTTTTTAGGACATATGTGATTGTTTTCGTAACGAGTTCCTTCCATTATAAAAACTTTTAGTGGTTCATCGTGACGGCTATTGAACATTTTTTCGTCGCTAAAAATCACTCGATTCCAAAATTCCAAAGGTTCGTTCACATATCGCCTTGCAAATTCCACACGACGTCTGGACAGTATTTGACAACTCCAGAAGGTAGGTAACCCTAGGATTTTTCTTAGGGGAGGTATGTAGCGAAGAACGGAAGGCAAATATGTTCTTTCAAAGTAGAAATTATGCAGCATGGACGACCCCTGCAAACCGTAGTGTCTATTGCTTGTGTGCAGCTTAACTCAATGCAAAATCGTGATAGTCGTAAAGTTTTATAGGGAAAGGTTCTTAATTAGCCATTCCAGTACCCTCAGGAGTTATCCAGGCATAATACACGATGAAAATATAAGGTCAACTCACGTCTAAACTATACGTTGTAATTAGAACTAACACACTACGAAACAAAAGACAGCAAAATGTACTTACGGTAAATGCGGCCGGATTTAAATTTAAACACCAATTCAACTTAAAAATCTTGAAACACAGTAATAATTTATGTGTAAAATTTTAATTTCAAAAGGCACGCGAAAACACGCATGTAGAAGAAAGAAGAAAATATCCACTGATTGTCTCCAAAACTTTTGTTAATTTTATTTTCACCAATCAAAAATTAGCAACATGCGCGGCAAATTCGACTTTTGTCGTAACGTGCTACACACAACACACGTTTTTAAGAAAGCTCTTGACATACGTTCTAACTTTGAAAATGAAACCGTAACAGATTAGTTACAGAAGTAATTCAAAATTTCTCGTTAGATGGCATCCGAAATGGTGATAAAAATAAAAATTATGAATAGATCAAATAGGTTTAGTATAGGATTTTTTTAGTTAGAAACGAAAAATTAACTAATAAAGGAATAAATAAAATAATTTACGGAAAGTACCGTACTAATTTGTCTTCATAAAGAGTAAAATAGTTAAATAGTAACCGAAGCATAATTAATAATAGTAAAGACAAATATAATAAAGAAAATACAAGCAATTGTAATGGAAGCAAGTTGAAAAATTAATAAAAGTTTAAGAATTAGAAATTAACTTACTACATGAATTTCAATGGGAGAAGTAGCATCTGGGCTAATGCAAAAGTGATGGGAGGCATCATAAATTAGGAAACGATTTAAAAAATAATTTTTTGCAAAACCTAAAAATAAAAATAAAAAAGAACCCATATAATGCAGATATTAAAAAAATACATACAAACATATAAGGTAGTGTTATTTGAATAAATTGTATAATTTTTCTTTATTTTGTTAATTTGTTAAATTTTAATTTATATTTTTCAAAAATAACCTAAATTCATTAAACTTTCACTGACACTAAATTTATTTGACAACTAATTATGCTCAGTTGCATAAATTTTTGATTGAAACTTTATAGTAAGAGTATGTGAAAGTTTTTAATAGAAGATAATAATAAAATTTGTTTTATGCTTAATTTGTGTTTAACATACTAGAAATATTTAAGAGCTAGCGGGATATAATCATAATTTCCCGGTGGAACATTTCCGTTTCTAAAACGTTCTAAGTGCGTTTTAGTGAAACGTGAAAACATTGTGTATAACGTCCCAAAATTGTTCCAAAGACGTCATTCAAAACGTAAAATGTCCGCCCTCAAAAACGTTTCCATTTGGAACGTTCCATTTTAATGTAGACTTAACCTTATTTAAACGTTTTAGAAACATATGCAGAACCAAACTTGAAACGTTCTATTTAAAGCTACAAATGATAAATAAAAATCCAAAAAACATCTCAATTACTAGTGCCTAATGTTTGTCTACATTTTTGTATTCTTAGAACATTTACAACAAACTTAGTATTAAAACTGTCCATTTTAACACAATTCCCTGTGTGACATTTGAACGTAGGACCCGTGTATGTAAACACCTTTTACAAGGGTTCTAACCGCTAGGCCAATCGGGACCATAGGGTAACGTTAATGCGTCGAATGGTCTTACAGTACCTATAAAATTGGCTCAAGTTTTTAAGTTATCGGCAATGTTTTGATTTAAATTGTAGTGTTAAATGAACTATAAAATGTACAAATTCAAACAAAAAGAGAACATTTAAAAAAAGGTAATATTACAGCAACAAAGCCTTAAGTTTTCTCTTTCATAAAACAATAAGTTTTACTCAAACATTTAAAATTAAAAACTGTTTTAGCGATGGCGCATTGGAATACGTATTACTTTTAACAAATACGTATTTAATGTTAATTGCAAAATTAATCAAAAGTTAATTTACGGGGCTACTGACACATCAGCGGTTACATATGTTTTGTTTCGAATTTCCAAGAATTTAGATAGAAAGGCAAATTCATCTTTTTGTTTGCATTGTGATGGCGGTAGAAACAGGTTTTACCTTGTTTTTTAAGTAAAACGGGATTGCGTTTAAAACATGCCACACTCTATACTTATAAGGGTCATTTTTCCATAAACAATTTTTTGCAGGTAGTTTTTCTTATAATGAATCGCAATAAACACGGCATAAATAATTCATTTTATACTACTATGTTATTTCAGCCTGATCCTCTCTCTTGAGCATTTTAATTATTTATCTATTGGTCATATAAAAGCAGTAGCTACAATATTACAGAACATTTTAAATTGTACATTTTACATTTCGAACGGACGTTCCATAATCACTTTTAAAACTCAAAAAAAAAAAAAAATGTTGTTGGAACAACAAATACAAGCCTTCACTTATGTTACATTATAGAAGTGTCTGTAAATTATTTAAAACTTCAAAATAAATGACTATAAAACGTTCTCAATCTTACGTTTTACACCGCACGTTCTATAAGCATGATTTTAAACATTCAAAGAAAATTTTCCACGCGGGTCAAATATATTCCCTAATTGAAACGTCTATTGTTTTCCAAAATCGTTTTGTTCTACTTGGGTTAATTACAAAAAATATTCAATTTTAGTTTTAAAATTAGATAATCATATAAAAATTTGAGTGATTGAACAATCAATAAAATTTAATTATTTTATTATAAAAAATCTTAATTCAATCATAGCAATATATTCTGTTTATAGATTTATTTTAGCTTTAATTTGTACAATAGTTAACTTGTCACCCCTAAAAAGTCCCAAAAGGACATAACAGTTTACAGTAACGGTGGTTAGTCGGAAATTAACGTGGAGTCACTATTCTTGTTGTTTTTTAAATAACTAGGTTTTCAGCAAGCTAACACTTTGTGATGTGTGCTTGATTTGTTTGTTTTTGTTTTTGTTGTTTCTATTCTCTATCCTTACGGGGAGAAATAGTAAAGTTGTTCCGTTTCATCAATTGGTTTTGGGTCAGGATAAAGGACTTTGACTATCGGTGACCTGCTCAGATGTTGCAAATGATGTGGTCTCGAAGAAACTCCAAAAGGTATTATTCGGATTAAAAACATCCATGAAATAGCATCAAAGGAAAGACATCCAATAATAAGATACAACAAAAATTGCAAGAATAAAAGAAAATAATTACAGTTGAAAAATAATCGCAAAATAAATTACCGCTTGTTGTAGGTAGCCTTGTTAGTAATTACAGAAGGGTAAAAACACAAATAAAATCCACCACAAAGGTGTTAAAAATTTACCAACTTTTAATCAACCGCAAACTTTTACGCTACCAAATGCCAACTCAAAAGAATTTTTAAATAAAATGGTAAACTACAAATACAATCCGAAAGATCAATAACAAAAATCAGAATTTATTCCCACCGACATCGACAACCAACAATACACTCGCATACAACGACAACCCGAAAATTAAGAAAACAATCTACAAAAAAAATAGAAATTAAACCCTAGCAAGACATACGGAGAGTGCAAGACCCGAAGTAGGGGTTTTTCGATTGCCCATTTTTTGCCCTCCGTCGATAGATCTTTGGTAGTAGAGAGAGGAGAACCATATGTCAAGAAGTATCAGTACTTTCTTTTTGGTATTCTGGGATCTTACAATTTATTCTTAAGTTGTTATTATGTGGTAGGGGGTAACGTGGGTTTTCAAAGCCGCACTCTGTAACTGCACGGGATATCTTTTAACAGTTTGGTTAACTCTAACAATTTGTCTTCTTTGTTCGTACTAATTCAAATGTTTAGTTTATGCATGTTACGCGGATTCAAATTTTGTTATACAGTTATATACTATGTCAAACCGTTATTACTTATAGTAAATTGTGTGTTGTTGTGGGCGCTAAGTTGATTTCTTAGTTGATGCTTAAATAAATTCGTGACGTATATTTTCATTGTATAATGAATAGTACCAGACTATGATTGAATTATTGACTACTAGGTTAAAAGCCGGTCTGCAGACCGGCGGACAACTTGATTGAGAACCCATATAGCACTGTTAATAAAAATATCCTTTCATATAAATAAGTATATAAAAAGTCAGTTTTTTTACGACTACACATTCTCAGGTATTTTTGAAATAATTTGTCATGCATATTTGAAACCGTCTTGGCCAGACCGTCATTTTGAGGTATCACTTGATGGGTAGTTGTATTTAAAAAACAGGCGTGCCCCAGGCCCCACCCACATTAGTGGGAAAAAGTGTTTTTTTATTAGACGTCGTTTGGCCCGGGGGCATGCACAACTTGAGGTCAAGCACACACTCACGATGTGTATAGAAGGAAAACACCAGGTGAATTAACTCATTTATATATTGCGATGAATGATTGAGCACTTTTCTTATCCATAAAAATAACAAAGGAGGGATTCCGCATTTTACAGTAAGGACATATTCCGCTGACAATTGTCAGAATGTAAAATTAACTTTTGTAGAAGTTTTTAAAATATAGATAATGTTGTAGAACATGAAAACTACATCTAATTGTGAAAGGATAAGAAAAGTACGTTATACACATTGATTGAACATTACTTAAAAATCTTAATAATTTTTTTATTTGTAGTAAGAATTGTAATTTGGATGCGTAACAGCCTACAGATTTCCTTGTTTATAGACATACTAAATATTTTATAGCTGAAAATGTCTAAATAAAATTTTTCTTACCTTCAATACCTTAGCTCCCGCATCTAAGATAAAACACTTTGTTTAAATTTGTTGATTTAACAAATTTGCTTAGTTGCCAAACAACATCTGGTCATTTTTGAAGACTATTGTTTAAGTTGACCTGTTGGTCCTTTAAGTTACTTTTGTCAGAAAAAGAAAATGGTTAGCCGATAGGGAACATTTCGTTATACATTTTGTAACCTAACAGTCAAAATCAGTTTACGGGTGACAGAGAAAACTCAAACCAAAAATTGGAAATTCTACATGTAAATTAGCTATACTAAACTAAAAGCACTATCGGAATCAAAAAGCTTCGCTCTTTAATTTGTAAATAATACCTTTTGTTTATCTGATCCTTAGTTTACGAGTAATGGAGTGAGAAGCATAAAAACACAGCAAATTAATTAGATTTTCGTGGGCGTTTAAAATTTGCATTTCCCATAACAAGCAATGCTTTTATGGAAATAGTTTATTTTTTTACAATTAAACAGTTACAGAGAATATCAACCTTTTACCAAAGAAATAACTTATATTCAGCAATTTAATACCTACATAACTCAAAAATTTTAAATAACGCTCTTTTGGATGAGATAATTTTTTGGAAGTTTTTAAGGCACGTTTGGGCGCGTGAAAACTATGGTATGAATAATTTCGAGAAACCTAGTGGTCTGAGATTATAATACATAATCAAAAACTTCGTTTTTATTATCTACTTTCTTAATTTATTAATATCGCCTACTCTATGGTTACTTTCAAGCATATGCATGGCAACACTGGACTTGCTCTTTATAACGAGTTTTAATAGGTTTCTTGGTTTGCACTATATATACTTGGTTACAGTCTTCATAATTTATTTTATAGATTCCCGATTTCTATTAGGTCTTTCAGATTGCCTAAACGATTTTGCAAGTTATTACTACTAGAAATTACTGTTTTATAAACAAACTTTGAACATTTGTTTTAATAACCTTGAGATAATTTGGTAATTTGACATATTTCTTATCTATTTTGCTATTGCTAGTTTTTAACGTCGTAATGTTCCTACTATTGATGTTTTCTAATTGTGTGACCAGTTTTGGTCCGAAAAAAAAAGTCAAATAAGAAAACTACCGCCGTTGAACAATCGAAAACGTTTACATCTGTTGATGTCACCAACACCTGATCACTTATGGCATCTCCAAACACCAAAAGGTCGGTTTTTAAATTATAAAATAAAAACGTCTACGTTTTTTAAATTATTTGCAAAATATTTCTTTTGTATTAACCCTTAACTACCGATGGTAACAAGTTGAGACGTAAACTCCGATCCTCGGTCAGGCAGACCGCTATTTCTTTTTTAAGTTATTGAAGTAATTTAATTTTTTTAATGATTTTATGGAATGGATGTTATTATTTAATATAAATGCTGGCAACTTGTGCAATTAAATAATAAAATGTTAACTAATATTACGTATAATGTAAATTTTCCGATAAGACCTCAAAAATCATGTGTGTGATTTAAACCATCAAAAAAATTTGTATAAGTACAAAATAAGATATCAAACTATCATAAACAAATTTATTTTATAAAAATAAGATGTCTGTCGTCATAGACGAAGTATAAAATCAAACAAAAAATATATTCCATTTTAAAAAATACATAAGATAAAAATCTTATAATTATTAGATACATTGAGGACAGATAGTTCTTGAACATTCCAAACAAATTGGATTTTTGCATGAAATACACATATATTGGGTTTTTCTTTTCTTTTGTAAGAGCATAAAGAACAAGTTTTTCGTTTCGTAAGCCTGTCAATATTGTTAACACTCAACTGTTCTTGGTTTGAACTGAAACATCCTCAAATTTCCAAAATTCGCCTTATACTCATAAGAAGTTCTCGACTTAACGACATATTAGTGTTCCTTCTTTTCATTTCGGGTATTACTTATTCGTATGCTAAATTTTTCGTAAATTCCAATCGGTTTTGTTCAGGATTATCTCTAAAACTACTGTAGAAAATATACGAATTTACCGCGCTAATATCTATTATTCTGTGGAACAGTGCCATTGGCCATCTCCTAGTTCGCCTTCCAGTACTATATATAGAGCATTTTTCATCTAGAGAATCTACACCTGATTTTGTATTATTATAGTGAGCAATAATTTCGGGTTTTTCCGTAATATCATCCGTGGAGATCGTATGATGCATGGAGCTAAGTAAAATTACCGCTTTCGATTTCTTCGGTACGTACGAAAGTAATGTAATATGTTTTGTAAAACCGTATATTGCGGACCCTTCATTTCTAGATTTCTTTGGTAGAAACTCTGGTGGAATTTCTTTTTATTTTTTTAAGGGTCCCAACATAGGTAAGTCCTTTGGTTCGAAATATTTCCACTAATTCAATTGAAGAGAACCAATTGTCTGCAGGAATGTTTCTATTGCTATTGTAGATGGGAGTTGCAAGACGTAGAACAGACTGTGTGGGTTTCAGGTATTTCTTCTCTTCAGCTGTTAGGTTCTGGCCGTCTGAATCTTTACCTAAATATAAATATCCTTTGTAAAAATAATTGTTTCTGGCATCAGTAAGGGCCATCAACTTTAATCCGTATTTGGCAGGTTTATTTGGTAGATACATGCGAAATCTACATCGTCCTTTGAAACCTATTAACATTTCATCTATGGTAGCATTCGCACCCAAACTATATATTTTTTGACAATTGTGAACAAATTCGTTAAAAACTTCTGAAATAGGTGCCCCAGGATCAATCTTCATTCTTTCTCTTCTATCAATCGAATTGTCAAATCTTAAAGTTGTCAATAGCACAGCAAACCTATTCTTGCTCATAACACAACGAAATATATCGCGCCCTGACCCATCAGTTGCAAACAAAGCTTTAATGTCTTCATGGTTGGATTTAAAAATTGCAGTAAAGAGAAGAAGGCCAATAAACGCTTTTAATTCTACTATGTCTACATTTTTCAGTTCAGACCTGTCAGGGTTTTTATACTTTATGCGTTCCCGTTCTAATCGTTGGTTCGTGAACTGTATAATATGTTCTAGTATTTTATCACTGACAAGATACGTCCACACATCACCCGGTAATTTAGTGAGCTCTTGGCGAGCTGGTTGACG
Organism: Abscondita cerata; assembly: GCA_030710515.1. NCBI lineage: Eukaryota > Metazoa > Arthropoda > Insecta > Coleoptera > Lampyridae > Abscondita > Abscondita cerata. The sequence continues at coordinate 242,299 of JALBCR010000986.1, forward strand.
TAATCCTGGTAGTTGAGAAATAATATTGTGTCGTTGTGTTCTTGTTCTATTTACAAAAGATTGAGATGACCACTTAAATCTATTTTTTCCATAGTAACTGTTGGTTACCAAGTCATTGTTTTTGTGTAGTAGTGAATCTTCTTCATCGGTTATCTGATTATTCAGTTGCTCGTTTTCATTCAAATCGTTATCTTCTTCTAACTCTGAAGCGCTATTGTGATCACTCACACTTTCATTATCTTCCGAATCGATGTCACTCAGGTCACTTTCACATTCATTATACCAAGCTAATACTATTTTTTCAAAGTTCGGATCATCTGGGTGGACTGCCTTGGAACAACTAGGCACAGCACTCATTTTTATCAAACAAATTTAGTAAATTTCAACAACAAATATGCTTTAACCACATACAAATTAGTTTCACGGGTACCGACCGTCGGTCTGAGAGACCGCTATCAAATTTGACTAATTTATTGTGACTAAGACTACGCATGTATCCACTTACAACTCACATATGACTGTACGTTAAGTAACTTAAAGGTACACGAGACGATAAATTTCCGAAAATACCCGAAATTGCACAAATGCATTTTGTAAATTACGTAGCGGTCTTACAGACCGGGGATCGGTAGTTAAGGGTTAATAAAGTTTGTTTGTACTAACTACATATAAATGTGACATATTTAGATAATAAAACAATGAGAAAAAATGCTCTAAATTAGTCAATTAAAATTAATTAGAACGATTTACCCTTAAATTACTTAATTACGTAAATGTTATGATAATTGAATTTACTCTAGTAGTTTCCTCTAGTGATAAAGATTGTTTGTTATTATTTAAAGTTTAAATGCTTTGCATTGGCTCAAAAAAGCATGGAAAACGATTTTAGATACGTGATTGATCCTTTAACTAAATTGATGATTTTAATTGGATATTTTAATTTGTCTGTAGTAAGAAATTGGATTTATTTTTGGAATGTGGGATTAAGAACGTTCCTTTCATTTCTATGTTTGGTTGTGTATTACTTCGTATCTAGGGAACTTGCAGATATTACGACCGTCAACGATATTATTATAGAATTAGTAAAATTATACAATGGTTTTATGGTGGTTTATTGTATTATCATTTCTGTTTTATACAAAAAACGTGTTACGGGTGTAATAAACGAGATAACAAACATTGATAGTGTAATAAAAAGTTTTAGTAAGATAAATCTTGATTATAAAAAATCAAGAAATCAGTTAATTAGGGGGATGGTGGTTTGGGGTGTTTTTCAAATTATAGTTTCGGGTGGTACGAATATAGCTATATATTTAGATGGGATACCATTTTCCGATTTAACACCTTATAGAATGTACTTTGTTGCTATTCCTTACTACGCTTCCACAAATTTTTTATATTACTTATTGTATCTCAGCTGACGTTACGCATACGCAAAATTAAAATACTAGCAACTAGACGATGCGAAAACCAGTCACTTTTAAATTTGTTCAACAAGTATATAATAAGGCTTGGAAAATTGCCAATGAACTGAAAACATTTTCAAATTTTTTTTGTTATTTCAATTAGTTGCCTACACTTGTTTTCTTATATTTGCCTTCTTTTGGACAACAACTTCCACTTTTAATGGAAGAAAAATAATTTATTTTAGATACGTAGCAGTAGCTTACATAATATCTACTATGTCGGATGTCGTACTTTGGGATATACTATTGCACATCATTTTATGAAGAGTTAAGTTAATTTAAAAATCATTACATAAATATCTAATTCTTTACGAACAGTAAACAGTAAAACTTTTAGATGTGACTTTTAGTCCATATGCTGTCTATTCTATAACAAGACATTTTTAGAACAGCACACCAAAGCTCTCAATATAATTCTTATCAAATTAAAAAACTTTAGTTTTAGTAACTCTTTACTTTTTTTTTGTCTCATATTTGAGTAACAAGGTACAATATACAGCTTGTAATGATTATCAATCTCAAAACTTCATAGCGACATCTAGTGTTCCTCAAGGTTCCCATCTTGGACCGCTATTGTTAATTATCTTTATTAATGACTTGTCAAACATTATTTTTTACAAACACTGGTTTGTTGCTGATTACCTCAACTTATATAATTATATTGCTACTAATGATGATTCTCAATATTTACAAAAACAACCCACTTTAGTTTTTAAATAGTGCCTCAAAAATTACCTTCTTCTCTATATTGCCGAATTGTCTCATTTACAAGAAAACAGAATTGTGTCACATTTTTAAATTCAGTCAATTCTGATGTTTTAGATCGTGTTGATGTTATAAAAGACCTAGGAGTGACTTTTGATTCTAGGCTTACGTTTTCTAATCATGTTAAAATTTACATCTTCTGTTTCCAAAGATCTTGGTTTTATAATTTGCACATGTAATTTTTTTAGATCTCCTAGTTCTCTAATTTCAATTTACAACTCTCTACTTTAATACAAGTTAGAGTACTGTAGATTAATATAGTTCTCTTTATATAAGGTGCATATAGATAACATTGAAAGTATTCAAAGAAAATTCTTTAAGTTTATCGTGTTTGTGATGGATGGAGTTTATCCATCTAGAGGCTCTCTCCAAAATTTTTTTTTGGCACCAATTTGAAGCTTCTTCTCTTGAATCTATAAAATCTTGTAGTATCATCAAATTGCTTTTTAATAAGTGAAATGTATATCTAACGACATCTCGTGTAATAAGGGACCCGTATAAATAGTATTATATAATTATATATATAAACTAAGTATTGCCAACAGATAACTGTAACGACGATTGAATGTTTTAAATTAAAATTGTTATCTAAACGATAACTTAGAATGCAATGATACTCGTGTAGATAAAACCAAAGATTTCTATACAGTAGCAAACACGCACAAAAGAACACCTGATGCGCATTACACGAGTGTAATTGCATTCTAAGTTATCGCTTAGATAACAATTTGCATTTAAAACATTTAATCGTTGTTACAGTTATCTATTGGCATTACTTAGTTTGCTTTTTAATATTATTCATAATATGTGACGGTATTATTTCGCAAATAATTGATTTATAAATCAATTTCTCCTTACAATACAGTGCGTTTCTGAAAATAGTAGCCACTTTTTTTTATTAGAGTCAATAGATGGCGTCACAGGAGCCGCAGATTAGGGATTTTGCATGTGGCAACTCTGCCATTTCTCGTATGTAAATGTAAATAAAGTTGCCTAGCTGCTTCCATAGGGACCTGTTTTTCAATTACGTTGCCATATTGTGCTAGAAATTGTAAAAGTGACCCCTATTTTCAGAAACGCATTGTATAGGCAGCCGTTTTTACACTCATGCGTTCGAATGTAAATGTTTGGTTTGAGAAATCTTCTGCAGATTTTAGTTGTTAAGAATTGTCAGTTCCGATGATTTGTCGGCATTTGCCAAAGTTACACCTTATTTTCTTTTCACTGACTGTCGCGACAAGATGTACATGGAAAATGCTATCTAAAAATTAAGCAATTGGACATGTGTTTTGTGATATTCTTTTGAAGTAAAATTATCCCATTCAAAGTAGGGAATAAGTCTTAGTTCCTGTGTAAGTACCTTTTTTTACTTTCCTTAATTTTAATAAAATATTTGCTCTTACGGGTTCTATTAATAGCAGAAACCTTTTTTTGTCTTTCTTTTGTGGGTTTTCCCCTTTGGCTTATTCTGCTGGTCATTGCAGACGTACTCCGTTATAATTAGTCAATGGATATTTAATTATGGTTACGCTGGGTCTGGTATCACCACCACCGTTGGAATTTCAACCTACCTTGAAGCGTTTTTTGGGTTAAGGACACCACCCAAGATAAGCCGTTTATCTGGTCCTTTGTAAGCAGCCCAGCAACTGTTATCAATGGAGTCCATGTTGGTTTTTCCTTTTGCTTCATTAGATAACTTTGTGAACTAGAAATATCTATCAAAGTACTTAATCAATTTTTGTGCGCTTTTAATCTATTTAAATAATCGGTCAAGATCCGGTACTCTCCGTAATTGTGGTTAAATACATTTTAAACAATATTGTCACGTGAATAGCTTGCAGGGATTAATCGGTGCTACGACTGTCAAATACGCTAACCTATTTGGGGCGTTGTGCTTCGAATATATATTCGTGCTTTAACTCGCTTTCGTAAATTACTATTATTTGATAACTATATGTTGCTATTCATTCTAAATGATATTATCTATTGTTGTGTCTAGGTGTTTCTCTGTGTGCTAATTGAACTCTAGTCGCTATAACAATATACATATTTCTATTTACGTACGGTTTGTTTCTGTGTCTACGAGTTCTTAGTGGTTCTAGATATATCTTATACATAATCCTAGGTAGCGCTTTATAAATTATTCATACAGTGTAGAAGCCTTCCTTTCGAACGATCAACTGCTATATATTTATTTTTTTTTATTTGTTTAGAAATAATCCGTAACAAATAAAGTAAAGATACTTACTAATGGCTATCAATTTTACAATACCAGCTTACTTATGGATTTCGTCTGACTTTTTATAATAAAAATCCTAAATCTAATTTGCTGTTAAAAGCTTCAATTCAAATAATGTGTAGACTTTTTAATTATTACTGTTCGAATTATGTGTATTTGCTCATTTGATTCATGGGTATCTCGGTTATTATAAGAGATATAAGATCGATTAAATTAGACAACGGTTGAGCATTTTTATGTTGATTAATAATCTAAAAGAAAATCTGATTTGTCATCTTTTGTCTTTGAATTATGGCAAAAAAATTGTAAAACTTAATCTTCGTTTTTATTTTTTTGAGCGAAAACTTGCAAAGCTAGACATTTTTAACTGAAATATAGCTCTTTGCAACAGATCTAAATATGTCATCATATTTTCCATGATATTTTAGATGTATGAGTTATAACACTTAACGTTGTTTTTTCTTATGAGCGCCATATTGGATTTTTACATTTTTTTCTGATTACGATGATGTATCACACAATATGATCAAGTTATACATTTGATCAAAATAAAAACATTCTTGGACAGAGATGAAAAATAGTTACGAGCTGGTTGTTCCCTTCCTGGATACCGCTGTAGGTATATTTTAAGGTAATTTGTACATTTCGATGTAAGCGGAAAACTAAATTTTATTGATAAACGTAAGAAATTGTTTGCGTCATTTATCGAAATGTGACTGAACTGTCAAAATTTTCTTAAACAAAATTATTGTAGGTAATGTTGCTTCGTTGTTTTCAAAGCACCCTGCGCAAGAATGTTTTTTTATATATTGCTCAAAATGTATGACTTGATCAAATCGTGTAATACATCATCGTAATTTTACTCTTTTCTCTTTCTGTAAGGACCCATGACTCACATCCATAAGTAAGGATTAGTCTATATATTGCCTTAAACACCTTCATCTTTGTCGTTTTTGTAATTTCTCTTTTATTAATAATTCCTTTGTTTATAGCATAATAAATTTTATTTGCTTTTTTATCCTACTATTCACCTCAGTTCCTTGATTTCCTGTCTCTTTTAATGTTACTCTCAAGTATTGATAACTGGACACTTGTTCTACGGGTTCTTCATCTACCTTAACTCTGATTTCTTTTCTGTCTCTCGATATTACCATTGATTTAGTTTTGGATTTATTCATCGTCATCCCGTGGTTTTTTATAATTTCGTTCCATACTTGCAAGTTATGTTCTCACTCCCGGTTATTAACACAATATCATCATCAAACATGCACTCTGAGATTTCTACCTTTTTCAAACTTTTGTTCCCTACGTATGATGATTTTGATTTCATTTTAGCACTTTTGATTATTTGGTCCATACATATAATTAATAACAGTGGGCTTAAACTGCCTCCTTGTCGGATGCCTTCTTTTGTATAAAATATTTCCGACTCCGCATTGTTACTTATGACTTTGTTTCCCGTATTTTGGTACAGGCACTTAATGACTCTAGCTAACTTAATGTTCACATTTTTTTCTTTCAGGGATTCCCATATTTTTTTTTTCGGTACCAAATCGAACGCTTTTTCCATATCCATGAACGTTAGGTACACACATCTAGAGCTAGCCAACATTCTGATGGTAATTTCTTTAATTGTAGAGACGTGGTCCTGTGGGCTCCTACCTTTCCTGAATCCATTTTATACTTGTGATAGCGTTTCTTCCACTTCTTTCCGTAGCCTTTTTCTAATATTTTTTTGAAAAGTTTCATTATGGTACTCAGTAATGTTATTCCACGGATGTTATCACAGACCGTCGTATCTCCTTTTTTAAAAATCGGTAGTGTTAAACCGATGTCCCATTCCTTCGGTATTTTTTCTTGCTTCCAAACTTCATTGAATATTTTTAGTAATAACTCTGTTCCATTTTTCCCATATTTTTAATCATTTCTGCCGAGATTCCAGCACTACCTGGTGTCTTACAGTTTTTAATTCTATCTTCTATCAATTCTTCTATTTGTATTTCATTCTGTTGGTGTTCTATCCCTTTTTCCATTCGGTTTGTTGTTTCTTCTTCTACTTCTTGTCTAATTTCTATTTCATTTCCTGTTTCTGTTTCGTGCAGCTTCTGAAAATATTCATTCCATCGTTTCATGACTTTAAATTCGTTTCTTAAAGGCTCTCCTTCTTCATTCTTAATTGTTAAACTATTTATTTCCTTCTTGTTTCTGAGACTTTTAGGACTTTAAAATTATTTAGATTTCCTTTGCTGTTCTCTTCAAGCTTGTCTCCAAACTCCGCCCATAATATTTGTTTAGATTCTCTTATTAAGGTTTTCACTTTTATTCTTTGCTTTTGTATTCTTCATAGTTCTTTTCAACTTTGTTGTTTAAGTACTTTTGCACTTTAGTGTTTTTTGTTTGACTTGTTGGTTAATTTCCTCTGTCCACCATCCAGTTTGTTTTTTAAGTGTATTTTCTTTGAATGTTCCACATACGTTTTTGGCTGTTTCTGTATTTATTCTTTTGAATGTCTTCCACATTTCTTCCACGTCTTTATTTTCTATTTCTCCCATAATATTTCTTACTTCTCTCTCTACTTTTGTCTCATATCTTTTTGCTCCCTCAGTTTATATATTTTGATTGTTTCCTTGCTTTTCTTTATTTGTTTCTTTCTATCTTGCCGTATCTCTTTTCCTATTTTAAATTTTCTTTTGGCTACTACTAGAAAGTGATCACTTCCTATTTCATACCCTTTTTGACCACTACATCTGCAATTGTTGCTCTGCTTTCTCTTTCTATTATTATATAGTATATTATGAAATATTCTCCTCTGCTTGGTACTGCCCTGGTGTACTTATTTATATCTCTGTGTTTGTAGAAAGTATTTGCGATGATCAAGTTGTGTACTGTACAAAAATCTAACAATCTTCTTCTATTGTTATTCCTCACTTTTTCTCCATATTTTCTAATCACTTTATCTGCATTGTCTTACTCTTGCGTTCAAATCTCCTACAACCCATATCTTCTCTCTGGCTGTCTCAACTGTTAGGCTTATCTGTTCCCAAAAATTATCATTGTTTTGTGCTCTCTTTTCCTCGTCTGGCCCGTACACTGCTATTACCGTTTCTACCTGATTTTGTTCTTTTAGTTCAATCAACAAAATTCTTTCTGATATAGCTTCCCATTTAATTAATTTATCTTTAATATCTCTTTGTAAGATGCACCCAATTCCTGCTTTGGCTCTTTCGTTGATGTCAACCCCACTCCATATTAGTATAATGCCATTTATTATTTTTGTTAATCCATTACCTTTCTTTTTGTTTCGAGAATTGTTAACATTTCTAATCCTGCCCTTTAAAATTCCATAATCAGTTCTTCTTCTCTACCTCTCAAGCTCTTGATATTCCATGTTCCTATCTTCCTATATTTCCTTTTTTTATGTTATCTGTTTTGTCGCCGCCTACTTTTGTTACTTTTTCTTAAATCATTTCCTTGTACATTGCCTTGGTCGTCCTCCATGTCTCCGTCCTCCTGCCTCTCATTTAGTTTTTTGGCCTGCTAGTTCTTGTTATCTTTTTCAATTGAGCTGCTAGCGGGTCTTCTTCCGAGATCTTTAAGTAATTGATCTTTTGTATCTATTGTTTTCTTCGTTTCTTGCAGTCTCCAAATATTGTGTTATAGTATCTTTATCTTCAATTCAATTCGAAATAGGTTATTGTTTATCAGTCATTTATTGTATTTCATTCCGCCTTGTATCCTTTCTGTCTCGCCTCTATCATTTTTGGGAGTAATTGTTTCCGTTCTTCTTGTATTTTTAGATTTTTTGCATTTTTTAATATTGCCATCTTCTTATCATACTTCACAAGTTTAATAAGTATCGGTCTTTTCGCCCCTGTTCTAAATGCTACCAATCGTCTTACGTCTCTAAATCCTTCTCTTTATCTATCTCTATTCCTACTTATTTAGCACAGTTGAGATTTTATCCATAGCTACGCTATTTTTCTCTCCTTCTTTATCACTTACTCCCTTTATTATAATAATTTTATCTGATTTCTTTCTCTAAAAATCTATTCTTTTCCCCTGTTTAACCACTTCTTGCTTCATTTGAACATTTTCTTGTTTGGTTATGTTTAAGTCTGCAATTATCTGCTCTAGCTTCGATTCCATCCCTTGCAATCTTTACTTGGAACATTCCTTCAATTTTTCCATATTGATTCTTTAACACTCACGCTAAGGTTGACACCTGACTCTACGTCTCGAAGGTTCCTCCTTTCTTTACGTGTTTTTATTTATTAAAGATTATTTTTTTATCCCCAATACTTCTACGTATGGTGTGTTGCCTACTCTAGCGAATTTGGCGTAATTCCCTACACGTATTTATATTCAATTTCCGCTATCTCTTATCTTTATTGCATGCAATTCTCGTCCTTACTTTTATTACCCATAACCTCAACTACAATTATTTATTAGTGGATTTACTAACTAATCGATCTTGTAATTTGTTTTCTTTGCTTCTCTTGTTATTTCACTTTGTATTAATTCCTACACTAGTTAACAATTGTGCCTTATGTAACTCGATACGGCCGAAGTTTGACTTTTATATCGGAGCAACAAAGCACCACAGCTATGTCAACAACCGCCAAACAACGTTTAAATAATTGGATATTAGATTAAGTTATGCCAATTTTTTGTTTATAAGATTATTTATTTGATTTCACTATGTGTTTTAATAGCTTTTACAGAAACAAAGTCAACAAGCGTGTCTATTGAACTTAGAACTAATTTGCACCCTTAAGCATTTGTTTTTGTTTTTTACTTAATTATTTAAAATAATTACTAAAAAATCTTAAATTGGTAACATCTCTATCAATTACTAATTTGTAATTGCAACAAGTACTTTTTCCATTATCAATTTTTTTACGGATCGACTGTTTCAAAGTCTTTTATACATATAAATTATAAAGATTTCCAGTCAAAACTGTTAAAAACACGTGGTATAATCAGATAAACCAATTGATTATAAACAAAATATTGACATTACTGAATAATTTTAGTGGGCACAAATTAGTTTCAAATTAGACAGATAAGATTGATTTTTAAATAAAAATTTTTGACAGAACTGTTAAAACATGTGACAGAATCAAATAAACAAATTAATTATTAAAATATGGACACGCTTGTGGGTTAAAATTAGCTGTATAGAATTTGTTTCTGATTTAGAAACACAACATTTTGAAAACTATCTACACCTTTTAAACGTTTTATGTAAAGTTTCTTATATGTCCCCTTCTTTGTTTTGAGACCTGTTAAGGCCGGCTCTACATCCGACCGTATGTAAACACGATACCAAAAAAACGGTTATACGTTATACGTGTTAATTATAATACAGCACACTTTCGATCAATCTGTTAACCAAAAAGTCGTCTAAAAACGATGTTGTTAAAAGACCTATGAACTAATTGATTGTAATTGCCGGTTCCCAATTCCATAGTGTTAATTATACGCTTTTTTGTAGAATTTTTAAATAACATTTTTAAAGTTTTAACAATTTTTACAAAAAACCGTTAAAAAATTCGTATATCGAAATTGGAATTAATTTAACCCACAAGCATTTTTCCAACAATGTCATAGATTGTAAAGTTAAATCAATAGAACTATCAAATCAGAAATATGCAAACAATATCTATCAAATTAGAACAATTTGTCAGAAAAATAAGCTAACAATATTACCTATCGAATTTGGAATTAGTTTGTACCCCTAATCAAATTTTAATATTTTCTTAATTACACAAGCAGTTGAAAGTCTCTTATACATGTGTATTATATGCTTTTTTTAAAATGATTTTTTGACGAAATTGTCAAAAATCAGATACAAAATGTTTATTCTGTGAAACAATGTTTGTGGGTACAAATTAAATCAAAATCTATTGTGCTTATTTTTATAATTTTATTCCGACATGTTAGCATGTCCTCCATAAGACCCTGTATATTTACAAAATTTGTCTGCAACGCGTCCTAATTTTTTAATTCTTTTGTTTTCAATTTGGACATGTAGGTGTGCCAATCTTATTTAAGTTTATTTATTTATTTATTAGTATGGTACATTTTCATTATTGTATTGTGATGTAAGCGTTATGTATGGTGCCCCAAAAGATCAGTATAAAAATGTATAGAGTGGTGACAAAACCGTTTGCAATTGTGGATTGGTTCGTCTTGGCAAAGGTTTAGGAAAACCACTAAAACCTAAACATACCAACTCTTACCTACCTTAGTATATAATAATATTGATTAAGTGTGTAAACACTATACAAGGTAAATTATAACAGCTGAACCGCAAAAAATTCGTTAAAATAATTCCTAAATCAGAAACCAAGCCAACAGTTTTGTCAATCAAATGTTGAACTAATTTAAACCCATAAGAATTTGAAAAACGAATCTAAATTATAAGTATGGGGTATTTATAATTATATTATTACTTGTTCCTAAATTCTAATAATTAAATATTAAACATCTATTTACAGAGTGTTCAGAATTTGCAGTTTAATTATTGGATGATTCAATATGTAATATAAACCTTATTTTAAATGATACTCAAGGTATTTTATTAATTCATAACGTTAATAAACTTAACTCGTTTTTTTTTTTTTTTTTTTAATTAATCGTAGCAAGATTTTAAAACAAAACTGCATACGTAATTTAATTAATTAATAACATTTTAAGACATTACATTTTGATAATTACATGAGTTACAAAAATTTATGTTTTGTTACAATATTTTTTGAAAAGCTATTAGCTAGTACATTAAAAATAACAAAACAGTCACAAAAAAAATTGTTACGGTTCAAAATACTCAAACCCGAGCGTATGTCGCAAGAATCGCACGTTGCGACGAAAATCAAATTTACCTCGCACTCTACAATTTTTCTCATTGGTGGATCGATTAATTATCAATATTATTCGAGACGACGGGCGGACATCTTGTGACTTTCTCTTCCTATTGGGCGGTTGTCGCTGCTTCACGAAGCTAAAAATTACACGTAAAATATCAATGTGGCTTCAATAATAAGTTAAATTAGTGTGGAAATATAAATCCGACCGCATTCGCCGTAAGTGATTTCTTTTGCTATTTCATTTGTTGTCTCGTGGTAGTGTTAATTTCTAATTACAATGCTTTAGCACGTGTTTTGACTTCATACTCTACTCGTCTGGATAATTCCTGGAAGCGCTGAAACGAGCAATTGGGAATCCTTTGCTATAAAAAAAAAACGTTACGACTACCACGGTTTCGCCAACCTCGAAGCTGCTACGGCCAATTATACTCCACCGGTTGAGAGTCGCAAACGCTGCGTTCCTGTTATTTTAAAGGAAACGATCTGCTTTCCAAGCTTCGTCGTCTCGTCTTCGTAGGAGAAATTCTACCGATATTCTAGTAACTGTCAACTGCTGTCGTTAGCAAGAACCTTCCTTATCAGAACTACATGCATCAGTACACAACTAAGTTGATTGTTTAAGGAACCTATTCATTTTTGCATGCGTTTGGAGCTCACGTACATGTGACATTAAACGGTTTAAATTCCTAGTGTATAAGCAAATTGCTATTCGGGGTAGAGTCCACTCATTGACGTTCGGTTTTGTTTTTACTAGCTCCATCAGAGCTGTAATGCTTTCAATAAAGTGGGTGAAGCTAAAACGAAAGGCCTTTTAGGTTGGCGGAAGCTACGTACCGTATTAGTCTGAGTTTAATCCTAGTTTTTAAGTCACCGTGTGTAAGTGACGTGTGTACGTCAAGTTTTCTTAATCACCAATCTTAAATTGGTACGTTAATTTAAATTTGGGGTGTAACAAACGAAAACTTAACTGAATTTAAAAATATTTGATTGCAAACTCTAATTATTTTGTTGTTGCTAATGCACGCAAGTTTTATGCGGCAGAATCTCTCACTTCCCCTAGATTCTTCTAATATTTTAAGTTGTATTTGCTATATTTATATGTCTTTTTGTCTCTCTGATTTGTGTTTGTTGTAGCGTAGTAAACCTTAAGTAAAACCTATTGAATTCCTGTTGGTCGGTTTTATTTCTTTCTGTTACCCAGCAAGTGGCACCTCGTTACGCAGCAGTTTATTTCTTTCAGTTCCCTCAAGAACCTCCCCAACTCACTGACTAAGCCAGACCCTGCTGTGTTAACTCCTACAAATACGGGATCTTCCACGAATTTAGTGAGCTATTTCGAGCCAAATATTATTGTTTTTTTTTTACTAAGTTGTATCGTTAGAGCCGTCTATTTCTTTTTATTTGATTATTTGTGAACTACAACCGTCACAAAATGTGTTTTACAGAATCTGAGAAAACTGCTGGTCCGTTTTCGCACCATTGGGAAAATGCATCAAAAATAATATGTCTTACATATTGTGATATGCCTTTCGAAATATGAAACCATCTGTTCCTCGTTAAACAGACTGAACAAAAGAACTCCAAATTGTAGATATTTTTTATTTACCATGTCAAAAAACGGACAAAGTTTAGAAAATTTATCAGTTTTATTCAGGTTACTGTTATCTGATAAGTGTGTATATTTTAAGTTGTAGTAAAATTTGTTTCTACTTATAATTCTTTTTGCAATATCCACGCCTTTATCTTTATCAGTAGACTCGTATAGCTGCGTTTGTGGTAAAAATGGTATCCTGATGACAACAATATTTTAATAAAATTTATAACAAATTTTATAAAAATCAATCAAGACAATTTAACCTGTGATACTTTGTTGAATAGACAATAACTTCTTTATCAAAATATAAAAAAAATAAGTACAAAGGATTTTTTCTAGCTAATTTTTTATTTTTTCTTCGCCGTCTTCGTTGGTTGTTGGTATAGTTTCCAACCAAATATCATTTTTTTCCAATTTGGTGTGTTGTCTTGAAAGATTTTTGGCGACTATTTAGTTTTCTTTTCTGCTAAAGCATTATCGTCTTAGTCATCATAAATTTCGAGTACTTCCAAAAATATCCAAAAACACGAAAACTACGTTTTGGAAAAATAATATTTCCGTAACCGTGCAAGTTACAACAAAATTTCTTAGACATAAGTTGCTTGTTGCGTTTAGGAAAATTTATTGTGATTTTTATTAAAGTAACCACTTTCACGGTTTTTGAGATACTGATACCAACTTTATTTTTCTAAATGGAACTTTATCTTCATCTTGGATTTTATTATGAAAAAAATTCAATTTTTTTCTGCTTTTAATGATGCGTCACAATCTTGATTTAAGGTATGAAATTGCTACCTATTTGGAAATTTATTGTATTATATCAAGTAGATCATAAAGCATAATCAATATTGGCAATAAAGTTAGTAACAGTATCTCAAAAACCGTGAATGTGGTTACTTTAATGGAAATCACAATAAATTTCCCTAGACGCAACAAGCAACTTTTGTCTGAAAAATTTTTTTGTAATTTGCACGGTTACGGAAATAATCGAGTTTTTCAAAAACGTATTTTTTCGTGTTTTTTTGGATATCTTCGGAAGTACTCTGAATTTTTGAGTTTTCTCTGCAGAATCTGATTCAGCATAATAAACTGTACATTATTGCTCATTTAACCAAAATTGTATCTCCATTAATAACAAAGATAGCTATGTAATCCTACTCAGTTTGGGACACCCTGTATAACGCATCAATTTGATCTATTCATAAATAGCTTGGTCGTAACAAAATTAAAATAATTTTGAACACCCTGTAAAGAGATGGTTAATATTTAATCATGGAATACATTCATCGAATATCCAACTACAGCGCACAGAAGCAAACAAAGTCCCCGGAAAATATGTCAACTACATTTAAAAATTTGTGGGGCAAAACATTAGCCATATCACAATTAAGAAATAAAAGCTGATACAGTCTCTGACAAAAGTTTGAGTTATCAATTCAAATCTTTTTGACAAGTTTTGGTTCTTCCAGTTTTTGCGTTAATTCATCTTTATAAACAACAGTTTTTTTCAAAACTCTTCAGTGCGATATTTTGTGAAACGGTAAGCATATTTTATAGTGATTTTAAAAAATTGCGTGATTTAAATTTATATTACGTAACCTCAAAAGCACTCAAAGATTATTTTTGTTTACACTAATTTCTTAATTTATTTTTTAATGCTTTAAGGACAATTAAAGTTTTAATTTAAATGGTTATAAATTATTAGTTTCTTACAAAATTTTGTTTTTTAGGATTTACTTGCATTTAAGATGGCTACGAAGAAACCTCTTTATTCCGAAGCCAGAAACATTATCAAAACTGTCATCGAGTTCTTCGATCAACAGAAAGCTGCAGGTGTGTGGTCATTTCCTTTAGAGAAGGCAACAGAATTAGCTGCAGCTGCGACTGGAAAATCGATCACTTTCATAAAGCAAATAAGGTAAATGTGTGATATGTAACAGCTGAATTTGTAAATAATTAAAGTTGTTATTAGGAATGAAACTCGAAAAACTGAAAGTGGAATATTAAATTCTCCATCGAAAAAGAAAAGGAGTGGTGTTTCTAACAAAATGTGTTGATGATTTTGATTTAGGCGTTTTAAAACGAACTGTTTATGAAGTTTACACTGTAGAAGAAGGTACAACAATGAACATATTAGTTCAGAAAATGCACGATAAAATTAACTACAACGGTGGTCTAGATACTCTTCGAAAAGCATTGTTACAAATAGGGTTTAAATACAAAAAGTGTCACGATAAAAGAAAATTGTTAATGAAACGTAATGATATTGTAGCTTGGCTGTCTTGCTATTTAAGGAAATTATGAGAGAATGATGCTTTGGGAGTAATGAAGAAACCAGTTACGTACTTAGACAAAACTTACATTCATCCTTCTTATGGCGTTACCAAGTGCTGGCAATCTGAAGACGAACCTAGTGTGTACCGCACAGACAGATCCGGGCAGAGGTACATAATTGTTCATGCAGGTGGATCATACGGATTTGTAAAGAATGGACTATTGGTTTTAAATCTCAGACAAAATCTGGAGACTACCATGACGATATGAACCATAACAACTTTATGCAGTGGATGCAGAAGCAACTAATTCCGAATTTGCCTGCAAACGGTATTGTTGTTATGGATAACGCACCATATCATAGCGTTCAAATAAACAAACCACCAAACCAAGCAAAAAAAAGATTAGAGACTGGTTAGAGAGTAATGGCATATCAACTACCAATGATATGAGAAAAGCAGAGTTAATTGGATTAATCAAACAATTTAATTACACAAAGACTTATTTTGTTGATGAACTACTGAAAAAATATGGGCACACTGTACTGCGCCTGCCGCCTTATCATTGCAAATTAAATCCCATCTAGTTTATCTGGAGTTTGGCAAAACATAAAGTTGCAATGAATAATGTATCACAAAGCGGTTCAGAGATTGAGGAATTTGTAAGAAAGGCATTTTCAGAAATCATACCGTCAGATTGGGAGAAACATTGCAATTATGTCAATCGATTAGCTAATGAAATGTGGGAACGAGATGCTGTATTAGATGAAGTGGTTGAAAATATGGCATTCGTGGTGAACACTGGTTCATCAGATGAAGAAATAAGTGATGAAGATAACAGTGAATAGGTGAAAATAATTGTGTAATTATTTTTATAAAAGGATTATATAATTGGTCTATTCTTAAAATGTTCGTCTCAGTCAATTTTGCTTCTTGTAATTTATATGCAATTACTTGTACGAATTTATAATAAAAGTTACTATGAAGAAACTTAGACGGAGGGTTACGCAGAATCCTCAACGTTACTGAACAAAATTTCTTTTAATTAAAATGTACGAATAATCAAACTGATTTAACTGATAATGTGATTCGATTTCAAAACCGTGTTATCATTGTATTATTGTAAACTGTCTTTGTAGTTGATAGTTTACTAGTTTAGTTTTTAATATTATCAATTATTGATATTATTCCGATTAATTGAAAGAATCGAGACATGTTATTACATTTTTTGGGTCTTACATTGATTGTTCATTTTAATTAATTATTGCCACAAAATAAAATGGTTCAACTGTTCAAAGAATTAATAGTATATTATGCTACTAGGAGTAGAACGCATTCTTTTTGTGTTGAGCGAAGGTATTGCGGCGAGGGGGGCAAAATACTTTGCGAAACACAAAAAGGCGTTCGACTCCGTGTAGCATATACTATTTTTCTTCAAGCGTAAAAAACCAAATTCTTGAAGTAATTGAGGTGGTTTTAGAATGAATAGGCAACAGCGTTAACTCAACTTTACAACTGTCAAACATGACTGTCAAACAACATTATTTTTGTTGTGTGTATTAACACGGTTTGTAAAAGGAAAATTTTTGTATTAATTTGTAGAGTAAGAAAGAAAGCTATAATTATTTAACAATACAACAATAATAATAATTAACTCTTATTTCAGATGAAAACTTAAAACAAACATTCTTTTGTAGTAACTATATAGTGGAAAAAATACCTATTTCTTATTTATAGTAATATTAAAGGTACAATTTTGTAATGTCGAGTTAATAATATTTAATCCACTACTTGCTGTTTTAGAACTGACATTGACGTCATTATAGTCGTGATGGATTTCATATTCACTTGACTGGGATATGCTCGATGTTGCGGTGGAAGTACTAGGCCTGTTAAGATCACCTGATGTTACGGTAGATGTGTTACCTTCATCGCACCCTAATATTCTATTGGCAATTTCACGTTTGTTTGAAAGGGAGTCTTCGATGTATCCCTCAGCTACATTGTTAGATTTCCATCCACCGTGTCTTTTTAGAGTGGTAATGTCTCCACCATTGTCAACTAACAATGTAGCTGAGGTTCGTCGCAGTGTATGACCAGTGTATTCCTCTGGATTAGGTAGTTTTAAAAAAGTTGCCACTTGTTTTGGTATACCTGAAATTTTATGTATCCCCATAACGACACGGTGGCATCTACCATTTTGGTATTTTAAAAGAATCTTGTTATGTTGATGTCATTAGGTCGAAGTGTTATATATTGTCTACATAAATTTAAATAAAAATCTCCAACTATGGTAAATGTCCGTGACTTATTCGTTTTAGTATTAGGAATTTTACTAGTATTATACGTTCCAGGTCTTCGATATCCTGTATTCTTAAATTGACTAGTTCGTCGCAACGACATGCCCCACTAACTCCGAATATTAATACGATCTAAGAAAATAGTATCTACTTTAGCGATTGAAAAAGTTATATTTGAAATTACCTTCATGGCCAAATATTCATTGTTTGGCGCATTTTGTAAAAAGTTATTAAAATGTTCTTTTGAGAAAACTTTTGCTTTTTTGGTTGATACCCATCAGCTTGGCGCTTCAAGAAGGAAATTAATTTTGCGTAATTTTTTAAGTTTATGTCATGTTTAATATTTAATTGGCACTTTAGCATGGAATATTGTGCCCATAATGACGAACTTTTCATAGTTTCCGCCAAATGGGAAAAATACGCTAACATAACATTTTCTGTGTAATTGATTATATTATTTTCTTGCGCCCATTTCAAAATTTATTGTAAGCAAAATCATATATTTTGCGCGATTTGTTGGGGATCAAATTTTCAACTAAGGCATCGGCGATTTGTTTTATTTTAGGTGGAGTTCCTTCAATTTGCGACATTTTTAAAAGTTTAAATTTTAAATGGCGTTTCTGCTTAAAAGTGCTAATACCTCTACCGGCAAACTAAGTTACTAATTGAGCGTAAAATAATGTAGTCGTTCTATATATTCAATGCGGTATAGTAAAATTCATATTTTAGCACGCTTGAAGAAAAAAGTATTTTTCTGCTAGAATATCTCCATTGCAACAGTGAAAGCAGATCAGAATCTTGTGATATAAAATTAGTAAACTAACCTAAAATTATTAATTTTGACAACAAAAAAAACTTGTTAATCTGAATGTACCGTCAAAACTAAAGCGACGCCAGCCACCCCCCTCCAGGGCTTTTGTTTGCTTCGGTTTGCTGTATTTAGACGTAAGAGTAAATGTGTTATGATTTGTTCATTTTACTATAAATCTCCGTCCCGTTGGTGGTGATTCATCCTGTATATGTAAAATAGTTTTGACGATAAACAAAATTACAAATGATTTATATTAATAAATATTCTGTAATTTAATGACAGCAGTAAATTTGATGTAACAACTCAATAAAACGATGACAAATAATTTCAAAAACAATGAACTAATATTAATTGAAGCGGGTACAATAGTAAGTTTGTAAATGTTATTAATTATAATTAAATAGTAGTTGCAGTTTTTTCTTGTAAGAAAGAATTGTTTGTCACCGTTTAAATTAAGTTTGGTTTAGTTGCTCAACATTTGATAAAGAAAGTATGAGAAAGGACTTTAGATACGTGATTAATCCTATAGTTAAACTTATGATTTTCATTGGATACTTTAATTTATCAGTAGAAAAAAGTTGGCTATGCTTTTGGAATTTAGGATTAAAATTGTTCCTTTTGCTTTTTTGTTTCGTATATTATTTCGTACTTGATGGAATTACTAGTCTAACCGTAAATAACATTATTATAGAGCTAGTAAAATTATACAATGGTTTTATAGTTGTTTCTTCTATTATTGCTTCATTTTTATACAATAAACGTGTTATGTTTATCATAACGGAGATCATAAACGTTGATAATGTAATAAAAAATTTTGGTGAATCAAAATACAATTATAAAAATCAAGAAACTTTTTTCATTATCAAGATGGTGATTCGGGGTATTCTTCACGTGATGTTTTCGGTTGCCATCAATGTAGCCGCATACCTAGACCATCTTCCTTTATCGGATTTAAAACCTTATCGAATATATCATATTGCTGTTCTTTACTATGGTTCTTCAAATTTTTTTATAATGCTTACTGTATCTCAGTTAACGTTACAATTGCGTAAAATGAAAGTACTTACAAGGGCAAAAAAGGTACCTGTCAGAATAACTTTTAGATTTGTTAAGCAAGTTTATGATATGACTTGGAAAGCCGCCAAGGATGTTAACAGCATTTTTGAATTTTTTTTTCTATGTCAAATACTAATGTACACTTGTGTTTGTATATTTGCTTTGTTTTGGATCACCACTTCCAGTTTTAATGGAAAAAGGATAGTGTACTTTAAGTACGCTGGATTAAGTTTTATAGTAACTGCTATGTCGGATATCGTATTATGGGTATACTATTGTACATCGTTTTCTGAAGAGGTAAGTCATTATAATAAAATTAATTTAAGAATTATGTAAAAAGTATTTAAGTGTTTTTGATATTTGTTTTAAAATGTTACTACTCAGTAAACACAACTAACTACAGACGCGTGCATTTATATTTAACCAAAACGTTGCAAAATCTCTAATTTGCAACCTCTTGCCTCAATAAACCCGACATTTGAAGTCGATCAAATTTCTAGCTAATACTGTTTTATTTATTTTACTTATCGTTTGTTTCTATAATGTTGGGTTCTTGCATTTTAAAGTATTAAATTGATTTTGGCGCGACAATTTGGGTTTGCAAAGGAAATACCTTTTCTTATTTTCGTTATCAAAATTATTAACAATTGTGGTTTCCCCTTTTGGCGATCCTTGTCTGGAACCAGTCGTGTGTGCCGATGGTTGACCTGCTGTTTTATTCTGCATTTATTTAGATCATTCACCTGTTCTACTTAGTTGTGCTGAAAAATATCTGCATCAATTTAAGTATTTGTCGTTAATTAAACAGGATTAATAAAGGCACACACTTACTCTTCAAGCCATTCCACATCTGCATGCTTCTTTTTTCTTTGTTCACCCCTGGATTAAATTTGCTACCGTTTGAGATTCCAGTTGGTTGTTCCATGTGTTTGGTTTTCACTCCCGTATGGTTTTGTATCTGGTGTCAATAAAATTAAACATGGAGAAGCTCCTCCAACCATTCGCTGCTCACACGCTGGATTGTGTTACCGTAATTGTTTAGCGCAATTTGTTGGTGCCCTGGCCAGTTTGTTCTTTGATTGTCAGAAGGACCTCAGCTTGCCTGGCCAAAACGTTTCTCTTGCAACCAGGACCTCAGTTTGCCATCAACAGTCGCTTTGCAACAAACTTGCTGACTGGTACCCAAAACATTTGAATGAAGTGCATTTATAAAAGGCTATTATTATATTATTAATCTGAATTGCCTATTTATGCAAGAGCGAATAAACGGTATCGCAATCTCACAGTAATTAACACTTCACCGCGACCTCATATGCTTGTTTTAATTTGTTTTTAAGGTTAATGTTAGATAACCAATCTAGTGCGTTTTTTTATTTATTTCCTGTGGGTGGCAAGACATGCTTTTTGTGTGATTAAAACAATTGTTATTTGAATACTTTATTGATCATTTATTCATCATTAACTTTTTTCTTCATTGTCGTCGAAATTTGACACAAATTATTTTTGATAATTTACTTTTTTTGTGTGTGTAAATAAATATAACCTTTGTTTTGACTTATTTTTTTTATTCCTCCCTTATCATTAAGGGTTGGTAATAATAGATTAACAATCGTAGATAAATTGAGATAGTTAATACGCATCTGTCAAAGGCTTTCGATCACATAGATAGTTCCTATCCTTTACAACCAACTGTGGTGTAGCTCATGACTCAAACCTAAGGCTTTTAATAAACAACTTTGCAGGTCGATATTTGCCAATAAAGTAAACATACTTCTATCTATCAAAATTTTTAGGTGTAGGAATAATACATGAAATTTTAACGTTAGCAAATGTGAAGTTCTTAGTTATTTACTAAACGACGCGACGCACATTAATAATTGACTACGGCATTGATGAAATTAAGTTAGACAGATATAAGTAAATTGGTGACCTTGAAGTTATTTTCTAAAGCAAATTATATTTTAGAAATTATATTCTTCAAATGGTATTAGTCTCTTACAAAATGATATACCTTAAAGAACTTGTATTTTTCTCTTTTTTGTTCCCGTTTAGAAAATTGTGTTTTAGTGATGTACTCCTTGTTACAGTTTGTTGTCGTAGACAAATTTATTGTAAAAATATTTATAATCGTTTGAGCGCACTTACGCTTAGGCTATGTTGGAAAGTGAGTCGTTGACAATTATGAAAGAGGCGATAGTTAAAAAAAATGTGCTTCCGAGGCTAGGGCTCCACCCTATGAGTTATAGTAATTTATTGCAAGCAATAGGCGCTTAAGACACAGAATAGTAACTTATTGGGAAGTTTTATTGGGTGTCTGAACGTTGTGATAAAACGCCTGGGTAAGAATTATTAAGAGAGTTATAGAAAGGTTACTATTTCTTAGCAGTGGCATTTTGCAATATACCGCACAATCAAAAATCAACAAATTTACTTTAGCAACACCTTTACTACTCCTGGCTGCGCGTGGGTACAGCGCCAACGCTACTTAAGATCAAAATTATCGATCAGTAAAATTTCTGTATGAACGCAGTAAATATATTTATTATTCTGTGCTTAAGATACAAGAGTATAAAGTGTAAACAAAAAAAAAACGTATAATTTACACAGCTTTCCTTATGCCACAAGTATACTCAGATGATATAACCAGCAACAATGGTATATTTTAAATAAATAGTAATTAGTGTAGAATAAGTTAGTTGAATTGTGAAATGATGTTTAATTTTACACGTTAATTAATTCAGCAAGTGCAAGTTGCTGAAACAATAAAAAAATAAGTCTTCAAAATTTGTAAACCATAAAAAAAAATAATGAACATTAAAAATTAAAATAATATTTGTTACGGTTTATTTGTAAACAAACTAAAATAAATATATAGCAGTGCTAGATAACCTACCGGCAGCTCTTCTTAGTCGGAAGTGGTCGTGGGTTGATTGAAAATCGTTTAAAATAAAGGCCCCACACTGATCGAAAAATTTATAAGGCGCCACCTAGTATTACGTATAAGAGATAGCTAGAGCCACTAGAAACTCGTAGAAACAGAAACAAACCGTACGTGCATAGAAATATGTATATTGTTATAGCGACTAGAATTTAATTAACACACAGAAAAACACATGGACACGACAATAGATAATATCAATTAGAATGAATAGCACATATAGATATCAAATAATAATAATAATTCACTAGAGCAAGTTAAAACACTAATCTAAATTCGAGGCACAAACGCCCCAAATAGGTTAGCGCACTTGACAGTCGATAACACCGATGAATCCCTGCAAGTGATTTACGCGACAAAATATTGTTTAAAAGGTGTTTAACAACAATTACGACAAGTACCGGACCTTGGCCGATTATTTAAATAAGTTCAAAGCGCACAAAATCAGTTGGGTACCTACTTGAAAGATCTTTCGAGTTTACAAAATTATTTGTAAGCTCCCAAAAGGTACGTTGTTAAACTCACGACCACGGTACGCATACATAGGACGCGACAAAATTTATGAACAACATGCATAAACAAATTAACTTAGCTCGTGTAAGTAGGAAGTCTTCAGTGTTTGACAATTAATCGGTAGAGATAACAGATTTCGTATCCAAATCTAATATTTGAGTATCCAACGAAGAAAAAGGAAAAGTCAAAATGGACTCCGATGATAACAGTTGCTGGGCTGCACAAAGGATTAGATAAACGGCTTATCTTGAGTGGTGACTTTGACCCAAAGAATGTAGGTTGAATCCACTTCAATAGTTTATAATATTCGCCAGCATAACCATAATTAAATATCCATTGACGAATTAAAACGGAGTACGTCTGCAATAACCAGCAGAATAAGTCAAAGTGTAAAACCAACAAACAAAAGACCAAAGACAAAAAAAGGTGCCTGCAATTAATAGAACCCGTAAGAACAAATATTTTATTAAAACAAAGAAAAGTAAAGAAAAGGTACTTACACCGTAACCGGAATTGAAGACTTATTTCCTAATTACAATGGGATGATTTTACTTCAATCGATATTACAAAGCACATGTCTAATTGTTTAATTTTTAAACAGCATTTTCCATGTACACCTTTTCGCAACGGACAGTAAATCGGAAATGAATTGTAACTTTTGCGAGAACACGAGCACAAACCATCGGAACCGACAACTCTAAACAACTAAAATCCCAAAACTGTTCAATATAAGAATGCATATTTAGACGCATTAGTGTAAACATGGCAGCCTATAATGTAGAGAGAAAATGATCCATAAATCAATAATTTGCGAAATAATCCCGTCACATATTTTACAAATACAAATCAAAAGTTTGTTGTAAAAAAAGTATTAAAAGAATAAGAAAAGGGGATAAAATGGTTGGCTGAAAAAACAGATTTAGTACGGTTGGAAGTAGACTGACCTGAAAAGAATAAAATTTGTTAATGTAAATAAAGATTAAGTATATATTACTTACCACAAGAATTATATTAAAACCAGATTTGTGACATTGTTTAACTGAGCCGAGACGGATTCATATCAATCCTAAAATAGACTAACCAGCAATAGTGTACTAAAAAACAAGTGTCACAACAACACATTTTTGGTCGCACAAAGACAAAGTTTTCAGATCGACCGAGTGTCGTAACACGACAAAAAGTAGTTGTGGCACGTGTTTTTCATATTACTTTTACTATTTCGCACAAATTTACTTCAAATACTTCGAGAAATAAATGTTAATATTTGATCTACTGATTTCTTTTGTTTTAAAGCTAAGTTAGTAAAGTAGTTGATATTATAATTTCAAATGTTTTAAATATTTTGAAACTAAAACAAAAGAACAAAAAGCGATTTCTTGATTTTTCATGTCAATCGACTACAAAACAATAGTGAGGAATGCAGTATCTTCAAAATTATGCAATCAACAATATAACGAAATTCATTTCTTTGTATGCGAGTTTGGGTTTGATTTCAGAAGATTTGAATTCTTCTAATTCAATAACGATATCGAACTGTTTGTAGCGGCAAAACAGCAACTTCCATTTCTGCTATACAACATCTGAATTGGGCTGCGACATCCAGTTAAAAAAATACAATAATTTATTGATACAACAAATCTTAGACACCATTTTCCTTGACTAGGAAAAAGTCATCAACCATCGATGTACTACAAATGGTATGTAAGTTATCGATCCATTACGATTTTCGATAACCAAACTTCAAAGCCTTTTATTTATATTAAAAGATTTAAGAACTTTGGCAAACCTGTCGTTACGGCAGCACAATGAATGATCATCAACTGTTAAATATAAAACTTCCAACGAATGTATTTGAGTGTTAATTACAAATTATCATAAGCGTTACAATACCCAAAATAAAAATGTAACTAGACGGTGCACAAAACTAGTATCAATAACAACAACTTTTAAATTTGTTAAAAAAGTTTAAAATATGCCTTGGAGAGTTGACAATAAACTGAAAAAATGTTAAATTTTTTTAATTTTAATTTGACTTGTTTTCTTATATTTGCCTTGATCTGGACGACAACTTCCACATTTAATGCAAGAAATAGTATATTTTACAACAAGAAACGAAAGATGAAGAGGTTAGTCAATGCAGTGAATAATCTAATCATTACATAAAAGTATATTTTATTACGGAACAGTAAACAGTAAAATCTTTAGCTGTAATCATTAGTTCATATCAGTTTCTAAAATTGGCACACAAATAATAATGTTAACCAACTAAACAAATATTCAACAACAAGACATTCTTAAAATAGTTCAACAAAGGCCTCAATACTAGATAAATTTAAATAAAATTCTAGACTTAACGATGACCAATTGTTTAAAATAGTCCAATTACAATAAAGTATTTTACGAGTAAGAAATTTGTGTACGACACAAGAATAGAAAATGTTTACTGCTACAATTATGTACATTACTTTTTCTGCGCTCAGAAATAAAGAAGAATTCACTTTTATGTATGAAATAGCTTACTCTCACAGTTTGTACAAATTCATGTAAACACTTGCAGAACTGAACGTAGAAAAACGCAATTTACAAACCTTTTGAAATTGTTTACAAAGTATGGTTATTAATTGAAACAAACAAAAATTAAGAAAAGTGATGGTGGTGTTGAGTACTACTATTTTTTTAAAAGAATTCATGTTGCTTCGTATACATATAATGTAGTTGCAAATACGTAAAATGGTTTTGATTTAGAAATTAAGAAAAGTAATGGTGGGGATGAAGACTACTATTTTTTTTAATGTACACTTGTCTACTTATATTTGCTTTGTTTGGATCACCACTTTCAGGATAGTTCACTTTAAGTACATTGGAGCAGCTTTTATAATATCTACTATGTCGGATATATCGTATTATGAATATACTTTTTACATTATTTTTTGAAAAAGTAAGTCTATTATAATATAATTAATTTATTGATTATGTAATAGCATTTTACGTTACCAGTCCGGTAAGTGACTTAATATTTCACTTCATCATGTTCTAATCACCCATGTCTTCCTCTATTAAAAAATATACCTAAATATGTTTATTAAAATACAAAAAAAGTTGGCAATTTTAAATCATATTATTTTGGTTTCCATGATTCTTGCTTGAGTGTCACTGTCAAAAAGATAAAATCCTAATAGTGTCAGTGTCGGAAATTATGGAGGTTGCGAATGAAATTTTGAAATCATAACATGGTTGCTAAGCAAATCACATTACCGCATTTGATACCGTAATGTTCCGTTTACGGGTCACAAATAATTACACAGTAAGTTGATTTACTGGACAAGATATATATGTAATTGTCTTCCATATTTGTTTTTAAATTCAATTGTACCTTAGTAATGTACTGTTATTATAATCGTTATATGATTCCATGTTTAAAATATCTGTGATTCAAATTCTACAACTTTTGCACTCCTAAAGATTTTTCTAGCAAGATGTTTTTAGATATTTTTGACATGGATTGTTTTAATAGAAGACGATCAACAACATTCAAAAAAAAAAATCAAAGTTAAAAAATTTGGGTAAAAAAATTTTTATAAAAAATGTTTTTTTTAAAATTAAAAAAAAAAAATTTTTTTTACATTTTTATTGAATGCTACTCAAAACGTACTCGTCCCCAGTTCAACTTTTTTTTAGCTTGTACACCTTATATTTATTTATCTTGATACTATACACTACAATTTTATCTTAATACCATACAATATACATGGTTACAAATTTGTACATAGCAAAACAACCTTGCGCTTACTGCATAAATTCCCCGTTTAAAGTGAGATAAAATTTTAAATACTGTTTTAAATGTTTTGAATTTTAAACAAAATATAACTTTATATGTGACTAAACTATGTTTTAACTTTGCAAATATCTTATCAATTAATTAAATGTACTTTATCTCTGTTTTTAATTGATAAAATGCAACTCAAACAAATATTCATACAATAAATCCTCGTCATTAATAAAAGTATACAGTGTGTCCCAGGATTGATGTTACAAGAGGTGTAAAGGACTAAAATTTTTGAATTTCTTTTCAAGATTCTGGAATTAAGCACTGCTTGGCGTGAAACAAATTTTAAGAATTTTTTGTTTTTGAAAAACAAAATGACCGTGACGGTGAAGCAAGAACTATTTTCTTTTCAGGTAAAGTACCCTTTTGGTTTACGACATGGTAAAATGTTACTAAGAAAAGTTGATCATAATGACAAATCATGGCTGTATACCAAACTTCAGGATAATCTACCTACTTTCATTAAACTGTCTGTTTTAGATTGAACAAAATAAATTGTAGGTATCTAATTCATTTATTAAAATTTTTATTTGTAGACCATTGAACGAAACAAATAGTATCTAGAACAAATTTAACTAACAAAGCTTAATAATATCATTGATGTACGATACATTTTTAAAAATTACTCAGCGTTATCTGCGAATTCGGAATGTACACCAAACGGCGTAAAATAAAGAAAATAACAATGGAGGGCCATGAAAAAACAATCAAGTACTGTCAGATTGCAATTTGTAGTAACTGCCTTTAGTTCAAAGTATATTACTGCTAGATTATGTTATCGTTACAACAGAGAATTTACCTTGTTCAGTGTTACGGGCTTGGACCAACGGCCCTAAGAGTAGTGGTGCAGCGGTTTAACAAAAATTTTCCAACACCAATCTTACACGTATGACTGCCATGCGAATAGTTAAAAAATTTCTTGATACTGGAAGCGTTGGTAACGTTAAGAAAGAAAGAAAGAAATATGACGAAAATGATTCGGTGGATGAACATCCCAGACTATCATTAAGGGAACGTTCGCGTAATCTCGATATTAGTAAATCAGAACTGCAAAGAATTTATAAGTCGACCAATGTAAAGGCATTCAAACCAAAATTTGTACACACTATCGAAGAAGGTGATGAAGGTCGTAGATTATTATTTTGTCTTACCATCGGGGATCGATATCTTCAAGAACGAAATTTTTATAAAAACATTGTATTTTCAAACAAAGCAACTTTTACTACCAATGGCGTTGTTTCCTCTCAAAATTGTCGCTACTGGTCTACAGAAAATCCAAATTTTCTGATCAACTGTAGAAGACAGTATTATGTGGTGTGCTGTTTCATATCGTTTTGGCATAATTGGACTTTACTTCATAGAGGGACGGTTAAATCAAAATGTTTATCTACAGCTACTTGAAAAATTCAGGGAAGACTACTTAGATGACTTGCTAACAGAAAGACAAGCAATGTATTTCCAGCAAGACGGATGCCCTGCACATTCGACAGCACGCGTAGCTGAGTGGCTAAATTCTGTGTTCTCAAAAAGTGGATAGTTAGAAATGGTTCAATTGAGTGGCCTTCAAGGTCGCCCGACCTCACCATATTAGATTTCTTTTATGGTGTCGCCTCAAACAACTGGTTTACTCTCAACCAATACCCAACAGTAGAGAAATCCTTAAAGAAAGTATAAGAAACGCAGTAACACAAATACGCATAGAGGAAATTCGGAACAGTTTCATAGGATTCAGACGTCGCATAGAAAGATGTGTAGAAAATAGTGGCGGTTGCTT
This sequence comes from Abscondita cerata, assembly GCA_030710515.1. Lineage (NCBI taxonomy): Eukaryota > Metazoa > Arthropoda > Insecta > Coleoptera > Lampyridae > Abscondita > Abscondita cerata. Next base: position 270,723 of record JALBCR010000986.1, read on the forward strand.
TGAATAGATAATTTATTGCAGTACAATCTTGTGTTACGTTTTGTAAGTTAAATTTGTGGTAAATACTATTTGTTTCGTTCAATGGTCTATAAATAAAAATTTTAATAAATGAATTAGATACCTACAATTTATTTTGTTCTATCTAAAACAGACAGTTTAATGAAAGTAGGTAGATCGTCCTGAAGTTTGGTATACAACCATGGTTTGTCATTATGAACAACTTTTCTTGGTAACATTTTTCCATACCGCAAACCAAAAGGGTACTTTACCTGAAAATAAAATAGTTCTTGCTTCACCGTCACGGCCATTTTGTTTTTCAAAAACAAAAAATTCATAATATTCGTTTCAAACCAAGCAGGGTTTAATCAGATTATCCAGAAATATATCAGATTATCCAGAAATTTTCCTCTTATCTTGTCACATTCAATATTTTTCAATCTAAAAACCTTGGAGACACGTCGATTGATTTCTTCCTTAACGTTCTTATATAAATTAGTTAATCATAGTTATCTACTCTGATTTTGAGCTATTGAGAAATGTATTTCTTAATTGTAACGTTCATAATTTTAGAAACGCGAGTACATTCTATATACCTATTGCCAACACTAATCAGCATTATAACTCACCTATATTACAAATGTGCAGAATATATAATAACATGAGCTCTAATTATGTTGATATATTTTCTAATTCGTTAGCACAGTTTCACCATATATTAAATAATTGTTTTTCATAAATTATATTATGTTTATATACTTTGCTACGAGCTTTCGTAGTAACAGAAACAAACAAGATGTTAAATTGGAGGTTATTATATTTTAAATTGGTGAAAACATATATAAATAATAAGCAGGTCAAAATTCATACATCTGCATATAAAGCACTGTTTTGACTAATTAGGTAGCAGCCGATCACTTAAAGGCTACTGTCGAATTAAAATTAACGAAGATAGTAGTTAGATCTATCACGATCGACTATTGTCTAATTTCGAAACGTTCCTAGTTTACACACAATAAGAATATTCAATTTTTTTACACTAAAACGTATATGTTGGGTTCTTATTTTACAGGCAACGATTGTTATTTATAATTTTGCTAGCTCAGACCTTTTAAAGATGTAAAGGGGAGTAGGTCAATGGTGCCACCTCAATGTTAACCCGATTAATAAGCGCCACGCACTTTGATTTCACAAATAAAACCCACCGACAATTATATAGTATTACTAAAGCACGAAAATTTAACACTTGGTTTGCGTGTTAAAATAAGAATCCATCACCTACATGCATCACAACTAAATCAAAGATCATATTTAAATCTAACACAAAATTATAAGGTCTGTGAAGCAGACGAGAGTACTTAGCTGAGTGGTTGGAGTCTGAATTGTTGTCTGCCGAATACTTGCAGAACCCGAATTCCCGAGCTTCTATATTTAACTAGGCGAAGGTAACCAATTGATTTTCGAGGCCCCGTAACAGGAGGTACAAGATGGTGTAAACTGCACACGTTCAATAGGTGCTTACTTTAATTTCGCTTATGATCCATAAACTTGTCACGACGTTACAATTTCACTGCATCCCTAAGATGTTCACCATAAATTGCTTATTCGCCCCTCAGATTTTAGAATTATCGACTCCAAACCAACCAAACAAAGTTGTACCCACAGGAACTAACCAGGAACCAAAAGTCGAAGACGAAAAGGTAAAGGACAAAATAAAAAAAAGCTGTAAAATGATAATCCCTAATTAGGAAACCATTTGCATTATAAAACTAACCTGTAGAGAATTTACTAACAACGAAAATATTTGTAATCGCCAAGCATCCACAATGTTTGTGTATAATTCACGACACTTAAAACATTTTTACTTAATGGATGACCTTAATTAATTCGAATACAAACCGAAAATGTGGATTCACTACAGCTTTTGAGATGGAAGATGATTTCCTTCAAACACGAACAACGGAAATGACAGAAAAGCGTTCAAACATAGGGGCGACACCAGACGAATCAAATGTGTCACAGATAACTAACCAGAGGCGTACTCAGGAATTTTTGCCCATTCGCATACAAAATTTCTATTATTACATAAACGAATTATTCCAACGGCAAATTTAACCTAAGTCGATTTTGGAACGTAACAACTTATCTAAGTAATGATTTCTAAGTTCAGTTTTCTATTGGCAATTGTATTTTTATTTTATTTTTCTGTTAGATGTAGTTAATGGTTACTAGTATATAGAAACTTTCTGTTATAATATGATTGTTCTGTGTAGTACGTAGGACAATAAAAAAGCTATTATTATTATTATTATTATTATTATTATCATGTATTACTTATCTATTTTGTAAGGTGTTATACAGGGTGTCCCATTACTGCGAAATAAGAATTTGACGTGGAAACTAATATAGAAAAATATAGAAATTTGAAAATTTATAATTAAAGGTTTTCCGCGTTGTTCTTTGTATAAAAAAATACTTTGAATTTAGTATCACTTTTGGTTATACCGGAAATGATTATTAAGTTCGTAAGTTTAAATAAAACACCCTATGCATTTTACACATTTGGATTTCTGGCTTTTTAAGCATTAAACTTACGTAGGTTTGTAAGGGATTAGAACCAACGTTTTAAGCAATGTTTTTGAAGTTACATATCTTAAGTGGAGTAATAGCTAAAAATTTGAAAAGTTATAACTAATTTTATCATATAATGTACTAATCACTGTATTTATCAAATTATGTTGATTTTGAAATTTTAATTGTTTTTAAACATTTTTAAATATCGTTTTTTCTAAAAATTTTAAATGGAACAAAACTAAAAGTTTCTGTGATAAATGTATTTGAGATAATGCATTTTATTTCTATTTTTGGTTATTATGCTTTGTCTAAGAAATTATTTTCGTCTAGAAAGATTTGGTGTACGGAATATGATTGGAATGCTTCTATTGCCGTTTTTACCGAGAAAAGGTAAGTTTCGTGTTTAAAGTTAGTTAAGGTTTTGCAACTTAGCGGATTTATCCTAATTTAACCTTCAAAATTTATTGGAAACTTAAAGTCTTTACCAAGTTTTGCGATAATAATGTTTTAAAACTTTCTATACCCAAACTAAAATTCTTGTTTAGTAGGAACATTAAAAAAATGTTATTGTACCAACATGCCAGCTTTTAAAATAATTATTTTAATACGACTTCTCGTCTTTGTTTCTAATGTTTCCAACACCAAGCTCGGATTCACAACAAGCCGTGACCTCCAGGTATTTATGTTTTATTTAACTAAATATGTGCACAACTCCAAAATTAAAAGGGCTTTAAAATGCGTGACATAAATTATCGCAAAATGTTTTTGTATTTAAGATTATTATTAACTTTCGGTGCGTTTTATTTAATGATTAGACATTTTGTATGTATATTTAACCTATTAATGCAAAACGCGTGAGGTCAGATTTTGTTTTTCATCGGATTGTTTTGACTTAATTTGTATAAGCGTAATGCAGATGATAACATTTAATTGAATTACATAAATTGATTTATTAATGAAAACTAGCAATCACGTGATCTTTTCTCTACTTCAGGAATGTTAATCAAGTATATATTTTTATTTATTTGATAAGTTTTTTGATGTTTTAAATGTAATAAACCTTTGATTTTAATTTTTTGTGTTTTGTGTTAACTTTTAAGAGATTTGTGACAGTACTTTTTTAAAGTAAGTGGAAAGAACCCTCTGGACAAGCTTTCAGTGAACAAAGGCTGAAGCTATTTAACCACATGACCATGTTTAGCGCCCTCCAGACTTTGACGAATTTATCAATTGTTATTGATGATTTGTAACCACTTACTTACTACCTTACTATTTTACAAAGACAAATCATCTTGTTACTCAATGTGTACTGCTTGAATTATGTACACTACTATTTTTGCGTTTGCAAACAAAGAAAAGTTCTAAAAAATGTTTACATCTGTTCGAAAGCACTTAGCCTTAGTATTCGAAAAGATTAATGTAAACACTTGCAATAGTGAACGTAGAAAAACGTAGTTTACAAAGTTTTTGTATTGTTTCCAAAGTATAATCATTAATTGTAAAAAAACTAACATTCAGAAGAACGATAGTAGTAACTTTTAATGTATAAAAATATACATATAATGTTGTTGTAGATATATAAAATAGTTTTGCTAAATTTACAAATGTTTTATGTTAATAAATATACTATAATTTAATGAAACTGGTAAATTTGATGAAACAATAACTTAATAAAACGATGACAAATAAAGTTCAGAAACAATCAATCAATTAATATTAATTGAAGTGGGACAATAGTGTATTATTAACTTTTCTAAATGTTATTAATTATAAAAAAATACTTGTTGCACTTTTTCTTGTAAGAAAGAATTGTTTATTGCCGTTTGAATTAGTTTAGGTTTAGTTATAAAGTATGGAAAAGGATTTTAGATACGTGATTGATCCTTTAATTAAAATTATGGGTTTAATTGGATACTTCAATTTGTGTATAGTAAAATGCTGGCTTTGTTTCTGGAATTTGGGATTAAAATTGTTTCTTTTGTTTTCTTGTCTTCTATATTACTTTGTTGTTGGTGGAATTATAAGTACTCTAACCGTCAATAATATTATTATAGAGTTAGTAAAATTATATAATGTTTTTGTGGTTGTTTGCTCGATTATTGCTTCGTTTTTATATAATAAACGTGTTATGTTTGTAATAACTGAGATCATAAACATTGATAACGTAATCAAAGTTTTGGTAAATCAAAACATAATTATGAAAAATCAAGAGCCCTTTTAATTATAGCGATGGTGATTTGGGCCATTTGGCAGTTGGTAGTTTCAGTTGGCACTAATGTAGCTGTATATCTAGATAGGTTACCGCTTTCGGAATTAACACCTTATCGAATATATTATATTGCTGTTCTTTACTATGCTTCTGCAAATTTTTTTATCATGCTTACTGTATATCAGTTAACAGAACAATTGCGTAAAATAAAAGTACTTGCAAGTGCAAAAAAAGTACCTATAAAAATAAGTTGTAGATTTGTTAAGCAAATTTATGATATGACTTGGAAAGTAGCCAATGATGTTAACAGCATTTTCGAATTTTTTCTTGGGTCAATTAGCAATGTACACTTGTCTACTTATATTTGCTTTGTTTTGGATCACCACTTCTACTTTTAATGGAAAAAAGATAGTTTACTTCAAGTACGTTGGATCAGCTTTTATAATAACTGCTATGTCGGATATCGTATTATGGATATACATTTTTACATCATTTTCTGAAGAGGTAAGTCATTACAATAAGATAAGTCTAAAAGATTATGGGTGGCACGTGGAACAAGATATTGGATAAATGTCTAACGCGAGTCTCACTGCACACTGCGATTATTTTTTTACTTTTAAACATAAATGGTCTAGATGAATATATTAAAAATAAAATGTCTAACTTGGTTGAATCACTAATACTAGTAGTTTTTATATATGCGCTTACTTTCCTGCATCTAAATCATAGATATATTACATCTTTATCAGTTAACAATTGTTTGTGTTTCCATCAAAACGGTTTTATTGAGAAACGTTCAACGTGACAAACTTATTACAACAACGTACGAAAGCGATTAAATATTTCAATTAAAAAAATTGTTTTGATTTTATGATACGCACATGCACCAAAGAACTAGTTACTTTACCGGGTGATCAAATAAGAGAGGTTGTCGGATGTATGTCAGGAATGGTTTATTCTACACCTTTTGGAAAAAAAACTGGAAAAAAAATTTTAGTAATCGGTTTTAAAAGACGTTTTCAAAAATCGATTTTAAAAACGTCTCTTTAGATCTATTTTAACAAACAATTTTAAAAATCGATTTTGAAAACCCGATTTAAAAACATGATTATGAAAACGGTTTAAACATCGTTTTAAAACCGGTTCTAAAAATCTATTTTAAAAACCGATTGCAAAAATCGATTTTAACGAACAATTTCAAAAATTGATTATAAAAACGATTTTAAAAATCAATTTTAAAAACCGACTATAAAAATAGATTCTGATAACGATTTTAAAAATCGAACTTAAACACGTCTTTTAAATCTATTTTAACAACCAATCGACTACAAAAAACGATTTCAAAAATTAATTTTAAAAACCAATTTCAAAAATCTATCATAAAAACTATTTTAAAAATCGATTTTCAAAACCGATTTTAAAAATTGATTTTTGTAATCGGTTTTTAAATGATTGTAAAAACGGTTTTAAAACCGATTGCAAAAATTAATTTGAACAACCGATTTTAAAATCGAATACAAAAACGATTTAAAGATCGATTTTAAAACCGATTACAAAAATCGATTTTAAAAACAAATTTTAGAAATCGATTATAACGGCGATTTTAAAAATCGATCTTGAAAAACCCGATTTTAAAAATCAATTTTTGTAATCGGTGTTTGAAAATTTATTTTAAAAACGGTTTTTAAAATCGATTTTGAAAACGTTAAAAAATTGATTTAAAAAACGGTTTTAAGTATCGATTTTAAAATCGATTATAAAAAACCGATTGCAAAAATCAATTTGAACAACAAATTTCAGAAATTGATTATAACGACGACTTCAAAAATCGATCTTAAAACCAATTTTAAAAATCGGTTTTCGTAATCGGTTTTAAAAATTTATTAAAAACGATTTTAAAAATCGATTTAATTAAAAAAACGTTTTAAAAATCGGTTTAGAAAACGGTTTTAAGAATCGATTTTAAAAGACGATTTTAAAAACTGATTGCAAAAATCGATTTGAACAACCGATTCTAAAAGTCGTATATAAAAACGATTTAAAAATTGATTTTAAAAACGATTTAAAAATCGATTTTAAAAACCGATTGCAAACATTGATTTTAACAATAAATTTTGAAACCGATTTTAAAAATCGATCTTGAAAACCAATTTTAAAAATCGATCTTGAAAAACAATTTTAAAAGTCGATTAAAAAAGATGATATTAAAAATTGATTTTAATGAAACGTTTTAAAAATCGATTTAGAAACGTTTTAAATATCAATTTTAAAACCGAAACCAAAAATCGGTTTTAATATACGATTTTGGAGAATTAATGATCAATCGATTTTTTTCGATTTTTTTCGAGTTTACGACGGTTTTGCTACCACTAATGACGACATATAATGCACCGGTCTAAGCGCCAGTCAAGACAGTGATGAAAAAAAAGTGTAGATTAAAGAAATAGCAAATAAATAATGGAAAAACGAATAATCAGTACAGAGAATAGAAAACATTGCCGAACTTCAGATATTAGCAATTTTTAAGCTCGCGATTGGTTAAAATTCAATGTTAATAGGCGAAGGAAATAATCATTATTCGTGTTTTTCTATGCAAGGAAAGGCTAAGTATAAAAATCAATCATACAAAAATTTGATCCTCAATATTAACAATTCTTTTTAGGAATGATAGTGACCATCGTCTTTAATTAAGAAAGTAGTGTTTAGTACACCACTTACCTACTCTGCAACACTTATTGTTTTAATTTTGAAGTGTCTAAGTGTTCAATAAAAACCCAACCAGTTTGAGTTTTTACGTACTGAACTACGTGTTTTGAAATTCGTCATTAATTACAAGTGGCAACTATAATAATGACATTATTAGAATTACGCGTTAATCAATATTAAAAACGTTCTGAAAGCATCAATTAAACTTAATTAAAACGAAACACTAGAAAATTGTTACTTTAAATAACTCACATGAATTTTGTCTAGATGGTGTTTTTCTGTTAAATCAACCACTCTTGTTTATTTTAAATGTATAATCATTCTTTTAGTGGAAAAATGAAAAAAGATTTTAGATACGTGATTCATCCTTTATTTAAAGTAATGAGTTTAACAGGATATTTTCATTTTTCTATAGTGAAAAATTGGAATTACTATTGGAATTTGGGAATGAAACCATTCCTTCAACTATTTTTTATAATGTATTTTTACGTTTTTTGCAAAACTAGCAGTACTGCAACACTGGATAATATAATTACAGAGTTTATGAAACTGCATTGTTGTTTTCTAGTGGTGTATTGTACAACTTTTCGTTTTTAAACAACAAACGAGTCATGAGTATAATATCAGCGGTAAAACACATTGATAACGTTATGTACGAATTTGGAAACAAGAAATTTGATTACAAAAATCGAGAACCTACTTAATCAAATCGATTGTAGTTTTGAGCATACTTCAAATTTGTGTTTTGATATGCACAAATATATCAGTATATCTAGACGAGATACCGCTCTCCGATTTAGAACCATATCAATTATCTTTTATAACTTTCTTTTATTACACATCTACGGATTTTTTAATAGTATATCTTGTCTCTCAGCTGACCCTACGTTTAGAAAAACTGAGAAAACTTACATTATCCTCAAAAAACTTACAGTTAAAGACAACTTTAAAATTTCTAATACAAATTTACAATATGGTTTGGAAAGTAGCAGAAGAAATTAATAATATTTTTGAATGTTTTTGTTTTGTCAAATTTTTGTTTTTATGGTTTTTTTCGTGTTTGGTTTGTTCTGGACAAGTAGCTCTACTTTCCAAGGAAAAACAGTTTTTTACTTTAAGTACGTCGGAGGAGGTTGGATGCTATTTACTCTATTTGGTGTTATGCTTTGGGTGTACTACTTTTCATCATTTTCTGAACAGGTAAGTAAGAACTAATTTTTTGGGAATAGGATAGTTATATACCAAGTAAGTCGTTACTGTATTTCCGGATATTTTTGTATAAGAAGTGTGGTACTTTTACTTCAAACTTATCCGAATATCCTTAAGCACGTACTTCTACTTTCATTATCAGATAACATAGCTTCAAAATCTTGATTTGATTGCTCAACCGATTCTTGATTAGCTAAATGTGTAGACTATTTTTACAATGGAATCGAGTCTGACTTCTCTTCAAAATCAATTTTTTCAATATCTAAAGGGAGTTGCAAGCCGATTTCAAAAATGAATATAAAAATATTTTGGATTCAAAAGTTATTTCACTTCAAGTGAATTTCAAATGGTTTGCAATCTCTCTTTCGATTGATATATTACACGACTGTGTACATGGAATACTTTTGAGATATTTACGAATATATGTTTGACTTTTGACCTCAAACATGACCTTACCTAATCAAATTTTAAATTTTTTCAAATTTAATTGAACTTGTCTTATAAAGTACTGCAACATATAATTTTATTTTTAAAATCCATCCCAATCCAAAAATTTTAAAAAACGAGCGTAGTTCTTTGGTACAATTTACAGTATTTCTTTAGTAACGCGAAAATTCCAATTTAAATCACTCAGAGAGAGAATATCAAGTCCAGATGGCACCAAGTTAGATTCATTCTTTCTTATAATTTTGTTCAGTTAATTACTGAAGTGTTTGTATTAAGCCTAGTTTGGGACTTCCAGAGATTTAATTCCTAAAGTAGAAATTACTTTACCACAGTTAAGAAACCCAAAATATTATCGACACTAATTCTGGATTTTACTAAATTAAGTAGAAAAATAATGTCAACGTCTTATAACCCTTACTATACATTTTAGGAAGTATACGTTCAGTAGGCTTCTTTTAGTTTATAATTTGTGTTCCCAAGTACTTTTTACTCTGCTGAACAAAATCTTGTATAATGCATAACTCTCATTGACGATGCTGCTATACTACAGACGTTTTGAAAAGAATTTCTAAAAAAACTATCACCTTTAACAAAAACAAATATTTGATAGGAATGAAATTAGTATCGTATTTAGGTTATGTCATTTATGGTAAGGCAATTCTCGATAAACAGATTCTAAAATAATTGATGCTATTGAAATGGTTCCAGACCCTGTTACGGTTCAAATTTCTCAAACTAGAACTTATGTCGCAAGCCTTCTTAATAACGTCGAATTTGCAGCGCACGCTACGTTATTTCCGAATTTTTATGAAATGTGATAATTATGGTTTCTGGATGCAATCGCCAACTTAAAACAGCCCTTAACGCCGAATATCAAAGCACCAAAACCGCAGATCGAGCTCGCCGTTTTGCGTTACAATCAGCAACCAACGTCTTGTTTTACTCATCTACTACCACATGAAAACTTCTTGACAGCATTACGTATGTCCACAAAGAACATGTATTTTAGAAAGGTAAAAGAGGTAGTGTTCCCTCCTTTTCCCCAACAACATACCTCAGCCCCGTATGAATTGGAAAAGAAGAAAATTTGCATCAACATAAATAACACCTACCTCTGTGTAGCAGTAGCTGCCTTTTTCAAACAAAACGCTACTGCCTAGCAAATCAGCGACGCTGGAGAAAAGTTCTTGGTAGCAGTTTATGGAAGCGACGAAAACAAAGACAACCTTGACGATGTACGGTACCGATGACTTACACGATCACTAACTAAAGCTAAATTAGTACTAACACTTTACCACCTACAAGAAAGCTGCCAAGTACCACTTACCAGCAAAAACAGGCGTGGTTATGCAATAAAGTTTTTACATCAGTTTAGGGCGGAGTATTACCATTCACCATGACAAGGTCTAGGTTGTTTTACGCAAGTGCAACAAAGATTGTACCATTGAAATTTGCAGCTGTAAGAAAATAAGAATCCGATGCTCATCAATGATTTGAACGAGGTGGACTTACCAAACATAGTAGACGAATATGCCTCAGAAGGACGACGTATTTATACAAGCAAAATAACCCGACAGGAAATGTAATGAGTACAAATGAGTACTACTATGTATATAGATGTACACGTACCGGGTGTCCCATTAGAAAAGGCATACGGCGGCATCTCAGAAACTAATAATCGTATAGTTTAGGAAAAATCTTTTTAATAAAGGTGACCATATGGGAAATTGCTGGAGATTATTTTCAAGTTCGTATATTTACCCCTAAGTAGCAAACTTGTAGGTTTAAAACGCAAAAACTAGAAATATCTCCATAAATACCCAAATAACGTACGTCAACAGATAACACTGATTTAATCCTTAATGCTTTCTGGATAAAAACTTGATATGAAAATTTTGTCACTTGAAAAATTTTTTTGGGGAGGAAAGTACACAAGGATTAAAGAACACTGGGTGGAAAGTATGCAGCGAGAAAAGTATGCCTAGAGAAAAGTACTCAAGGAAGAATGTAAGTGTTTCGAAATGGAATAAAGTGAATATATCAAGGGATACATTTTGAAATAGAAATGTTATTATAGAAAGGTATATGTTCATGTATCGAGTGTTCCATTAAAAAATCAACCGGCCGTATCTCAGAAACTAATAATAGCATAGTTTAAGGAAAACAATATTTTTAATAAAAGTAACCATGGAAAATTGCTGAAAATTATTTTTAAGTTTGTAGATTGACCGCTAGGTGGCGCAATTGTAGTTTCAAATCAAAAAACTTAAAATATCTCCAGAAATACACAAACTATAAATCGTAATATCGTAAAATCGGAGGATCTTATTATTTGATAGTAGCGGAACATTTTACAGATTGGTATTATTTGCAACTCTAGAGCAATTTTTACGCTACAATCTTACGATCGATACGATTTGTACCCAGAATTTCAGGCTTAGCTTTATTTGATAGAGCTATTTTTGTTTAATTTTTAACCCTACAAATTAATACTGAGTACTCTTTTCGAAAGCCTGTAGAGGGTGCTATGTTGGTAATTGACGTATTTTGTCCAATTAAAAAAAACTAAATACAACGATTTATACTTATTTAGATCAAAAAGTCAAAAAAGGTGCAAACAGCTACTTGATACCTTTTTTAGACCGGAAATATTTACAAAAATGCAAGTAAATTACCGCCACGGAAACCAAATTGCGCCGAGGTATGTGTATACTTATGTTGGCTCAGATTTAAAAATAAAGTAAAACGTTCCAACATCCAATAAAGTTTCAAGTGTTCAAACTGGCCACCATCATTAACACACTGTTCCAACCTTAGTAGCCAAGTCAGCTGCTCCCACTTCCACATCAGAAATGCTGCAAATAGCGTATCTTATGGGCTGAATTATATCTTCTGTTATAGTGAATATCAAAAACAAGGTTTTTCAGTCTACCCCATAATTAAAAATAAAAGCAGGTTAAATCAGGTACCTGCAATAAAAGAATAACTCTCATTTAAACATTGTTAAAAAACTTTAAATTGACTCTTAAACAGTTCCTTGCAGGTCATAGAAATAAAATATTTATCCAAATACCAATTTGCAGCGTAATAGTTAGGGCAGCCCATCATGTTTGAAAAACGTTCTCTTAATTTCCAATTGCACATATTTTAAAAAAATTGGCAATTGATTCTCCAAAAAAATTTAAATACATTTGCCCTCTAAAAGGCTTACCAAAGAAAAAGGCTTATAATTTTTTGCCTATAATGCCACACTAAACGTTCACATCCCACTTTCTTTAATATTACATCTCCGCATTCAGTGGAGGTTATTGGCTGACCACTAGTCATATTATACGTATTGATTCCTCCGTTACTGTAGAAAGTTGCTTTATCCGTCAACATAATTCTGGATTTCTGTCTTTGGTTATCATATTCTAATCCAATAACAGTATGTTTGCCGTACTTTTTGCCTGTCAAAGCTTGGTGAAGCACAATGTGATATGGATGTAATCTAAGATAATTATTTAGAATTTTGTAGGCGGTTTTATTTATACGGAATAACAGTAAATAAAAGAAAATTATAATTACTTGTTTTCCTTTAATATTCTAAAGACTATAGTCTGAGGAATCCATAAGTGTCAGTTTCCTCAGTTCTTCTGTGATATACGAGACGGAAAACGCTGCCGATAGTGCAAAAGCAATTTGCTAAACTAATCAACATTCTATGGTCTCATCGGCGTCTTTTGGGATAACGCAGTGCAGCTATAGTTGCATTTTGCATACATTTCATCTTAAATAGCAATTTTGTCCACAGATGTGTAAAAAGCAGTAAATGTTAGCAAAAATAAAAATGTAGATCGCATACTGTAAGTTCGCAAGAGGTTGTACAATAGCGAACTTAGAGCAAGCGATTTGAGATTTTTATTTTTGCTTACACTTAGTTAGCTATAATTATCGAAGGATCGACTTATGTAACTGCTTTTACAAATATTGCAGTGATTGTACAAAGTCATAAAAGATATCTAATGTTTAATATTAAGATATAAGAGGTTTATTATATGTTAAGAAGATATATCGATTTTGGTGCGCACGTGATGAAACGAAGTGAAGGTGAGGAGAAGAATTGATATAAAACTTTCTTCGTAAATAATAAAAGACGTGTTACTTAAAAATTTCATTAACTCAGATACTAATAATGAGTACAGTTGATAAAAATGGTCTTATTTCTTTCGTATGATATGAATGAAATCTACTCATTTCTAGCACTGGTTAGAGTTCTCACTAATTAAGGGAGCCTAAAACTAGAAACCTGTAATTTCGTTTCATCTATAAATTCTTCCTTCTTACAAACAGGCCCAGAAGTTTTCCTCAACTTCTGGCAATATTATATTTTTTAGTATTTATTTATTATTTAGTATTTAGTACAACCCAGAAAGTTATTAAGAATACCAACTTTTTAATATTATATATACGAATTATACACAAAATTTGATAGATCTAAATTTCATCTGCAAAGCATTGGCCAAACCGAATGGAATCAACTCAATTCTTAAACAAATGATGATTGAGAAATTGGTCACAGGCGACAGATTGTGGGAAAATGGACGTGGTTAAAGCGGAATGAAAATGCTGAAACATTGAAACCAGGACCAGAAGGTTCTTGTGTAAATTTGTTAAGATTAGTATATTAGAAATTTAGTTTGAAACTTGCAATAAACCAGAAATGTCCAGAATAGTTCAATTAGAGAAATATTGTGTTCCAACACAACAACGTCTAAAAATAATAAATTGCCAGAAACCCCGAAAGTTTGATCCAAAAGTTCTTATGCATTTACTATACTGTTCAAACGTGACACTATGCAATTATCATATTTTCCTTGCATTACAAAAATTAGTGATTAAAAAAAATTGCAAACATTGTTTTTTGTCAATAGGGACCAACAATCATTAAATGTAGGAAATTATTAATCATACTCTATTAATTTTGATATGGCTCTATCTTTTTTTTTATACATTTTTGTAGAACGTTAAATTTTCTATACTTTTGACAGTCAAACATGTTTCTATGTCAATTCGTTACCAAGGTATGGGGTTTCAAAAAATGGTTATATTTTAAATTTTGATTTTAAATTATGATTCAATTTTGTTGTAATTGTAGTTTCTGGTTCAGCAACTATAGACAACCTTCCTAAATCCAACTCCCTTCACAAAAGCTAATTTTTGTTTCTAATGAAACCTAAGTATATTCACATTATGTTTGGTATTGATTTTAGTTACTTCTCATGTCATTAACAATATTAAGTTATTCACAAGGGATACCGTATCCACACTTTATTCCCCATGTATTTTCCTCCGCTCTTACTTTCTTCCTTAAAAAATACTTTCCTTTATTATTTGTTTTGTTTTAATCAATTTAAGTTGTGTTTGTGTGATCGGGGGTAAACCGTGTTGGTTGGTAGATTACATTTATTACAATTACTTTGTTTAAAAAATTGCACTCATAATAACAATTTCAAAAACAAACTTTGTTTTCACGAAACGTGTTTTAATCAATTTAAGTTTTCATGTGATCGGGTGGAAACGGTGTTGGTTAGTAGGTTACAGTTATTATAATTTGTTTGTTTAAAAATTACATTTATGCTGACAATTTAAATAACAAGCTTTTTTAACGTAAATTTGTTTTATTCATTTATGTTTTGTCATATTTTATTATGAGAAGGGAAAAAGTAGCGGGGAGGAAATTTTTTTGCAGAGTAATATACTCGGAGAGGAAAGTACGCGGGAAGGAGAGTATTTAGGTAAGGTAATTATGTGGAAAAGAAATTATGCGGGGAGGAAAGTATTTCAGAGAGGAAAGTACGCGGAGAGAAAGTACGTGAGGATTACTGGGTGGAAAGTACGCGGGGAGGTAAGTACGTGGGGGGGATGTTTCCTGGAAGAAAATACTTTGGGAGAAAAGTATTTTAAGTTGGAAAGTACGCGGGAAGAAAAGTACGCAGAGAATAAAGTGAGTATAACAAGGGATACACTTTGAAATAGAAATATTATTATAGAATGTACATGTACCGGGTGCCCCTTTAAGAAAGGAAGCCGGACGTATCTCAGCAACTAATAATCGCACAATTTAGAAAAAAACATATTTTTAATGAAAATGACTATGGAAAATTGTTGAAAATTATTTTCAAGTCTGTAGATTAGCCGCTGCAATTGTAGTTTTAAAAGTTCAAATAGATCCAGAAATACCCAAGTAACGTATGGTAATAGATAATTTAATATTTAAGTTTACTGAACAAAATAGCTTCATATAAAAATTTTGACACTTGTCAAATAAAGTGATTGGGAAAGCTTAGACTTTAATTTTAAAAATGCCCATAACTCTTTTTGGATTAACGAATTTTAGTAAACTTAACTTCATTTAATAGAGCTATTTATGCTTAATTTTTAGCCTTACAAATCAATACGGGATACTTTTTTGAACATCGGTAGAAGGTGTTATGTTAACAAATGACATATTTTGTCAAATTTTGGGATACATTTAAATAGAACAGTTTATACTTTTTTATATTTAGATAGAGCGAAAAGAGTTCAAATAACTGGCAAAATTGATACCTTTTTTTAACTAAAAATATTTACCAAAATGTAAGTAAATTACTCCCACCGATCCTGAGCCGCAAACGGCGTTGTGTGTGTGTACCTATTAGCATGTTAGATTTGAAAACTAAGTAAGCTATGGAACAAAATATGTTTATGTCAAAACTGAACAGTTTCCTGGTCAGAATATTATTTTGCCATGTTTGTTTTGTTATATTTTGTATTTTTAACCCTAGGACGCCTAACGGGGTTTTTTGACTCGTATTGTGTTTGGAGTTAAAATATTAATTATTAATTATTTATATTAGTTAAAATATTTCTAGGTATTTCTCAATTGTTTGTTTAGATACATAATAAATCATTTTTCAAGTTTAAATTATCAACGGTTTTAGTACAATAACATTAATGTCTTCGTTGTCGTCTTTTCCATAACGCGGGTGTTTTGATCCATACCTTACTTTCCCGAAACTCGACAACTGTTAAAGGATTAAATGTATGTAGGCTCAGAATTAAGTGACAAATCAAATTATAGCAAAATGATAGTGATTCGCCTACAAATGTAGAAGTTTTAGTGCCCGTTATGGAGTCTAATCAAGAAGAAAATGCCATAAACGAGATAGCAATAGATCATGACTATGTTAGCAACATCAAAGTTTTTAGTAACAAATAAAGTAGGTACTATTTTAGAAAGTGGAGATGCACAACAACTTGATGAAAATATAATGAAAGCTGTTACGGTTCTAAATACTCGAACCTGAACGTACGTCGTAAGCCGTGTTAAAAACGTATGGCGTAGGTTTCGCGTTCCGACGAAAATCAAATCTATCGCGCCTACAACGAATTTTCCTATTGGTAAATCAAATTACAGGATTCTTAACTAAACGACAGGTCGACATCTTGAAACTTTTTTTTTCCCCCGGACGACTTCTTTCCCCATTATCTTGGACGATTGACGGTGGTTCATGAAACTAAAAGAGTATAAGTGAAATTTTAACGATTTCGACCTACACTTAAGCCGACAACAGCTGGTGGAAATGCTGCAGGCCTACCGACTCGTTTATGCTGCATATCTATTACCTAGAGGGACCCTATTTGTCATCTGCTCTTCAATATAAACCTCTTTAAGAAAAATTCTGGAATTAACTACTTTCTGACGCTGTCCAATACTGTCGCTAGCAAGAACGTTTATTCTCGGGACTGCATACTACTAGAATTCAGCTAAGTTTTAATGTTTAAGTATCCTACTGAATATCAATGCGTAAAAACCTCACGTACACGAGACATTGAACGGTTTGAAACTCTAGTACTTACAAAAAATTTTATTCAAGGTGAACTCGACTACCAACGCTCGGTTTTGTTTTTATTGGCTTCGTCAGAGCTTTAGGTAACGAGGGCAAAGTTAAAAACAAAAGGTTTTTTGGGTTGACAAAACCCGTTTATCGTGTTTCTTCCAAGTTTAAGTTAGTATTAAGGCACCGTTGTGTAAGTGACGTATGTACGTTGAGTTTTCGTAGAAACCAATCTTAAATTGGTAAGCTATCTCTAAATTTGGGATGTAACTATAAACTTTATCTGAATTTGATACATTAATTACGAGCTTTACTTAAGTTGTTGTTGCTAACGCCCGAAAAACTTTATGCGGCAGTCTCTTTTACTTCTTACATATTTTCCTAGTGTTTTTAAATTGTTATTTGCTATATTTAAATTGCCTATGTGTTTGTCTAATATTGTGTTCATCTTAGCGTGTTAGATCTTTTAGTAAAACTTGTTGAACTCCTGTTGGTCGGTTTTATTTTTCTCTATTACTCAGCAGGTGGCGCCACCTTACGCAACAGTTCATTTCTTTTCAGTTTCATTAAGGACCCCCAACTCACCGACAAAGCCGGACACTGTGGTGATAACTTTTACAAATTCGGGATCTTCCAGGAATTTAGTGCGTTAATTCGAGCTCAATAGTATTGTTTTTTTTGTCTAGGTTGTACCGCTAGAGCCGTCTATTTTTTATGTATTTGTAAACTGCAAACGTTACAAAGCAACAAGTGGAAAGGAATGGCATAAATCTATTAGTCATTGTTCAAAAACACGACATTATAATATTATCCGATTTCACTCTGGTCCAAAACAACCACATGAAGTATTCACACCACTGGATGCATGGAATAAATTTATAAATGCAAACATTGTCAATGAAATAATACTGCTAGCATATTGAGAACCTGCTCGAATCTGCATCGCTGAATTCAAAACGTGGCATCCAATTCATATAGATGAAATGCTGACATTTATTAAGACTGTGAATAGATTTGAAGACATACAAAGATTTCTTAGATTTTACGATAAAAGAACTTGATAACACAAACTATTTTCGAAGAATTCTTTCTGTACAAAAGATTGAATTTAATTTTCGGTTCTCTTGATTATTGTATACAGCATTGGCAGTGGAATCGATTTTCTTACCGCAAATGAGAGTTTGGTGATATTACACTTGCTTGCCGGGCTGCATATACAGCATACGTAGGTGTAAGATTACTTTTGAACTAGAGTAATATATTTATATCAACCTCTTGCACTTGTGAATTAAACTTAAGTCGCTCAAATCTAATTTTTCGACAAGAAATAAAATGTTGATTATTTGTAGAAATCTGTAATTAGTCGGATACCGGACATGAATTCATCAACGCTGCGAACAGGCTATGCGCATTTTTAATGCAATATATTAAATTAATTCCAACCAAATAAATCAGTAGCTAGTAATAAGTGCAGAATCACAAACGGCGCCAACATACATGTGTTTCGTCTGTAACTATTTCCAATGGTTTTAGTAGACTTGCGTTTAAGCTGTTTTACACTGACAAGCCTCAATAAGGCCAAACACGTATATGTAAGTGTCGTTTCTTAATTCTGCATTCGTCACTAACAACTCTGATTTATTTGATTAGAATGAATTTAATGTCTAGCATTAAAAATGCGCATAACTTTTCGTAGTCTTGATGAATTCATAGTCGGCGGCATCTGACTATAATTACAAATATTTTTGCAAATTATTTTCAATTTAACTCAAATATATTCGGGAAGTCCCTGCAAAATTTCAAACACTCTATAGTCTTTAAATAAAACCTAAAATACGAATCGATAGCCAAAACTTTAAATTTGTTACATAGAATAAGTTAACAAGTACAGGTTTTCTTAGTTTAAAACTGAAACTATTACTTTCCTTTAAAAAAAATTCTAAGAAGCAGTATGATGTAGTTTCCAACTTTGCAGCACCCAACGTAAGAGGTTTCATCAGAAGGCGAGATACTTAAAACAAACAAACAAACGTGTTACGGTTTTGTTTTTAGAATGTGGGACGTATGTCGAAAGCCGTCTTAAAACGTGTGTAGTATGTTGCGACGAAAATTGTATTTGGCGCGCATGTTGCTAATTTTCTATTGGTGGAAAATAAAATCCAACGAGATTTGCTGGACGTACAACGGACGTTTTCGTTTTGGTTTCGTACACGCGGGTGTTTTAGCGTACTTCTTAAAGTTAAAGGTCCACAAAAATTATTTAATGTGGGATTCAAGATTACCAATTCAAATTGGTTCTTAATCCGGCAAAATTCACCGTGAGTACATTTTGCTTTATTTTCTTTTCTGTTGGTATTAATTCTAATTGCTACGTATGTTTTAGCACGTTGCGTGGACCTTATGTTCTCCTTGTGTATTATACTTGGATAACTCTTGAGGGTGGCTGATGAAGAACCTTTCCTATCAATTAAAGACAACACCACGGTTTCGCATTATATAAGCTGCAGATAACCGGTAGATACTACGTCTACAGGGGTTGGTTATGCTTCATAACTTTATCGTTGGAGCCAATCCCCTTTTGTTCTTCTCCGCACACCTCCCCTAAGAGGAATCCTGGGATTATCAAACTTCCCGTACTGTCGATACCGTCGCTAGCAGAACACCTTCATTTTCGGAACTACGTCCTACCGATTACAGCTAAGTTTTAGTATTTAAGCAATTTATTTAGTGATAATGCGCATGAAGCTTAAGTACATATCACATAGAACGGCTTAATCTCTAATATTTAAGTAAATTTTTATTCGGTGTACTCCACAACCGAACGTTTGTTTTAATCCCCTCAATACGTGCTTGGGCGCTAACATAGAGCGGTTGACGCGGACACAAAAGGCCTTTTGGGTTTGCGGGAGGTACTTACCCCTTTAATTCTAGTTTAGTTTAAATCGCCATGTGTAAGTGATATGTGTACGCTGAGCCTTACTAGTAGCCAATCCTCAATTGGAATGATAACTTTAACTTATTTATTGTTAAGCGAGGCTGCTGCTATCGCACGTAACTATATGCGACAGTCTTTCTATTTCTGTCACATTCTCCTAGCACTTTAAGGTTTGTTTGTTGTATTGAATTGTGTGTCTATCTTTCTGGTTTGTGTTTGATTTGGCGTACTAGATTTTAAGTAAAACCTGTTGATCTCCTGTTGGTCGGTTTTAATTCTTTCTTTTTGTCCAGCTGGTGGCGCCTTGTTAGACAGAAGCCTAATTTCTTATAGTTCTTTAAGGACCTCCGCGACTCTTTGATAAAGCCGGACTCTGCTGATCTAACTACTATAAATATTTTATCCTCCACGAACTTAGTGCGCTACATCGAGCCGAATTCCCTTTAGTTTTTTTAGGTTGTTCCGCTAGAGCCGTCTATTCTTTTTGTTATTTTGTAAATACAAACAATCTCTTACGATAAGTGGCGACACTTTAGAAGCTACGGTTACTATTATTATTATTATTAATTTATCTTTATTCCAAAAAAAGTACAACGGAAAAATACAAAACAATAACAGGAAATTACCCCCACAATTCAATCCTGTGCTTAAGGAGGAAGTTCTTAAATTATTACTTTTACTTAATTACTTAAATTAATTAATATCTAAATTTACAAAAATACATATTCATAATATAGAACATAATGCATAACCTAACAAAAATGCCAACAGTTAACTGTAACGGCATGTGTGTTAAAGCAAAACGCTATCTAAGCGATAGCTTTAATGATTGTAACACACGTTGCCGATAAAGCCAAGATAACTTGTACAGAAGTACACACGCAACAAAGAACACTTGATGCAGCATTTCGCTCTTATTGTGAGCTCAAGACGTCTTGTACAGTTGTATACCGCACTTAAGTATACACCTCTGATGAGCTCACAATAAAAGCGAAATGCTGCATCAGGTGTTCTGTTGTTGCAGTGTACTTCTGTACAGCTATCTGGCTTCTTATCGGCAACGTGTGTTACAAGCATTAAAGCTATCGCTTAGATACCGCTTTGCACTTTAACGCGCACATGCCGTTACAGTTAACTGTTGGCATTTTTCTTAGTTTATACTATTCATACGTGTCAATGTTTACACGAGATGGCGCAAGACACACATTTTACTTATAATTCATAACACCACTTAACACTCATAACATCAAACTATGATTTTAACGCAAGAAAATGTTTTTTCAAATTTTGAGCTAAAAATGACATGGTTCGATTCCGTTTTTCAATTATAGGTACTTGTTAATGTGTGCATTTAAATTCTTAAACGAATTAAAATAAATTGATTTTCTGAAAGCACCTTTAAATTAATTATGTATAAGAGAAAAAAGTTTTCTTTCTATTTCTGTTAATAATGTGAGCTGCACCTCACTGTCGCTGCGAGTGACACTCGGAGTGACAATTTCTTTGTCTTTGAAAGCATCAATATATATTAATTAAAATTATACACTACAAAATTACTGATTTTATTAAATTAATTTTGGTCTAGTCAATATTTGTTGATAGAGCAAAAGTGTCTGTTTGTTATTGTTATCATTATTATTTAAAAAAATGAAAAAAGACTTAAGATATAGTATGGAACCTTTAATTAAAATAATGAGTTTATGCGGATACTTTCATTTATTTCCAATGAAAAATTGGTATTTTTACTGGAATTTAGGATTTAAACTGTTGGTTCCATTATGTTTCTTAGTATATTATTATGTTTGCTGCGGAATTGCAAGTAGTGCAACCGTAGATAATCTAATTGCTGAGTCTATCAAACTACACAGTTGCTTCATTGTTGTTTATTCTAGTGCGTTCTCGTTTGTATACAAAAAACGCGTTATGTGCATAATATCAGCGGTAATTCATATTGACAACGTAATATACGGTTTTGAAAACAAAAAATTTAATTATAAAAACTTGAAAACCCGCTTAATCCGTTTCATTGTGGTTTGGAGTATAGTTCAAAGTATTATTATGATATGCACAAATCTATCCGTATATTTAGACAAAATACCAATCTCTGATTTAAAACCTTATCTGATGTCTTCAGGTGCTTTCTTTTATTATGCATCTACAGATTTTTATTATATTTCTTCTCTCGCATCTGAAGTTACGTTTACGTAAAGTGAGAAAACTTGCGATCGCACTATACACGAAACGGTTACAGATAAAAACAGCATTTGTTGTTCAAGCTTACAACATGATTTGGAAAGTAGCAAAAGAAATTAATAACATTTTCGATTTTTTTTTGTTAGGTCAAATTATTATGTTTATTGCAATTTTTGTATTTGGTCTGTTTTGGACAGTAACTTCTACCTTTCATGGAAGACTAGTTACTTATTTCAAATACGTTGGAGCAGGTTGGATAATATTTACTTTATTTGGTGTTGTACTTTGGGTGTATCCCTTTCCATCATTTTCTGAAGAGGTAAGTACCAATAGTATTTTTCTAGGAGGTATAACATAATAATAACTTATTTAATTAATTTGTCGTTTAAAGAAGAAATTTTTCCTACATGTTCGGCAGTCAGAACGGTGTATAAAAAGGTGGCAAACTAGATTTAAATAATTACTACCTGTTTTAATAATAAGTTCCTTTGCAAAAGTATTTGAATATTCTATATATAAACGGCTTCTAGACTTTATTGTAAAACATAAAGTATTTAATAGTTCTCAGCATGGGTTTAGATCTAATTGGTCTACATCAACTGCTCTTGTCCGTGCCGTTAGGCGTACCCATATTGAGAGTTTTTATTAAAATAGTACTACTAGTTAGTGCTCAATTTGTGCTAATTTGTACCTTGATTATTGTAATAATCTCCCAGAAAAGATATTACAAAAAGTAGTAGATACGCTCAAGTGCACGACAGACTCATGTTCTAGATTTTATCTAAAGTTGTCTTAATAATTATTTCTTAATTTGTGCTATTTTGAACGGCCATCATTGTTATTTGTACTGTTTTCTTAAGAGGGGTATTTAAAATAGTCATATGTACGCCCAAGT
This sequence comes from Abscondita cerata, assembly GCA_030710515.1. Lineage (NCBI taxonomy): Eukaryota > Metazoa > Arthropoda > Insecta > Coleoptera > Lampyridae > Abscondita > Abscondita cerata. Next base: position 293,747 of record JALBCR010000986.1, read on the forward strand.
ACACTATGGATAAGATAATTTAAAATGAGACACGTTGAAAAATAACTAGACCAGCAAAATTTATATGCGACAGCAGACTTACAGTGTGTCTGAAGTATAACAGTATTGGGTTCTCGCCTAATGTTAGAACTAGAGAATTGGTTAAATGAGGCAAGTTTTAGCCAATTATGTTTGTACAGGGTGTCTCGATAAGGATACGGGCGGCCGTATCTCGACAATGGTAAGGCTTAGAAGTTTGGAAAAAAATCCTTATATATAAAGTTGTCAAGGAAAAAAGCTGGAAATTATTTTGAAGTTTGTCAATCGACCGCAAGGGGGCGCAAATGCTATAAAGAAACATAAACTTGATGCTATCTCGGAAAGTTGGACGATAAGCCCCAACTTTAAAGGTATAGTTTGATTGCTTGTGTTATACGGCATCATTTTGTTTCATGACATTTTTCCGTATCTGTTATAATAAGTGAGAGGGAGGTCAAATCATTTTCAGTGTTGGAATTGCAATATCTTTTGAACCATTGAAGCTATTGAAATATTTTTGATATTTTTGAAAGAGAAATTTTTAAGAAAATATTTTTGTTGAATCATCTAGTTCGAAACATACAAACTAGGCGTTATCAACAACAATTACATATTTTGTGATTTTTGGGAAAAAGTTAAATAGAACGGTAGTGTTTACTTTACACATTCTTAGCCGTGATGTAGTCAGCTATATTTTAGTGAAAAGCGCATGGCGATATCTCTATCCGTTCTCGATTTATAGGGGAAAATTTAGGAAATTGAACTACCTCAATCGGATAAAGTTACCTTAGCGAAAAGTACAAACCGTTACTATGGTAACGCTACTTTAAATATATTTGACATTTGTCAAAAGTAAAGTATGATAGTTTCTGTCACTTAGATTACCTCTTAAATCAATTTTTTGAAACAATATGACATTTACTAACGCGGAAGCGTATGATATGTTACGAATATATTTTCAATGTTTCGAAAATGCTGCAATTGCGGCCCAACAATATGTAATACAATTTCCACGAAGAAGACATTTTTCTCGAGAAGTGTTTTCAAGATTATCTGCAGCTACATTTTAGTCAAAATGACATCGCGATGCCTTCATTTGTTTTCGATTTATAGAAAAAAAATATGTAACAAACGTAATTTATTTGAAAGCCAACGGGCCACCGGAACATTAGTGATAACAATAAAATGAAAGAAACGAAACATCAAATAACAATAAAATTAAAGAAACGAAACATCAATGATAACAATAAAATGGAAGGAAGCACAAATCACTTGTGCCTGGTTGCAGGAGGTTTTTTAATATTTGATTTGTATGTCAGCTAATAATTAGCGAAACAGAAATCTCAATAGCAATTGGAAAGCGTTTCATATGTAATAATACGACTCATAAATGATGACAAATAATATTCTCATTAATTATGAGTATTATTTCCATTATTTTTCTAAAATTTTTGAAGAAAATCGGCTTGATTGAGGAAACCTGAAATCAGTTCCCAAGTTGTCTCTATTAACTCGATTTTAAAAATTTTACGAAAATTGTAGGAATAATACTTGTAATAATATAAGATTATTATTTGTTGTCATTTATTAGTCGAATTTTTACGTATCAAAACCTTTCAATAACTATTAAAACTGAGATTTCCGGTTCGCTATTCAGTTGAGGTACGAATATTTCATTAATTAATTCATTCATTCATTCAACGAGTATTTGATTAGACAAAGTTTGGCCACAAACAGCTTACAAGTGTTCAAAATGCCTTCCATCATTCTCGATGCATTTCTTCAGCCTAGTTTCAGTAAAAAAAGCCGCTGCTTCAATTTCAGCTCCGGACAAGCTTCTAATGGCATTTCGTATTCTGTCCATCATATATTCTCTAATTGATAGTATATCTTAAAAACCAGGTTTTCAGTCTACCCCGTAAGTAAAAATCTATGCAAGTTAGATCCGGCGAGCGCGCCGGTCAGGGAAACAGACTCTCTCTTCCAATAATACGATTTGGATATTGCTCGTCTAAATGCTGCCGTACGTTTCGATTATAATGCGCCGGACAACCATCAAGCTGGAACCACATATTTCTTCTTGTTTTAAGGAGATGTTTTCTAAAATTGGTGGAAGAAAATTGTTCAGAAATTCCAAAAACAGTTCTCCGTTGAGGGTTTGGTCAAAAAATGTAGACCTATATTTTTTCTTCCACGATTCCGCACCATACATTTAAACTCCAGCGATTTTGGTGTTGCACTTGCCGCATCAATTTGGATTTTGCATGGACCAGTAGTGCATGTTAAGTAAATTTACACCTCCTGCACCACTGAACGTTTCTTCATCTGGCCATAATATTAATGACAGAAAATTTGTAAATTTCCCAATTATATTTACCATCTATGACAATGGTTCAGTCTGCTATCGTAATCAAATATTGCAATGCTTGGTGTAAAACAATGTGGTAAGGGTGGTAAAATTTGTAAATAAAACACTACCGTTCTATTTAACTTTTTTCCAAAATCACAAAAATATGTAATTGTTGTTGATAATGCTCTCTAGTTTGTATGTTTCAAACTAGATAATTCAACAAAAATATTTTCTTAAAAGACCATAAAATTATCTTTCAAACGATAAAATATTTCAATAGCTTTAATGGTTCAGAAGATATTTAATTCAAACACTGAAAAATGATTTGACCTCCCCCTCCCGGAAAAATGTTATAAGACAAAATGATGCCGTATAACACAAGCAATAAATTTGTACCTTCAAAGTTGGGGCTTATCGTCCAACTTTCGGAGATAACATCAAGTTTATGTTCCTTCATAGCATTTGCACCCCCTTGTGGTCGATTGACGAACTTCAAAATAATTTCCAGTCTTTTCTCTTGGTCACTTTATTCATAAAGACATTTTTTTCAAGCCTTTAGGTCCTACCATTGTCGAGATACGGCAGCTCCCAATCCTTATCAGGACACTCTGTATAAACAAAATTGTAATAATTACTATTTAGTCATTGAAATGTTTAATTGGTAATTTTGATTAAATAGTTTAAAAAATGGCTAATTTGCTTAGTCATTTTGTGACCAATTTCATCGCCAAAACCGCGAAAAATACGCACATTTTGATCAATTTTGTGCTATTTTGTAAAAGTCAAAATGAGTATTAGTTTGCAAATTTAGTAATTATATGCAAATATGACAAACATTGTTACTTGGGACGTGAATTTTGCTGTACCTGTATGTTCTTGTTTGTAATATTTTAAATAAGTTAGCACAAAATTATTAATTTTCAGCAATAAATAGCACAAAATTAGCATAAATTTATACTGCGATAAAAATGTCAAGTTGATGAAGTGGGTACGGCCACGTGAAGTCAGTTGTGCCTATTTGTATTTCTTAATAACTATTTAAATACTTTAAATTACCAGCAATTAATATAACAACATTCACACACAATTGTAATGTAATAAAAATGTCTAATTGAAGAAAATGGACGGCCGCGTGGCTACGTGAAGTTGGCCGTACCAATTTGTTTATAACATTTTAATAAGCTGGCACAAAATTTTCAGCAATAAACAGCACAAGATTATAGCGTGATAAAACTGTCAAATTGACAAAGTGGGTACGGCCACGTGAAGTCGGTTGTACCCATCGGTTATTGTTAATAGCATTTGAAATATACCAGCACAAAATTTTTAATTATCAGGAATAAATAACCTAAAATTAACACAAAGTTTCTAGATAAATTATTTTAAAATTCTTCGACTAGGTAAGTCTAATTTCACGAACCTAAAAACCCGTAGGTTTAGATAAAGCACTTGTTCTTTATTTATTTATTTATTTATTTATTTATTTATTTATTTATTTATTTATTTATTTATTTATTTATTATTTATTTATTTATTTATTTATTTATTTATTTATTTATTTATATTGAGGGAAACCAACTGTCTAATGACCAATGACAGGTTTCCTCATGCACATCATATTATTTAAAAAGAAATAGAAAAGTTACAATCTAAAGGAGATATACAGGGTGTCTCAGATAAGGGTGGCAATATTTCAAGGGTACATAGAGAAACTCCAGATTAGAGATTTGAGATAATAAATCTATGTCCGGAAATGCGTTGCTTCCGATATACAGGGCCTTGAAAAATTCAAAAATTAATATGTTTTGTCTGTATTTTGAAAACGCGTTGATCGATTTTCTTAAAATTTCCAGAGTATGTCAAGCAAAGTATTGGTCATATTTATGTGCCAATCCAACTTTTCTAAAAATTTCCAGGACCGGACTTTCGGTTTTTCTCACTTAGTTTTAAGAGAAAAATGTAGCACGCCACTGGTTTTTCAAATATTGGAATCATTTTCACATTCCCAATCAATTTGGAAAAGAAACGCTCTCTTGTTTTTTTCTTCTCCGACGCGTCGTTTCCGCGAAAAAATAAAATCCATTTGGATGTCTTTCAAAGAGCTCATTATCGAAAAACTTCAGGTGACAATAAAAACGTAGTGAACAATGAATATTGTCATGGCGACAACGAAAACAAAATTAATACCGCAACTGGCAAGAGGTTTGAGTATCGTTGTCTTCACCTGAACTTCAAAAAACACTTGACTACCATATTAATTTTTGAATTTTTTCAAGGCCCTGTATATCGGAAGCAACGCATTTCCGGACATAGATTTATTATCTCAAATCTCTAATCTGGAGTTTCTCTATGTACCCTTGAAATATTGCCACCCTTATCTGAGACACCCTGTATACAGTAGCAACAATAGATTGAAGTACTTAATTCATCGATTAAGAGATTTCGAAAAGATCTTAATTTTATGTTGAAAATATCCAAATGATAAAATAATCTATTATAAGTGCACATCAATCTGTTTATCGGTGGTGTGGTTTAAGAAAATGTGCTTCATTGTGTTTTTATGGAAATAAATTACTTTGAGTAATCCGACAACTCGCGGATTTTTGTTATTTTATGGAAAAAATCAATACTTTCAAGTTTTCAAGACGGATTTCAGAACTACAATTTATAGACCCTCCAAAACATTTTAAAAACATATCTCTACATTAGGTCTGTTTGTCATTTCATTAACGGCATCAAATGTTTCAGTTGAACGAAGTTTAAGCAATTTCTTTTTTAGGCGTTAAACCTTATAGTCCGTGGGTCAGTGACATAATGTGTCGGAAAATTTGTATGTCAGCTTTTTATATATTAGGTGTAGAATGCTATGAAACGTGAAGATCCGCGACATAAAACCCAAAAAGTTCACCGTTAAATTTGGGCCCATAAAATATTGGATGCAATATCTCTGCTCCGTACATCATCACGCTTTTTACCTATTTTTTATAAACCCATCTTTTCTTGCCTATTTCCTTCCCAAATATCCTATCCTCAATTCCCCATGCTTGTCCAGTGATTTTATTTCGTTTTTGTCCTCACTCTCTTATCAGGTATATATTACATTGACTACCTAGACAGTGGCGACAAACGAATTATAATTTCTGATTGATTATAGCAAAATCCGCCATGTTGCATCAAACTGTTTTGTATTTGCATTTTTTTGTTAAAATGACAGGCTGTGGTGTGTTTGGGTGCACAAATTCATCTTCGAATAGAGATCTTATGAAACGATTTCCAAAACACACTAAAAGGTGAGAACAAATAAGCTATAAAAGTTAAAAGAATTAACTGACAACCTACTGACAATTTTTATCTATGCAAGGTAAGCAATGAATAATAAAATTGGTAGGCAAATATTGCTTGCTCTCACCTCTAATGATTTAAAACAATATTTTCTATTAGTCCGTGGGCCCGTGATATAATGTGTCGGGAAACTTGTATGTCAGCTTTTTAGATCTTAGGTGTAGAATGCTATAAAATGTGCAGTATCGCGACATGACGCCCAAAAAAGTTTACCTTTACATTTAGGCCCATACAATATTCTATGAAATATATTTTTCTAATTGTACGTCAGCTTTTTGCAGACAAGTTTCTAAGGTATGGTTTAGTTACCAAAGCCAAAACTGATGTTTTTATCCAGACAAAGTTCTCCATACAATTCTCATTGCAATGTGCATTGTCAGCTTTTTGTAAATTGCTTTTTCTCGATGAAATATCATCAAATTTCAAAACCTGACGTTTTGATTGAAGCGGTGAAAAGTTAAAGGAAAATAAATCCGGAAAATGTCATAATTTGATTCTTTTTAATACTCTGCCCCTCAAGTCCCAATTCGATTTTTAAAAAAATGAGAAATTGTTGGGATTATTGATTCACAATAATAATAATCCATAATAATAAAAAATTGTTATTTTTTTCATTTTTCTTTAACTTTTCACCGCTTCAACCAAAACGTCAGCATTTAGAAATTTGATGATATTTTATCGAGGAAAAGCAATTTACAAAATCTGACGATACAATTGCCAATGCACATTGCAATGAGAATTGTATGGGCCTGAACGTTTGGGTTTGAATAAAAACGTCAGCTTTTTGGCTTTGGTAACTAAACCATACCTTAGAAACCTATCTGCAAAAAGCTGACGTACAATTTGAAAAATATATTGCATCCAATATTGTATGGGCCCACACCTAACGGTAAACTTTTTTGGGCCTCATGTCGCGGATCTGCACGTTTCATAGCATTCTACACCTAAGCTAAAAACTGACATACAAGTTTCCCCACATTATGTCACGGGCCTACGGACTATTATATTTTCCCAAGTTCGCAAACATAGAATTAATTCTTTTAAGAGATTCCAATATGTCAATTATTAGAAATAAATATCCCCTAAACATTCCTTTAGAGTTGAGGGATAAAATTAAAACCATTACCCTGGTTTGAATTAGCCGAAGTTTTGCTCAAACCTATTAAAAAGCTTTTGCAAAACGTTACTAATTGAAATCAGGGTTTTAATTTTATCCCTCCATCACTTTTTGAATTATGTCAGTAGGTTTTTTTTTAAAAAAATAAATGTAATTTCTAAAGGTACTAGCACAACAACTCAATTAAGTACTGTTAATCAAATGCTTTCCATAATTGCTTTCATTTACAATAAAACTGGTAGTATAAAAAATGGTTTTCTACCATTATGTTATTATTTTAAAATTGAATGAGAAACTGACATGTACAAAAAGAGTCAATAAATATTAATTAAAATCATCAAAATGAATTTAATCGTTTAGTTACTAATTGCTGTTAGAGCAAAAGTGTTTGTTTGTTTTAAATTATTATTTTGTCGGTAATAAGTTTGAAAGCAAAACTATGAAAAGAAAAACTTTAGATATGTGATGGATCCTTTAATAAGAATTATGAGTTTAACTGGATATTTTCATTTGTTTATAGAAAAAATTGGTATTTTTATTGGAACATAGGATTAAAACTGTTCCTTCCATTATTTTTCTTTGTGTACAATTATGTTTTCTGCGGAATTGCAAGTTCTATAACAGTCGATGATATAATTGACGAGTTTGTAAAACTGCAAAATTGTTTTATTATTGTTTATTCTACTATTTTTTCGGTTTTATACAAGAACCGTGTTATTGACGTAATATCAGCAGTTATAAATATTGACAACATAATATACAAATATGAAAACAAAAATTTAATTATGGAAAATCGAGAAGCAGCTTAATTTATTCTATTGCCACTTGGAGTATCTTACGAACAATGTTTTTTATATGTACAAATACATCCGTACATCTAGACCAGGTTCCGTTCTCCGGTTTGGAACCATATCAAATAACTTTTATTAATATTTTTCACTATGCATGCACAGATTTTTAATAGTTTATATTGTTTCTCATCAGACGATGTGTATACGTAAAGTGAGAAAACTTGCAACCATATTATACGTGAAACCACTTCCCAAAAAAACGGTTTTGAAATTTGTAGTACAAATTTACAATATGGTTTGGAAAGTAGTGAAAGAAGTTAATAATATTTTTGAATTTTTTATTTTGTCAAATAATTCTTTTCACTAATTTTTTTATACTTACTTGCTTTTGGTTGAGTACTTCAACATTTCATGGAAAAACTGTACTTTATTTTAAATACGTCGAAACAGGTTGGATGCTATTTACTCTATTTGGTGTTATGCTTTGGTTGTATCATTTTTCATCATTTTCAGAAGAGGTAAGTAAAAATAGAACAGTAGTGTTTATGTAGAAGCCGATTGAAAAGTAAAGAACCTGTCACGTGACCTGCGCAGTAAACAAAAATGAAACGGGCGAGTCTATTGTTCACATTAAGAGGAAGATAGAATTGTATTTCGTAATTTCGTTTGTTGTTTTCATCAAATTGAAACCTAATTTATTAAATGTATTTATATAATATATATATTTTTATGATTTATCTTAAAAAGTGTTTCAAAATTTAATTTCGTTTTAACACACCCTCTATCATATCCTACTTTACGTTTAAACAAATTTTTACGGCGCTATTGAATTGAACGTCAAATGAATCGTTCGCGCAGATTGACTCACCTGATAGGTTCTTTACATTTCAATCGTCCTCTACCAATTATTTCGCGCCTGTCTAGTTCATCCTTTCTCCATCATTGCTTTACTGGAAAAAGAATTAACAGTATATTATATACACATGAATGCCTCAATCGGATTGATGTAAACTTCTTTGTAATTATTCTTGTTGTTAAATATCAGCTTGTTTGTTCAGTTTTAGTAACATTAACAATCTATCTGAATTTTCTAAGCATGAGTTTCTAACACGGACAACATTAACTGCATTCATTCTTGGTTTTAACTCTGAGAATTGTAGTAGTTGTTCTAGTCAATTTTATAGTAATTTGAAATCTACAAATTTCAATAAGAGAGCTAGTTTTTAATAAAATCAATTTTCAATTTCACTATCGTTTACCTAAACCGATTTGTTACGCAACTTTGGTCGGATCCTGAAATACTCTGTTTTGTTACAATTACGTTTTAAAAATAATTCTGTTTTCGCATCTTTTGTCGGAAAATATTAAAATCCTTCCCAATTTGTTGATTGATCTTAAATTAAGAAAAGCGTTTGCACAATGTTGGAGAGAACATTGTAGAATGAAAAAATCATATTTTAGACTATTTCAGTTTCATATAAGGGTGTTATTCTGGCGCTAAAATCTGAAACTGGATTTTCATCCTTTAACATTCTTTCTTTAGAAAAATATTGGAGTTCTTATCAATTAAATATAACAATTTTTCCACAAAAGCGTACACAATGCTCTTAATATGTCGAGAAGATTATGCGAGGTTACAAGGCAAAGCCGAGTCATGCGCAACGTCCGAGTCGGTTTAAATCGTAAATATTTGAGTTATATTTAAAGACAAAATATTCAAAAATAATTTCTAACGTATTATGAGTAACCAAGATAATGTTGACATATTGCGGTGATTGCATTTTTGTGTTAAATAAAATAACTATATATTGTACATAAACCTGAGACTCTATTTATTTTTATTCATTAATTTACATTGTCCCAAAGTCTTGAATTCATAATAAAAACGTGGTTTATGATTGTTACGGTTTATTTGTAACCAATAAAGTAAGGTATCGCAGTGTTAGATGACCCCACAGTTTTTAATTAGTCGGAAGTGGTCGTGGGTGTATTGAAACTCGTTCACAACGAGGCCTCTACCCTGCTCTGAAAATTTATAAGGCGCCACCTAGGATTCTGTAAGAAAAATATCTAGAGCCAATAGGTATTCGTTGATCCAAAAATAAATAAACCGTAGGTACACCGAAATCAATATATTGTGTTAGCGACCAGAATTCAACTTACATATCGAGACACACATAACAATACCAATATCAAATAAAATCAATAGCATTTATCTAACTAACTCCCAGATACGATTCATGCACGAGAGTGAGTTAACAAAAAAGTATATGACGTTGAGGCATAAGCGTGTCCAAATAAATTAATTGAATTGAACGTCACGAACCCTGTTGAATCCCTTTACATAAGTTGCACGACAAACTATGGTTCAAAAGGTACTTAATGCTAATGACGACGGGTATCGGAACGTGGCCGATTATTTAAATTAAATAAATCAACGCGCACATAAATGATTGTACTGAAAGAATCCTTCAAGCTTACATTATAATAAGAAATAGGCACAACAAAGATACGGTGTTAAACTTTCAACCACAATACAAATACATAACGCGATAAAATTAATTAATCAATGGGATGCATAAATAAATAACTTAGAACGTGTAACCAGGAGTCTTCCGGGTTTAACAGTTAGTCACTCAAGATAACAGCTCTCGTATCCAAATCCAATATCTGAGTATCCACGAAGAAAAGAAATTAAAATGGCCTCCACTGATAACAGTTGCTGGGATGCACCAATGAGTAGATAACCGGCTTATCTTGAGTGGTGGCTTTGAACCGATGATGGCCTTGCGGGAAGCTTATTTCCCAGAGAAGTCTAGTAGGTTTCGTAATTAGTTTACTAAAGTTGCCAGTCAATTCCTCATTTGATATTTAGCGACAAATTACCACGGAGTACGTCGAACAAACGTCAAAAACGACAGCAAACACCAAAACGAAACCAGGAAGAGACCCGTAAGAACAAATATTTCACTAAAACAAAAGAACGTAAAAGAAAGAAAGCTACTTACACTGGAATCGTAACCAAAGGTTTATTCCCTAATTAAAATTCTCCAAATACACCCTTTCACTACTACGATTTAATAGAAAAAAGAAAGTATCATTTTTGCAAACCACCAAGATGTCAGTTTTAGAGTACACGGATGCCAACTAAACAGCCAACTCCAAACAAGTAAATCCCCAAAACGACGCAATATAAAAATGCACACTTAGACGCTTTAGCGTAAACACGGCGGCCTATACTGTAGGAAGAGAATTTTCTAATAAACCAATTATTTATAAAAAATCCTGTCACATGATTTAAAAAATTTAGTTTTAGAAAATAAAACAATCAAACGTAAACTTTTTACAAATATCAAACGGTAAAAAAAATTAATATAACGTTACGTGAACGATATTTACGCAACTAAATATTTCCAATACAAACTTAATTTTTTTAATAAAAATTTAAATTAGACTAGCAGCCTGTAGAAAAATTTAGAAAATAAAGAAATTGTATCTTAAAAAGTGGAAAAATAAAAAATTAGTCAACAATTAGAAAGTTACGGACATATAATGCATTTGTATATAAACCGACTACCGAAAGTACTAAACGCGTGTTTTATTTAGTTAAATTTTCTTTTGCATATTTATGTTGACATTAAAAAATAAAATCTAAAAATATTAGAAGTTTTGGTTAAACAGTTTTCAGATATTAATTTTTTTTATTAATAAAATGCCTCGACAACTAGGTCATTGGCAAGAACATAAAACCTACACTATAATACATTTCATCTTTACCAATATAATAACTGCCGACAATATGTTCTGCTGGGCACTTTTAGATTCCATTGTAGAGATTGATTTCTTCCAAGAATTTGAAGACGTTATTGAGTTGATCTGTGGAGCTTAACACTTTCTGTAGACTGCTCTTCAGTTTGTGGAAACGGCGAATGTTTGCATAGTGTTCACAGTCAATCAAAATATGCTTAACGGTTAGTGGATTGCTGCAATGTTCACATATAGGTGGAGTTTCTCTGGTCAGGAGATATTTTTGTGTCAGACTAGTGTGCCCAATTTTTAGTCTTCTGGTGATAATTTTGTTCCTCCTGGACATTGGAGCAGGCTTAAATGGTTGTACTGATAAATTTATCTTGTGCAGTTTAGAGTGGACACTGTTCCAGTGCTCCTGCCAAGAGTTACGAATATGGTGCTTGAAGATCGCCTTTAAGTCTGAAGAAGTTTGGACGTCCTGGTGACTACCATTTTGTAGAGCTTCTTTGGCAGCACAGTCAGCTAATTCGTTGCCATGTATGCCAATATGCGAAGGTATCCATATTAATGTAATGGATACTCCGTGCAAAGAAAGTTGACTGGTGGAGTGGTAGGTGGATTGCACTAATGGGTGGCGGGTGTACATATCTTTGATAGCGTGTATGAAAGCCAGCGAGTTTGTACAAATAGCTGCTTTTGTCTTGCAAGGGTTTAGGGTGTAAATGGCTTCTAGAATACCAAAAAGTTCTGCTGTATAGATACTGGTGGTAACTGGCAGTGAAATTCTTTTAATAATATCCTGTCCTTTGATAACTGCACATCCAACACCGTGTTTAGTTTTGAGGCATCCGTGTAGAGAATTGTATCATAGCGGGTCCTGTTAACCGTCTCGGCAAATAACTGCGTGAGAAATTTACTGGGCGTTTCATGTGTTTTTGAAACTTACTGAATGTTATATCTATGATGGGTATTTCTTTTCTCCATGGGGTTCTGTAGCAGCAAGATTAGGTGACGTTTGCAAGTAGAGGTAGAAGCATCTGAGGTACTGATTTAGGGTTCTGAGTAGGATGAATTAATGGGCGAATGGGATTAATCATTGAGTACAGTAGATTTTGAGGCTTAGCAGATACGCCAGCAAAGTGTGACAAAAGGAGTTGTTGTCGTCTTAGCCAAAGAGAAGGTTCATTGGCTTTAATATACATGTTTTCAGCTGGGCTGGTCCTAAATGCTCCAAAACAAATTCTTAGGGCAGTGTTGTGAATTGTATTCAACGATTTTAAGCCGCTTTTGAAACTGATGAGTAAATAGAACTACCATAATCTATTCGTGAACGGATTAATGCTTTGTACGTCATGATCAGAATATCCTCTTCAGCCCCCATTGGTGGCGAGCCAGTGTTTTCAAAATATTGAGCCTACTTAAGCAATCTTCTCTAAAATTTTGAATGTGCAGTTTAAAGTTTAATTTGGAGTCAAAGGTAAGACCCAATATTTTGTGATCATTTACCACAGTAAGGCGTCTTCCATGGAGGAAAATTTCTGGATCGGAAGTTTTGATACGTCTTCTAGAAAACTTTATTGCTTTAGATTTTGTGACAAAAAAGTGAAGTCCTTTTTTGGTGGACCATAGTGAAAGTTAGTTCACCGCATTTTTGATTAGATTGGCTAAAGTTGTACTATTTTTACCATGGCATAGTATAACCAGGTCATTGGCATATAATAGGTGTTTTGTAGGAGGAGTAAGACCCTTGCAGATATCATTGATAGTTCAGATGAAGAGAGTTGGACTTGTGTGAATGACTTTAAAAGTTTTCCATTAACTGATACTTTAAACGTGCAGTTGGATAAAAGTTGTTAATGAAGGAAAGTATATTTCCGGTCAAACCACATTCTTTAAGTTTTTCTGAGATTATGGGTCTGGGAAGTGTGTCAAACGCGCTCTCTATATCAATTATAACTGCTATAAATTCATAATTACTTTGAAAGACGGTGGTGATATGAGTCTGAAGCATCGCTAAGTTATCCAGAGTGCTGTGTTGGGCTCTGAACCCCGACTGTGCTGGAGTTTCTCCAGGAACCAGAGTAGTCTTTTATTGATTATTTTCTCCATCAGCTTACACATTGTGCACGTCAACGAAATAGGTCTGTAAGAATCAGAGTGGTTTGAGGTGTTATTATGCTTTCTTATGGGAATAATGACCGAATCTTTCCAGATTAATGGAAACTTTTCTGCAGCCCATATAAGGTTGTACAGTTCCAGCAGTTTAGATAAGCTGCGTTCTGATAAATTTTTAAGAAAAATAAGTGGAATCGAGTCAGGTCCAGCAGATGAGTTTTTACACGTTGATAAAGCATATTACAGTTCTTGTAGCGAGAAGGAGGTGTTAAGTTGTCTAGAGTCCTTTGAGTTAATTACATTGACCGAAGATATTGAGTCATTGTGTTGGCTGAGATTGTCGGTGTGATTACTTATGAATTTTCCAGAAAAGTGAGCACCAAAGGTATCGGTAATTTCTGAGCTGTCATTGATAACTTTGTCGTTATATGTTATAGCAGCAATTTTCGGGTTGGTTTTTTTGTCTTCATTTGTTTGATTTTAGTCCAGACTTAGGAGAGTGGTGTATTGTATGTTATCGTTGAGACGTAATTTTGCCAGAAGTTCTTCTTGCTTTGTTTAACTGTGCGCTTTGCGATCGCTTTGAGTTTTTGAAGTTAATAAGGTTTTCTTCAGATCTTACTTTACGATATTTATTTAAAACAGTTTTAGAATTTCGGACTGCTGTGCTACATCTCTCGTTCCACCAAGGAACTGTTTTAGATGCAGAGGATATATATCTCCGTCCAATGTATTTCTCAGCAGCATAGATCAAGCAGTTGTTAAATTTGGCTACAGCCTCATCTATATCTTGTGGTAGTTCAAGGTGGTATAATAGATTATCTGCACATAATTGAAAGCCTGACCAATCACCTTGTTTTAGGTTCCATTTTACTATATTGTCAGTAGGTTGGCTTGCACTGTCAGTAATTAGGATGGGGAAATGATTACTGTCATAAAGACTGTCCAATGTGTTCCAGCTAAGTTCACTTGTCAGACTCGGATCACAGAAACTAAGATCTATTGCAGAAAAGTTACCAGAAGCAATGTTAAAATAGGTACTACTTCTAGTGTTTAGTAAGCATATATTGGTTGAGTTAAATACATTTTCAATGATTTTCCCTTTGCCAAAGGTTTTTTCGGAGCCCCACATTGTATTGTGTGCATTGAAGTCTCCTAGTATCATGAAAGGAGCTGGTAACTGGTCAATAATTTTAATCAGTGCAGCTTCAGTTATGCTGTAACTTGGAGGGATGTAGACACTACAGATAGTAATCCGGTTTAGACACCAAACCGAGACAGCTACTGCTTCTAGTTCCGTAATTAATGGAAGGTTTATGGAATAGAGGTCATTTGAGGCAAAAATAGATGATCCGCCACTTGCTCTAATCATGAGGTACAAATATTGTGATATCCCACGAAGCCTTTCAGATGACATTTATGTTGTTCCTTAAAGTTGGTCTCCTGTATACAGACTATATCAACTCTTTTGTCACAGACTAACTGCTGTATTCGTTCTAAGCAAGGATAAAATCCATCGCTATTCCATTGGATGAGCGTGAAAATGTAAATTTTGATTTTGTGTCCTTTGAGGACTCGTAGATATTGAATCGTAATGAGTGAGGTCTAAGGAGGACTGTGAAGCTAGACTTTCGATATCAGAGTTTTTCGACTGCAATTGACGTTTTAGTTTTTTTGTCAACCTGGTGAATCTATTCTTCAGCGATCTCTCAGTAAGGGATGGATATATTTTTGACGTGTCAGAGAGCAATGACCTAATATCATCGGTGTGCTGCTGAGCTTCTGTCAAAGGATCAGCGCAGCCAAAGGAGTTTTTGAGGAATGCAATAAAATTATGTGCACTGAGAGAAAAGGACTCAGGAGATTTGCTGTAAGCTTCCATTATAATTTTTTTTAAGGTTCCGGTACTTTTGCTTCTAGTGATGAATCTTTTTTTGCTTTCTTTGGAATATGCTTAGCAGGTTGACTTGAGGTTTGTTTTAGAGGGGGCATGAGCGATGAGTTTCCTTCTTGCGGAATTGATACTTGCGTTTCACTTGGATAGGTTATTTCATTGAAATCTACAGGACTAGTAGAACAGCCTCTTTTTTGCCCGGTTATTGGCGATACTAGTGGAGTAGTTGAAAAATCGGTATGGGAGTTTGTTGGCTGTGATAGTTGCGGTATTAATGGTTCAGGAAGAGTATCTGTTTAGGCGTTTGGGCAGTTAGCAGCTATATGATTAGATTGCTTACAAAGAAAACACTCCATTTTATCAGTACTTAAAAATATTCGGTATGGATTATTATCAAAAAGGATTACTAGAGAAGTCTGCAATTCATAGTTGTCTGTCGGAGGGATAATATACACTTGTCTTCTAAAGGATAGAATATGGTTGAATTCGTCTCTAGGCATCCCAGCACAAAGAAATGATATTGGAGAAGCTAACTGTAGGCCATAGTCCTTTAATGCAGTTTCAATAAGTTCGTGTAGTATAGACGGACAAACACTAGAAATTAGGAGACGCTGGTGGTTTAATATTGGCCAGGTAGATGCAAATACGACCATTAGAAATTCGTGACGCAAAAGCGATATTTTTGGGGCCGACTATATCAGCGACAGATTTTACGTAGTCGAACAGTTTTAGCCCCTTAATAGAATGGAAAAGAATCGCCTGTTCTCGCTTGGACAAGCTCTGTTTGGGAATTGATTTTGCAATAGCTACATATGAGGTGGCTGTAGTAGTATTATCTTCATTATTTGAAGCCATATTGGTGTTTTCTACTGTGGGAGAATTTATTGATGAGGGCTGGTTACCCTTGTAGTCAAAGGAACCATCTGAATTAATTAGATCCGTAATTTTTTAAAATGCTGCTGTGTATTTAGTATCTGCAACTAGCTACACAACATTGGGTATCGCTCGGTGCATTTAAGAATTAATTTAACAGCCAGGCGTTAGTCGCTATCTTATCTGCCAATGCGATAAAAAATATATCTATGTTATTTGTCTATTTAAAATGTTTGTAATATAGCAGTTCAAA
The DNA here is from genome assembly GCA_030710515.1 of Abscondita cerata. NCBI lineage: Eukaryota > Metazoa > Arthropoda > Insecta > Coleoptera > Lampyridae > Abscondita > Abscondita cerata. The sequence continues at coordinate 310,250 of JALBCR010000986.1, forward strand.
GCTTACCACTCGTAATTTTTAACGTTCTCACAGCACCAGGCCACTCAATATATTATATGTTCCAAAAAAGAACAATAAGCTTTTATTATTTACTCGCTAATTTGCAGAAGATAAACACCAACGTATCGTCACGTCCGGTCAGTATCACCTGTGAACTCGTATCTGATATTAATTGAAATTGACTAAAAACCAAAAAAACAAAAATTAGAAAAACTACACAGACATGTTTGTCAGTAACTAGCTCACTATTTTTTTTTTTTCCACTCATTCATTTCGGATACATTATATGTTCCTTGCTTATTAAGTGACATTGGTGGATTAATTTTGCACATTATGTCACATTCAGGATAATTTAGAACATCCTCCCGCTCAGTTAATTTCCAGTCTAGACCACTGTTGCTCATAGTCTTAATTTTTACAGTTTTAAGTTATGTGATTCTTTATTTTCGTTTTCCTCACATGACTGCGAAGAAAGTTGTGCAAAATCCTTTCCTTCTAAATTTTTTGTTAGCTCTTTTTTTGGCTTTTTTTTTCATCAAGCTTGTATTTCTCTTCTTTTTTCAGTTTTATCTCTTCTACTCGGTTTTTTCTTTCTTCTTCTTTTTTGTTTTTCTTCTCCAGAACTCTTCTTTGATATTCCACATATCCATTACTTGTAGCAGGAGTTGGCTGTAATTTAGAAATTTTTGATATAGTGGTGCTACTTGCACTAATTTTATTCTTAATTATTTCGCGTTCAGGCCAGTAACAAGACTTTTTGAATGGAGTTGAAATTAATAAGTTACCATTAATTTCTTTTATTGGATTTTTTTCTAATAGGTAGATTAACTTTTGAACTATTAAATACATCGTTGTTTATTTCTTTAAGAGGACTTCTATCGATTACTTTAACAGTTTCTTCTAAAAGTGAATGACTAGTTACTGCACTTTGAGAACTTTCACATATTTTTAACAAACCAAATCAGATTGAACTTCAGCATTTACAACATAATTATTTATTAACCAAAACTGTCATCTAATTGTATGTCTATTAAAAATCACATACAATTGAACCATTTTTAATTATTACATTATTGTTTTCTAAAGTTGTTTTATCATTATTGTAGTTTCCTTCACAGATACTTTTTTGCAAGTCTTTCCAAAACTTAAAAAAACCTTTAAACTCCAGTTCTCCACCCCAGACAGTTTCACAAAGCTGAAATCTTTGTAATAGATTTAGACACTACCTTTTTTCCATTTCTAAACAGAATCGGACATCAGTAAATGTATCCGGTGGTAACTGCTTTGACTCTGGTCCTTTTTGGGAAGTCTCTTTGTTTACGTATTTCCTTCAACAGTTTCGAAAAGTCTATACTATCTGGGTTGAACGAGAACAACCCACATGATTTAAATGCATTCTTTATTGTTAGCTGAGTTGCTGATTTAGTTAAACTTGTTGTTATTAAATTTCCAAATTCTCTTTTTGTAACTTTTCCCCATTATGCTCCATATTACATTTCTCCATATATTTTTAATTGGAAAAATAATCCAACGTCCAATGGTTGTAATCTGTGTGTCGAATTAGGTAATAGTGCAATAAGAATTATACCATTTTTTTACAAAACTCTGTTAGTGGTAAGTTGATATGTGATGAATGACCATCCAAAAACAAGATAACCGAAAGAAGAATATTTTGATTTAAGAGCCAAGGATGAAAAACATTGGTGATGTACTCATAAAAGATTTCGCTAGTCATCCAACCAGATTCCAACCGCACAATTCTCCAAATTCAAGGCATTTTAGATACTATTGTTGGTGGAATTCTTTTTGTATACAGCTTTACTTAAAAAAAAAAATTAATATTATTTTTAATAATTGACGGTACAACGTAGTGGTTGTTCAAGTTTGTTAAATGATATTTTTGGAATCACTTTATTTTTTCAAATACTCACGGTCATGTGCCACAGTACTGGTTATTTTTTTCAAAAAGCGGAAAAAACTATAAGCTTTAAAAGTGAGTGCATCAAAAATGTAAATCGCCGAAAGAATCAAAATACATCTCGTCGCTTTCATATTACAGTCCACTTATGAATGATTACTTATTACCGAACAATGGTAAAAAATTACTCAGAAATGTAATTAAAGAAAACTTGTGCCCGGTGTTCATAAAAAGTAAATTACTAAGTAACTAGTTAGTATGATTTTGAATAGAACAAAAATAGCCGTTAAAAGAGTCGTATAATTAAAGTGGTAGAAACCACGTTGCTTTGCTTTAAAAATTAACAAAACCTTTAATTTTTGAATAACACATCGGTACCCGATAAATAAAAAATTAGGTTACAACAATAAGATGTAAACATTGAATGTAATAGTGGAAAGCGACCAAGTTATTATTAAATACGAAGAATATAACAATAATACAAAGTTGAAATTAAAGAATCAAAATTAATTAAAATTTGAAATTAAAAAACTAAAAATCAAAAACTTACTAACAAAGGAACATTGGTACAATGAAAGTGGCATGCTAGATGCAATTATCAATTTAACAAAACCAATAAAGAACTAGCAAATTGTCAGAATGCCCTTGAATGAGACAAACTGGGGAAGCAACGCAGCTAATAAGAAGATACAACACTTGGCGAACGTGACAAGATTAGAACTAATATTTAATTATAATCACAATCAGAGCTGAACCAATTTTATTAACAAACCTGTCCGTTAATCACGTTTGTTCACTAAAAATTAGACGTGATTGCAGATCAGAACAAACAGGTGTTTAATGTTTGACATTTTCGGTGCGCAAACGCGTTAAATAAAATTTAAAAGCAGTGTTAAAGTCGAGTTCACGCGATAGAAATATAGTTTACCAACATTTTTTAAGTTGATTTTTTTGTAACGGTTGGTACTGGACATGATTTTGTTTTAGTTAATAAATTAGAGTCTAATGATTAAGTGTTATTATTAAAAAACAAAGTAAACAAGCGGTTAGTTGAAGCAAAAGTTTTTATTTTCTGGTAAAGGAAGTAAAAACAATTAATTAAACCGATAATAAGGTTTTTGCAAAATTTTTTCAAAAAATTTCTGTCGATAGAGGATACTTGATTTCTGCAGTGAATTTTTTTCCTGTATTTTTAGACATATATTATGCCTGGAAAAAAAAATAAACTCCGTAAATTTCAAGCACAGCAAAACAATCCGATTAGCTCCAAAGCCGGCTTCGTGTCCGTGATGTCACCATTGCTATAAACTGACTGAATTAATCGTATGAAACAAGCAAGTTGCATCAGAATTAGATTAATATGACTTCTCAAACGTATTATCGAGCGCGTTTTGTGCCAAATTGTAAAAGTACAACAATTAGAACACCATCAAAACATTTTTTTTATGTGCCAACGGACTTTAAAGTTCGAAAAAAAGTAGTTTACGCAAGCAATCGTAGTGATCAACCGGTACGACAATGTAACTATTTTTGTTGTAGAGATCATTTCAACGTGAGTATTCGTAAAATCAGTGAAACTAATAAATAATTAATGAATAGTATCATGTAGTAGAAATTAAATCAAATTATAATACATTTAACTATAAACAAATTTGTTTTAAAAAGTATGCAAACATAACCTTCAAAGTCGATTGATCTATATATTTCTATGTAGTTAAAAGAAGATCTAGATAATTTTATCAAGTGCAGTATTCAAGGAGGTCCTCCAAAGTTGAAAAAAGCAGCTATACCTCACATTTTGTTGAGTCAGCCAAAAAGATGTCAACCTTCTATTGCTACAGAAAGACCTGCTGCACAAAAATTAACGAGAAAAAGAGTTCTCAATGAAATATTCCTTGATGAAAATCAAGAAGAAAATTAAGTCGAGAATGTCGGTGAATTGGAGTACAAAACTAACAATAATAGCAAACGCCTTAAATTGAATAATGATAAATCTAACTTCACATAAAGTTGGGTACTCTTCACGTTGTGAATAGCAAACCAACAAGTATGTTTGTGGATAATGAGGTTGGTGTAAAATTTAAATAGTAAATTGACTGTTACCAAAATTGGTGTTTATTAAAAAAAAATATTTTTTATAAATTGAGTATAAAAAATTAAAAAAACTTCGGTTGATTGAATTAAGAAAAACGGAGACATTTTAATAATTTATAATTATTTTCAGATTTTGAATGAGGACTCATCACACAAAGGTATTAAAAAAATAATTGAAATTGAAACATACAGTACACCTCCACATGGTAACTCAAACAATATCGAAAGCAGTCCTCTGTTCTTGGATGAGACCACAGAGTGTCGTACATTAACAAAAAGATCAATGAAGATATCGCAGATGTAAATAGCACGCAACATTTAACAAACTTTGAAATTCCTGCTAAAGATTCATGCATGTTAACAAGAAATATTGAAGGTAGTGCTGCTGTTGATAAAAAAAGACTAACGAAATTTGGTAAAAATTCAGGCATTTCAAGAGCTGCTGCTGTGTACAATGTTTTTATAAGAACAAAAACAAAGCCATCGTTACGTATTCCACTTGCAAGTTAAAATCGTCAGTAGTTGCCCATGAAAAAATAAATGATTTGCGAAGTATTGGAGTGCAAACTAGTCAAAACTAATCAAACCTTATTTTTATAGTTGCGATTTATCAATTATATGTGAAAAAATATCTACTGATAGAGGGTGCTCCCTCATCGATTTTTCCAAACAAAGATCAGTAGTATCAACCTCGTCCAGTATAATCAATTCCATAGCAAAATCTTTTTTTCAATTTCGCAATTTCTATAGCTTTGTTTCCGTATTGTACACGATACGGAAATAGAATTTTATAAATTTTAGTGCGTAACCAAATAATTTACAGTTTTAATTTTGACGTAAGAAAATTAAATGAGGTTTTGTTTGATTAGTTCTTATTAAGTAGATTTTAATATGCAAAGAAAATTTAATGTTAATTTATGAAACAAAACTTAACAAACAATATTCTTCCATCGACCGCGCATTTATGACTTACATTAATGTAAATAAAATTGATTTTAGTATAGGCAACTATACATACATATTGCCGTTTCATCTTCAATCTACTACAACATGAAAGTATAAGTAAAAATTCTGTCGTAATTTGTAGCAAAGCAAATTTTAATAATAACAAATCGACATTAATCTACAATTGTAATAAATATTGAATTTGTTTAGTGATTTTAAGACATTTTTGTATTGTATGCAACATTCCAATGATAACGTTTAGTAACTTGTTAAAGATGTTCAGCTCAACTATTTTACAAACTATTCTCTCAAGTAGGTAGTTTTCAATATTATTTACCCATTGTTCAAAAGTTAGATTCTTTAAGTAAGGCTGTAAGAAAAAATCAAAACTATAAAAGTAAACATTCCGACTTCTGAAAAGATCTTTTGGAGGTAAAGCGGAACCACTTTAACAAAATGTTTTTTGTGAACTCTACATGCACGTGTTTGTGAAATTATAGAACGGTAAATGTAAAACCAAACTTTATCGATAAGGAGTCTTAAGCAAATATGTCTCTGATAAAAGTGTTGCAAAGCCATTGACAGTATTAAATATGTGCAGGATAATTGTCTCAATAAGTTGGTAAACTGCTTACACCCAGTAAGGATATAAATATCTTTCTTCGGTAAGATGCGACAAGTCATTATATAAAGTTCAACTTGTTCGAAATGTGCTAAGTTACATCCATGATATACCAAACATTGTCAAACGCTTTTGGTGTTGTTTTTGTAGGTGAACCATTATATTGATTAAGCACCAATCCGTTCCCACAAAAAAATTTAGTCTTCTTGTTTTACTGTGATGGAAACTATTTTATTCCGACAAAACAATCGAAATTGAATAATTTAATTTTCCATCAACTTGGTGAGCTTATATTAAAATACTCACAAAAAAGTAGAAAGATGAAATTAGGTTATAAATTTGTGGTTGTGGTGCGTTCACAATAGCATTTTTTCTCTAGAATTATTAGAGTATATAATTTTATTAAAATTACAAAGTACGGTCGACGGAAAAGTTTTGTAACTAACTCGTGAATTAAACGGCGATCAAAAATCTCAACACATTATTTTGAAGATAGCAAACCTTCAACGGCATTTGTTGTTAACTTTATTAGGATATCAACTACTCTACCGTCATAGCTTTAAACCAAAAAAAATACTAGATCAAATATTAACATTTATTTCTTGAAGTAAATTTTTGCGAAATAAAAAAAATAGTATGAAAACACGTGTCACAACTACTTTTTGTCGCACTCCGACAATTGAAGACCTCCCTTCGGTCGGTCTGCAAACTTTGTCTTCGTGCGACAAAAAGTGTTGTTGTGACACTTGTTTTTCAAAATACTATTTCATCAGAATCGCTTTACAAGCCGTCGTCATGTAGTTCTAGTTTATGAAAATCAAAACAAATGATACTTTTGATCGTTTAGGAGATCATTTTGGTTGGTTTGCATCAAAATCAAGTCGGATTTTTAGAAAGACAGTTAGACTTATAGCTGCTTGCATGAAAAATTTTATATTCTTTCCAGATCCAGACAATATTAAACTGAATTGTGCAAATTATAGTCATATATGTGTTCTTTTTAGATGCGTTTGAATTTGAAATTATAAAACCACCTGATTCTGTGCATTAAAGTTTGACTTGGTCAGATTATAAAAAATGAAATACTGTAAAATATTTTATTGTCAGTACGCCAGACGGCTTTATTGTGTACATGTCCAAAGGGAATGAAGGGCGAATAAGCAATACTCTTCTTTTGAGGAAAGCAATGTCATGTCAGTTTTACCCGAGAAATCTAGTGTGATGGCGGACAGAGGATTTAAACAAATCCAAACTGTGTTAAATGAAAAAAATTGCGAACTTATACGACCACCATCTGTATCTTCATCAGAAAAAATGACAGCAGATGAAGTCATTGAGACAAAGAGTATAGCAAGTTTACGAATACATATTGAAAGAGTGATAAGATGACTTAAAGAATATAATATTTTAGAGCCACATTCTTGCCTTGATTTGAATATAATGCCGTACATTGATGATATAATAACTATTGGAGCTGGTTTTATAAATTTGCAAACACATATTATTAAAAATGATTATGACATTTAAAAATGTTAACACTTTACCAATAATTATAAATAAACATAATGTGTACAAGAAAACTTTATTTTTTAATTATAAAATTTAAGCAATAAATCTACATGAAAGTTTTCATTAAATAAGTTAAAATATGTTTATCCCAAAAACAAACGGCACTTTCAATCGTACTATCAGTAAACTGTTTATCAAATGAAGCCCAAACATGATAAATACTTTTGTTATTTTTAAAGTCCGGATCCGCGATACACAGCAGACTTTTTTTCTTTTCAGTTGCCAGGATTTGTTAATTCATTTGTCCCTTAACTTTATTGCTTATTTTACTATTAGACAAAGTATTTTTTTTTCTGAACAAGGACATTTAACTTTATCTATAAAGTGTTACGGTCCCAAATTCGAACTGAACGTACGTCATAAGCCGTGTTCAAAGCGTTGGGCGTAGATTACGCCGGAAATCAAATCTACCGCGCTAAAGCGAAATTTTCCTATTGGTGAACGATAATTATTAGCAAAGCGACGAGTCGACATTTTCACACTTTTATGTCATTTCTTTTGGGTGGTTGACGGTAACTAATGAAGCAAGTAAAATACAATTGAAATTTCAACGTGGCTACAAGAATTGCACCATAAGTGTGCGCGGAAAGATAAACCCGATCAATTTACACCGTAAGTGGGCTTTTACTATTTTTTTGTAGGTACTTTCGAGGTTGTATTAATTATTAATGGCAACGTTTGCTGTAGCACGTGTGTTAACCTCACACTTTCACCTTATCTTACACCTTAAAAACTCTTGGAGATGCTAGAATGGCTAGTAAGGAACCTCTCGCTACCTAATTGTTCGAGTACCTCGCTTTCGCTTACATTTAAGCTGACAATAGCTGGTGAATGCTGAAAGCCGATCGACTCGTTCGTGCTGCTTATCTATTACTTGAGGGAACCTATTTGTCATCTGCTTTTCAATCTGAACCTCATCTAAGGAAAATTCTGGAATTAACTACGTTTGGACGCGGTCCAATACTTCAATACGGCCGATAGCGAGAACAAATCCTCAGAATTGCATACTAGGATACAGCTAAGTTTTATGTTTAATTATCCTACTCATTATCAAAGCGTAAGAAGCTCACGTACACGTGACATCGAACGGTCTTATAACTTTAGTATTTAAGTAATTATTTTTAGTCGAGGTGAACTCAATCACCGACACCCGGTTTTGTTCACGTTGGCTCCATCAGAACTAGACGCAGTATATAACGGGGGCGAAGTTTAAAACCAAAAAGCCTTTTGGGTTGACGAGACCTGTTTAGCGTTTATTTCCGAGTTTAAGTTACTTTTAGGGCACCGTTTTGTAGGTGACGTGTGTACGTTAAGTTTTCGCAGAAACCAGTCTTAAATTGGTACGCTATTTTTAAATTTGTGGTGTAACAATAAAACTTATCTGAATGTGATACTTTAATTACGCGTTGTAATTTAAATCGTTGTTGCTAACGCCCATACAATTTTATGCGACAGTCTCTGTTACTTCTTACACCTTCTTTTAGTAATTTTTAAATTGTGGTTTGCTATGTTTAAATTGTGTATGTGTCTCTTTAATATTGTGTTCGTTTTAACGTGTTGGATCTTGTAGTAAAACCAAGTTGTACTCCTGTTGGTCGGTTTTATTTCTGTTCATTACTGAGCAGGTGGCGCCACGTTACGCAACAGTTTATTTCTTTTCAAATTCCTTAAGGACACCCCAAATCTACCGCTGAAGTCGGACACTGTTGCGATAACACTTATAAATTCGGGAACTGCTATGAATTTAGTGCGTTAATTCGAGCTCAATATTATTACTCTTTTTCTCTAGGTTGTACGTCTAGACCCGTCTATTTTTTACGTATTTGTAAGCTACAACCGTTACAAAAGTCATAACCAATTCCATCTGGAGAAACTCCTAACATAGGTACAAGGAATGATATGTAAACCGCTTCTTTCAATTTTGCAGTTTAGCATTTTTTCAGTTTCAGATATAACTTAGAGTTCTAATTCTTTGCGTCGCCTCATGTATTTTCTTTCATATGATTTTGCTATTCCTATTATACAATTTACTAGGCTTCCTTCAGGGGTCTGACATCTACTTTCTTCATAAATATTTGATGCTGTCAATCTGCCGAACCTCATTTCATACCAGAGTGGGTCATTTGTTTGATTTCTTGTTTTTTCTTCAATTTCTTCACAAAGTTCTGGAGTAATAATTTCTTTCATGTAAACATTAAAATCTGAAAACACATCTTCATCTTTAGTAAAGTTATAAAGTAAACGATGAATTGATCCACAGTAGACAGCTTTATCTACTAACATATAAGTGTATCTTGATAATTGACTATCTATTTGTTTAATAGTCTCTTGATCAACCAACTTGGACAGAAAAACCGGATGTATCTATTGTCACAGATTCCAATGCAAAACTTTTTTTTTGACAATTCACTTGCTGCTATCAATTTCTTGTCTGTTCCAATAGCTGACAGTGGTGGACGTCTCCAATAACATTCATTTCAGTTGGAAATGCATTTTATATCTTCTATTTACCAAAATAAAAATGCAACACCGTGCTTGCATCTATCTGTAGTTTTTTAATATTATCATGAAATTCGGCTTTGTTCGTTTTAATATTTATATTTTAAAAATGTTGTAATAAAATATTTATTATTCCTAAGTAATTACCTTGTGATGCTGCACAGTCGAGACATTCGACAGAAATTATCTTTTCTTCCTCTTTATTAATTTTTAAAATAACGTTGTCATTCTTTTTCGAACGCGATGTTCTGGGCAAATTTGACCATTAACTTGACATAAAGGTTTGCTCCTTTTCAAACAAACGTAAACTATTGCAGAATCTCCATAATTTTCTGCAAAGATCTATCAATCAGAGAATGTTACAATTAAATCAAATTTGATGTAGAAACAAATAAAATTATTCTATTTTAATTACAATTTGCACAAAACTTACAGTGTTGCCTTAACCCCTCTTACTTCAGGAATGTTGTGTTTTTAATTTTCATTAAAAAATCCCATATCATAAACACATGCATTTTGGGTAATTGGTAGAATCGGCTTTCACAAAGCCTGTTTCTAACTTATATGGCATAGTAACTTGTAAAATTGCAGTAAAAATAAAGAGCACAAAACTTTAATACTCTAGACAGATGTGGCGGGAACGGCAGTATATCGTATACTATAGCAATGGTGACGTCACAGCGCGGTTTGACCTCGGTAACCAATCAAAATCGTTCTCGCGCGTCATGTAAATATTCAAATTTTAATTTTATTTATTGATCCAACTAGTAGATAAATCAATTCTAATTTTGAATACAATAAATTTTAAATAAATAGCTTTATTAAATAAAATTAAAAAAAGGCTAATTAATTTTTTGCAAACACCTTATATCATTTACAAAATTTGTGTTAAAAAGTTGGAGTGGTTACACAAATACAAATACACATATATGCCCTTTTCTACTGAAGATGATCTACACTATACAGTGTGTCCAAAATTCGATGCTCACCATTGGTATTTTGGAAACGGTAAGAGTTACAGGGTCGGTTAAATGGAACAATATGGAGGTATTTATCTTACCTCTTCAGACCTTCTCTTGTTTTTCCAAAGAAATGCGTTGCCTACTAGATATTGCAAAAAAAGTGAAAATCGGCATTTTCTTTAAACTTGCGTAGAATCCACACTATTTATCCTATCAAAAATATGTAAATATAAAAGTTGTAGACATTTAGATATTGAATAATATGCGTCATTAAAATATTTTTTGCTTGCATCAGTAGCGAAATATGACCCAAAGTTGCATTTTTTAAATGGAAATGATAATTTATTTTTATACAGTTGAATTACTTGATTTTTTTCCTTTTCAACGATATAAGGTTCGAGCTATTTATCTTGTGTACTTTAGAAGATATAAAGAAAAATCATTTTTGAGGCAGATTTATAATGTTACCAAGTTGTAAGCAATAATAACAAAAACATAACGGGTGGATAACATCGTAAAACGAATGAGTTTTCCTATAAAAGATTCTCAATAGTGCGGCCATTGACTTCTAAACATTTTGTATAGCGTTTTTCAATATTTATTCGGCAATTCATTAATTGACGGACGCTAACTGAATTAAAGGCCTGCATGACGCTCTGCTGCAAATCATTAACGTTCTCATAATTGACAACGTATACTAAATTTTTATGTGTCCCCACAGGAAAAAATCTAGTATGGACAAATCTGGTGATCGCGCAGGCCAACGTATGGGACCGTTTGTTCCAATCCAACGGTTTCCAAATCTTGCTGATAAATATTCAGTGACGATCCTGGAATTATGGGCCGGGGCGCCGTCTTGCTGAAACAAAATACTTCTTTCTTCTTGAATAGGTAGCTCGTCCAATGCATCTTCGACTTCGGCTTGCAGCAGTTGAAGATATCTAGTCGAATTAAGCGTTTGATTATAAATAAATGGACCTATCAAACGATTTCCCAAAATACCGCACCACACGTTAAATCCGAATCGTTCTTGGAAACGCGATTCTCGAACTATTTTCGGATTTTCATTATTCCAATAATGATAATTATGCCGATTGTAAATGCCGTTGTTTGTGAATCTACTTTCATCGCTCCAAAGAATTTTTAGAAAAAGAATTATCGTTTGTAACTTCATCCAGGTACCATCTACAAAATGTAACTCTTCGAGCATAATCATTCTCTTTGATATGATGGCATATCATTGGCTTATAAGGATGAAATTTCTTCTTTTTAAAACATAATGTACTGAACTTCTTGCCATACCACTGTCATTCGAAATTTTTCTTACTGAAACGGAAGGCTCAACATTAACAGCGGCTAGAACAGCTATTTCAGCATCCTCATTGTCTTTTGATAGGTTGTAGGACGAATGGCGGTGAAGGATCCACCTTGTCGAAGATTTTGCTCGAGTCGGGAAAACAAAGTTCTGTGAGGTTGCCTTCTTTCGGGGTATAAGTTGTGATATTCATTTGCTGCCGCAGTTGAATTACGATGGCATCTTATGTAGACAACAAACATGTCCGTTTTTTCATGGTTTGAAAACTGCATCATCAATTTTGAATATGAATAGCTTACTACAACAACTACAAGTTCTGACACGATACTACTGTAACAATATTATTGACAGATTTGATGTGCAGTTGTTTGTTTCTTAAAAATTTGCAATCATGGATAGTGTGATGTGCTTTAAAATACATCTACAGATCTCAAAAACGATTTTTCTTTATATCTTCTAAAGTACACAAGATAAATAGCTCGAACCTTATATCGTTGAAAAGGAAAAAAATCAAGTAATTCAACTGTATAAAAATAAATTATCATTTCCATTTAAAAAAATGCAACTTTGGGTCATATTTCGCTACTGATGCAAGCAAAAAAATATTTTAATGACGCATATTATTCAATATCTAAATGTCTACAACTTTTATATTTACATATTTTTGATAGGATAAATAGTGTGGATTCTACGCAAGTTTAAAGAAAATGCCGATTTTCACTTTTTTGCAATATCTAGTAGGCAACGCATTTCTTTGGAAAAACAAGAGAAGGTCTGAAGAGGTAAGATAAATACCTCCATATTGTTCCATTTAACCGACCCTGTAACTCTTACCGTTTCCAAAATACCAATGGTGAGCATCGAATTTTGGACACACTGTATATTATTAAGGACAAAACTAGTATAATTTTGATTATTTAAATAAAAATATTGGGCAAGACTTTAAACCAAACAACAACAAAATAGGCCGCGTAATGTTTGAATAACATTCTGAACATCTTGCACAGTTCAGTTACAAGCTGAATTATTGTCGAGTAATAGCCGATGTAACGTTTGTTCAGCTTTTAAACAGGCAGATTTGGAGAACCAATTCAGCCACTTCCAGTATTCAGGCTGATCTGCGAAGGGGAAATAGCGCTTCTTCAGATAATTTATACAACTTTTGTTTAGCTAATAGTTTATGAACTGCTGATTAGCTGAATAAGATGCCGCTTAAATCACGCTGCTTAAGAGAGAAAGTGGAAACATTGTTCAGCTTAAGTTTCCTGGCTGAAAAAAACTGAAGTAGTTCCTTGTTAAGCTTTTAATCAGCTTTTTTTTTAAATTATTTACATCCCTTTTTAATTTTTGTAGGTCCTTATTGTGTTTTCTTTTTTTGTATGTCTACAGTGTAAATCGGAAATCAATTAATTACAATACACGTGATGATTTTTCCAAGAAAATTAAATTTTATTTAAATAAAACACAATTTTTACAAAAAATGAACAACTTTACAAAAGCATTAGTATAATTACTGCAAACAAAACAGATATTTAAAAAGTGCAATTGTTTTAGTTGATGTTGATTCCTTTAAGGTAGACGATGTAACAGACCCTGGAGTGGATGTTGCTTGCAATATTGATGATTTCAGCTTAAAAGTATGATCTCGGAGATTGGTGATGATGCTTGTTATTTATTTGTAAATAAGGCTTTATAAATTTTGATGAGAAATGTCCAGTTATTTTAACTAGTTCTTGTTTATTAATACCTGTTAAGTGCTTTTTAGAAATTTATAAGTATGACGTATTGTAAATAAGGATTTGGATTTATCTTTAAGTAGTCGCCTACAGTGTGCGACGTGATGGGCGCCAGTTTAGTCAAGCCACGACATTTTAGACAAAACCTTGTTTTTACAGGTGTACTAATCTAGCTTGTAAGAAGCTAGATTTTTTGTATTAGTCAATTTTACGTTGATGGTGGTTTCTACCCTCACCAGCCAATTAACTTCTACATTTTTTATAATAGTTTAGTTAGTTAAGAATTAGTTGTGAAACTAATAACTCATATCCTGAATAAAATGTACATAGTTCAGTGCCGTGTGCGTTTTATTATGCTTAAAAAAGCTTAAGCATCAACATGATCCTTCGGCACGAATCAATTAAATATTAATAAAAGTTTAAATTCGGTTACGGTAGTGGTGAAGTGTAACGGTTTATCGCAAGATATAGGTTCTCGGTAACAACCACCACGCTGCCACTCCTGACTACGGTTTATCGCAAGATATTTGTTCTCGATAACCAACGCAACAAGTAATCAACAAACTACAATCAAAAGCTCACAAGGGGTAAGTGAATCACATTTCCTTTCTTACGTATTCTCTCAAACAAAAATTAATATGGCTCAAGCATCGACGGCCAATGACCACATAGAAAAATTGAAAATACTAGAAACAAAAAGGGGACGTTTTAAAGCGACAATTACAAAATTTAATACGTTCTTAACAAAATTAAAGTTAGAAGCAGTTTTAACTGACAGGCACATAGCTCAGTTAAAAATGCGGGTTGAAGCATGCAACAAAACATTTGGTGAATTTAATATAGTACAAGAAGAAATCGAATTGTTAGATGATAGCGAAAATCAAGTAAATCAGGGTAACGAAGTAGCCGAGGCTGAAGTTTTTAGTCAAGAATATGCAAGAGAAAACACACTACCATCTAGGTCAGAATCAAACACATCTTAAAGTCAGGCAGCATCGTGTCATGTCAAGTTACTGACAATTCAACTTCCTACATTCGATGGTTCATTCGATCAATTGATTAAATTTCACGATACATTTCAATCGGTTGTACAATCATGAAATTTAAAACTTGGACACCACAATTTCTGTAAACAAAAGTTTGCACATTGTAAAGCGGGCTTAAGGGTATCATTTACAATTCTAACAGCAGGTAGTCTCAGCAGGGGTTATCTTATAGAAGAACTGCAGAATGAATCATTACACTAAGCACGTTTTAGAAAATAGGTAATTTACGTTGCTTACTTAATTTTTTTCTTTAAAGAATATATTTGAAGGTATCGCTAATTAAACACCATAGCTCGATTAATTATCGAATCAAAATTTTGTTTAGGAAATGTTTACAAAATAAAATTAGAAATAATTTTGATTTAAAAAAACGTCTACAAGCAATAACTTTTAAATTAAATCAAAAAAACTAAACATGGTTATTTGGGTTGACTGATTATTACTTATTTTTAAATAAATCTAACCTACTAATTATTGTAAGTTATTTAAAAAAATCATTAAACTCTCTATTCATAATATTTAGTCCTTACAAAATGTATATTTTATGACGTTTCATTTTTTTCTGTAGTTAATATAAAAGTGAAAATAAAAACTAAGGCAATTCTTATTGTCAACGTATATATTTAGTTTTTGACAAGAATTTATTACATAATTATAATTAAGATACCAAGTTATAGTTTAAAATTAAATGAAAACGTTTTTTTTTTAAATAAAGGTATTACTATATAAATAAATATAAGAAATCAATAATGGGTGTGACCTCCATTATTATTGATACATTCTTGAAGGCGTCTGCTCATTGACGCTATCAAGGTATCAATATAATTAATATTAATCGTTTCCCATGCGGTATCAATGGCTGCAATTAGTGCATTACGGTTTACTGGTATAAAATTTGGCCCTTGTTGTCTTCGGATAACAGCAAGTATTCGAGCCCAAACATTTTCGATAATGTTAAAATCTGGGCTTTTTGCTGGCCAGGGTAACAGCTCCAAGTTATTTGCTTGTATCCAGTTGCGCACAACCTGCGAAGTATAGGGTCATCATATCCCGATAGTTAATTATCGAATGTTCCAAGAAAATATGTGTAAATAGTAAATGGAATCTACTAACGTAACGTTAAGTCGTTAATTATAGTTACATAACTCTCCTTTCATAAGATATAGTTCATATTAATATGCTTATTGTAAAGCTTCGTACACACCTGAACAACAAACCGAGGAACAAACAGAACAACGAACCGAACGGCAATCGGAACATTAATTTGGACGGTGCTACGTACGAATTTTAGAACAGATTCGCAAGTCCTGATTGTTCCACAAACGGTTTGCGGCGTTTCCGCAACTTGTCGGTTTTTTCTCCGACATCAAAGAAAATGCGCGCGAATGCGTTTGCAGGTTTGGACGAATCTAAACAAAACGGCGAACAAACTTATGCGGGAGAATTAAATTATTTATTTTTGTCCTCCCTTTTGTGGGTTTGTTGTGTTTTAGGTAATATTATGGAGTTGACAGAAGAAAAATGTTTTAAATTAATCAGTGTTTAAGAATGCAAGAAAAAAATGATGTCCCTATTAGCATCATTTGGGCGGGAAATTTCCAAAATAAAAAAAGCGAAGTAAATTATAATTTTTTACTCTTCTTTGTGCGTAAAAATTTGGTTGGCACTATCTTCTTGTTTTCCGCAATTTTCTCTTCTCAATAATAAATATATATGAACTGAAAACTACTGAAAATAATATGGGAACAGCACAAACGTTCCGTTTGTTGTTCGGATTGTGGAAATCATAAAAGATCGTTTGTCGTTCTGTTTGACTTTCGGTTCGTTGTTATGTTTGTTGCTCGGTTTGTTGTTCAGGTGTGTACGAAGCTTTACAACTTAAGCAACAATTTTTGGCGAATAAAGATTAGTTTGTGATGTAATATTAGAAACACAAATTTATATCATATCAAATTTATGACAACTTAAAAACCAAGTATGTTATTGCTAAGAAATTATTAAGGAAAAAGGCAATTGCAGTGTAAATATTTATAATTAGATATTTTCGAAAGTTTATAAGTCCTCTATTGTAATCTTAATACTTAAAAGAAAATCCTGTCCATTAGCATTATAAGGAAATGGCTTTTACTTTATGAATAAGTTTCAATAACAATAGAATATCCTTGCTTGTTTAATTTACTTCCTTTGAGTCATATTGCTCTAAGGGTTGTTACATTGGTCATTAGAAGTATGTAATAAATAAACAATTACCTACTGTTTGAGAAGGGGTAGTGTGAACCAATAAATAAAGTAAGAAATGTAAATTCCATTTTAGTTTAAAATTTCAAGTGTTGTGAAAATGCCACCTCATCTTGGTGCTGATTTGAAAGCGCGGATTGTTTCGGAATTAGCGGCGGGCCGTAGCGTGCGTGAAATTTCACGTATGTTAGATATACCAAAAAGCACCGTAGGGCATTACCGAGTAAAATGGAATCTTGAACACACTTTGGAAAGAGCCATCGGAAGTGGTAGACCTAAAGTATCTACACGTGCTCAAGATCTCGAGTTGTTTCATTACGTAACAGAACAACCATTTGCTACATACTCAGGGCTATAGCAGATACACATGTTCCCGGATGCCGTATAACTGCACAAAAAAGATTAAAGGAGATGGGAATAAAGAAGTATAATGCTGCTGCGAAAGAAGTTCTCAGTGACGAAAATATGAGACGTCGTCTGGAATTTGCAAGGCGATATGTGAACGAACCTTTGAAATTTTGGAATCGAGTGATTTTTAGCGACGAAAAAACGTTCAATAGCCGCAACGATGGACCACTAAAAGTTTTTAGAATGGAAGGAACTCGTTACGAAAATAATCACATATGTCCTAAAAAACGAAGTGGTTATTTTTCTGTGAATGTGTGGGGTTGGGTTAGCGCGCGGGGTCCAGGAGTTTGTTGGGTATCGAAAGTCTTGATTCTGCTGCGTATTTAGATATTTTGAAACTATTATGAAACCTTCAGTCGAAGTGTTTTATCCAGACGAAGATTATATTTTCCAACAAGTAAGTATTCTTATTTCACTATACTTTCTCCAAAAATAGTTCGGGATCTGTTGAATTAACATTTTCATAATGTATTTTTGTTGTTAAAGGACAACGCCCCTATTCATACTTCGCGGGTTGTGCGCAATTGGATACGAGAAAATAACTTGGAGCTGTTACCCTGGCCAGCAAAAAGCCCAGATTTTAACATTATCGAAAATGTTTGGGCTCGAATACTTGCTGTTATCCGAAGACAACAAGGGCCAAATTTTATACCAGTAAACCGTAATGCACTAATTGCAGCCATTGATACCGCATGGGAAACGATTAATATTAATTATATTGATACCTTGATAGCGTCAATGAGCAGACGCCTCCAAGAATGTATCAATAATAATGGAGGTCACACCCATTATTGATTTCTTATATTTATTTATATAGTAATACCTTTATTAAAAAAAAAAGTTTTCATTTAATTTTAAACTATAACTTGGTATCTTAATTATAATTATGTAATAAATTCTTGTCAAAAAAACTAAATATATACGTTGACAATAAGAATTGCCTTAGTTTTTATTTTCACTTTTTATATTAACTACAGAAAAAAATGAAACGTCATAAAATATACATTTTGTAAGGACTAAATATTATGAATAGAGAGTTTAATGATTTTTTAATAACTTACAATAATTAGTAGGTTAGATTTATTTAAAAATAAGTAATAATCAGTCAACCCAAATAACCATGTTTAGTTTTTGATTTAATTTAAAAGTTATTGCTTGTAGACGTTTTTTAAATCAAAATTATTTCTAATTTTATTTTGTAAACATTTCCTAAACAAAATTTTGATTCGATAATTAATCGAGCTATGGTGTTTAATTAGCGATACCTTCAAATATATTCTTTAAAGAAAAAATTAAGTAAGCAACGTAAATTACCTATTTTCTAAAACGTGCTTAGTGTAATGATTCATTCTACAGTCCTTCTATAAGATAACCCCTGCTGAGACTACCTGCTGTTAGAATTGTAAATGATACCCTTAAGCCCGCTTCACAATGTGTAAACTTTTGTTTACAGAAATTGTGGTGTCCAAGTTTTAAATTTCATGAGTGTACATAATAATGAAGTACTGAGCGACATTCAGAAATTTCAATATTTACGTAGCAGTGTATCAAAGTCAGCATCTGAAACGATCAATTCATTTATCAATTAGTGCGTCAAATTATGTAATTGCTTGGGAAAGATTATGCAACCGCTTTCATAATAAAAAGGTCATTGTAGAAAACCACTTAAAAACCTTATTCGCGTTGCCTCAAGTTCAAAGGTACTCAAGCACATCGCTTCGAAGTCATCTCGACAAATTTGTAAATAATGTTCAAGCGCTAGAAGTATTAGGGCATCCCACAATTAATGACGAATTAGTATTTATAGCGGTATCAAAATTAGATAGTATTACTCGGGATAAATGGGAAGAAAGAACTGTAAAAGTAGACTTTCCTACCATCGACAACCTGACAGAATTTTTACAAGAAAGATGTAAAGTATTAGAATCGCGCGTCGATAAAGAACCGCAAAATCATGCCAGATTCAATCAACCGTGGAAACCGAAATTTCGTGAAAGCTCCTTTAATTCAACTAAAGCGTATGTTACTTCGCAACAAATATGTCCTCATTGCAAAGAATGTCATTATTTATACCATTGCAAACAATTTTTAGAATCAAACATTGATCAAAGATATAAAATAATAAACGAATTAAACTTATGCGCAAATTGTTTTAAACCTAATCACCAAGCGCGATTTTGCAAAACTAGCGGATGTCGAAAATGCCACGGTAAACATAATACGTTGTTGCATAGAAGGGTTGAACATGTAAATAAAGTGTCAGAATCTGTATCGCAAAACAATACCGAGATTCCAACCAGCATTGAAGAAACAACAACAAACCCAACAAGTGCAGTAACCCCGACCGTTAGTTATTCAGCGCAAATAATTCCCAAATGTAGTAACCAAGTTTTGTTGTCAACTGCTGTCATTGAAATTATGGATAGCAAAGGGTGCGCAAAATCATTTCGTGTATTGTTAGATAGTGGTTCGCAATCTAATTTTATAACAGAATCATTAAGCAGAGAATTAAATATTTCTTACGAACATGTCAAAATACCTTTAGTAGGAATTGGCCATTGTAATACCGAAATTAAAAAAAAGGTTAAAGTTACTATAAAATCACGAGTAAATAATTTTACCACTGAGTTGCAATTTTTGGTAATACCATTCATAACTCAGCATTTGCCTTGAATGGATCTGCCACCCTTCAGCTTACAAATACCTGCAAACGTTAAACTCGCTGATCCAAATTTCTATAAATCGTCATCAATCGATGGATTACTAGGATCACAAATTTTTTGGCAGTTACTTTGTGTTGGTCAAATTAAATTACAATTTCATTCTAATCTTCGATTGCAAAAAACGCAGTTAGGTTGGATAGTTGCTGGTCAGATTGATAATCTAATGCCTACCCAAATCACGCCGACTTCTACGTATTTATGTTGCTCTAATAATAATTTAAATGTTGCTATGAATAAATTTTGGGAAATTGAAGAAGTAACAGAAAGAACTCAATTGCTAACCCTTGAAGAACAAATCTGTGAACGGCACTTTATTAATAATACAATTCGGAATAAAAATGGTAGATTTATTGTTAAATTACCTTTTAAGGAGTGTACAGAGCAATTAGGGCAATCCAAAACAATGGCTCTGAATCGTTTTCATTCATTAGAAAGAAGGTTAAATAGGGATTTAAGTTTAAGACAAGAATATAATGAATTTATAAAAGAATATGAAAAATTGGGTCACATGAGCGAAGTGAATAAAGATTTTGATACCAAGGAGGGATATTTTTTGCCGCATCATTGCGTCATAAAGGAAACTAGTAAAACAACAAAGCTCCGCGTTGTATTTGACGGATCCGCGAAAACAACTACAAACGTATCTTTAAATGACAAACTTCTAGTGGGTCCTACAATTCAAAGTGATCTAGTGTCAATAATGCTAAGATTTAGAATACATACATATGTAATTACGGCTGACATTAGCAAAATGTACAGACAAATTTTAATTGCAGATGAAGACAGAAAGTTTCAGAAAATTTTATGGCGTTATGATAGCAACGATCCAATAAAAATATACACACTAAACACAGTTACGTATGGATTAGCCTGTGCGCCTTACCTAGCAATCAGATGTTTAAATGAATTAGCGAATCATTCGAGAAAAACGCATCCGTCTCAATCAACAATAATCAAGCGCGACTTCTACGTCGACGATTTAATTACGGGAGCTCAGACAAAGGAAGAAATAATTGAAATATATCACAACATCAACAACATTTTGGAAAAAGGTGGTTTCGAACTTAGAAAGTGGAGGTCTAATAATAACGAAATAAATAATATAATTCGTCAAGAGGCTAAAACTGATGCAATTATGAGCTTTGATAACGACGAAGTATCAAAAACATTGGGTTTACTATGGAACTCCTCAAATGATTGTTTGCAATATTCAACAAATATTAAACCAAATAATAAAGTTACAAAAAGAAGCATACTATCTTCGATTGCACAACTTTACGACCCATTAGGATTAGTTGGACCCGTTACTACTAAGACAAAAATAATAATGCAAAGGCTGTGGCAATTGAAGTTAAATTGGAATGAATCCATTCCAATGAACATATTTTCTGGCTGGGTGGAATATTATAATCAATTAAATCTACTTACTACATTGAAAATCAATCGAAATGTTCTAGTGCATGCAAACTACAAGGAAATAGAATTGTACGGTTTTTGTGACGCGTCGGAATCTGCATATGGTTGTTGCATCTACATTCGAACTACGGATAATTTCAATAATTACGCATCAAGTTTATTATGCTCTAAATCAAGAGTTGCTCCACTTAAGTCTACATCAATTCCGAGACTAGAACTCTGTAGTGCATTATTGTTAGCTGAATTACAACATAAGGTTAAGCAAGCACTACCAATTAATTTTGATCAAGAATATTTTTGGACGGAATCTACGATATCATTATGTTGGATAACAGCTACATCAAAGTCGTGGAAGACATTTGTAGTAAATAGGCTGAGCCAAATTCAGCAACTAACCGCAATTCACTCTTGGAAACACGTCGGTACGAATAAAAACCCTGCAGACATTATATCAAGAAGATCAACGCCCGAAGAATTATGCAACTCAATACTATGGTGGAATGGCCCGGAGTTCTTAAAGTACAAAACAAATAAATGGCCGCACAAGTTAATAATACCAGAGGTTTTAGAAGAAAGAAAAGTTCAAGTGTCTTGTCCAGTAACAACATTAGAACCTTTTGATTTAATTGAAAATTTTTCATCCTAAATTACATTAAAGAGAGTAACCGCATTCTGCCTTTGTTTCATTTATAATTGTAGGCAAAGAATAAGGGATCAAATTTATGGAGCAATATCGATCGAAGAAATACAAAGGGCAACTGTAAAATTAATATGGTTATGTCAACAGGAAGAATTTAAATTAGAATTCGAATCATTAACAGAAAAAAATGCGGTTAACAAGAAAAGTAAAGTACTTTCATTGAATCCATTTATAGACAAGGATGGATTAATTTGCGTTGGTGGACGGCTAACAGCCGCCAATATCTCGTTCCAACAACGACATCCAATAATCTTACCTAGTAATCACTCTCTCAAACACAAAATAATAAATTATGAACATTTAAGGCAGCTTCACGGAGGAGTCCAATTCATTTTGGCTACATTACGAACCCAATTTTGGCCAATCGGTAGTCTTAATACCATAAAGGGAGTGTTAAGAAAATGCGTAAGATGTTGCAAAACCAAACCGAAATTAATAGAACATATAATGGGAAATCTACCTATTAATCGCGTTCAAGTGACTCGTCCATTTACAAATAGTGGTGTTGACTAATGTGGTCCCTTTCTATTATATCACAAACGAGGTCGAGGAATTGTGCCACATAAGGGATATGTTGCAGTGTTTGTATGCTTTGCAACGAAAACCAGTCACTTAGAAGTAGTTTTAGATTTGAGCAGCGCAGGCTTTTTAGGTGCTTATAAACGCTTTATCTCACGTCGAGGTAATGTAGCAAATTTGTATTCAGACAATGCCACCAACTTTGTTGGTGCTAAAAATGAATGGGAAATCGCGTCAAATATATTAAATTCACCAGAATATAAACAAAGGTTTCAACGATTACTGATAGAAGGTAACACAAAATGGCATTTTATACCTCCTCGATCACCACATTTTGGAGGACTGTTGGAGGCTGCAGTCAAAACAGCAAAATACCATTTGAAACGGGTCGTGGAAAATAATGTGCTTACCTACGAAAAAATGTTTACTTTAATTGCACAAATTGAAAGTTGTTTAAACTCTAGACCTTTAACCCCAATTTCCAATGATCCCGACGATTATATTGCTTTAACTCCTGCCCATTTCCTAATATGTGATTCACTAAAGGCTCCACCAGAACCAAACCTTACGGAGACAAACATAAACCGATTAACACATTAGAAAAAGATTCAGTATATGTTTCAAGGTTTTTGGAATCGTTAGTCCAACGAGTACCTGTCACAACTCCAGCAGCGAGTAAAATGGAAATCTCAAGGTCAAGATGAAGTCAGCACAGGAGCGATGGTTACGATCAAGGAAGACAATGTTCCTCCGCTCAACTGGCGACTAGGAAGAATCATCGAACTGCATCATGGAGGCGACAACGTAGAGAGTAGCATCAGTTAGAACAGCACGAGGTATTGTTAAGGTTGCAATTAGAAACTTAGCCTTATTTCCAATTAAAACTTGATCACAGTGTGGACATGATGTGTTAGTGTTTAATTTATAGTGTATGAACCCTTTATGATTTACTTATGTTGAATTTAGCCTATTGAAAGCACGACCTTTCAAGGAGGACGGAATGTTAAGTGCTTCTTAGAAATTTATAAGTATGACGTATTGTAAATAAGGATTTGGATTTATCTTTAAGTAGTCGCCTACAGTGTGCGACGTGATGGTCGCCAGTTTAATCAAGCCACGACATTTTAGACAAAACCTTGTTTTTGCAGGTGTACTAATCTAGCTTCTAAGAAGCGTTTTGTAATATGCTTTTCGTATTGTTCCACTAGATTTTTTGTATTGGTCAATTCTTACGTTGAGGGCGGTTTCTACCCTCACCAGCTAATTACCTTCTACATTTTTTATAATAGTTTAGTCAGTTAAGAATTAGTTGTGAAACTAATAACTCATATCCTGAATAAAATGTAATTAAAAAATTTAAAATTTGGAAAAAAAATTTATGTAAAAAAAATTTTGAAAATTTTGAAGAGGAATAAAATTATTTTTTAAAATTAATAAAAAAAATAAAAAAAAAAAAAATTTTATAAAAAAAAAAAATAAAAAAAAAAAAAAAAAAGAAAAAATTTTAAAAAAAAAAATAAATTTAGTTTATTTTTTAATTTTTTTTTTAAAAAAAAATTTTAAATAATTAATAAAAAAAAAAAAAGTAATTATTAAAAAAAAAAATAAAAAATTTAATGATAAAAAAAAAAAAAAAAAAAAAAAAAGAAAATAAGGAAAGAAAAAAAGTAAAAAAAGAAAAAAAAAAAAAAAAAAAAAAAAAAAAAAATTGGTTTTTTTTGTTATTAATATATTTTAAATTAAAATAAAAAAAAAAAAATTATAAAAAAAAAAAAAAAAAAAAAAAATAAAATAACATAATATTTAGTCCTTACAAAATGTATATTTTATGACGTTTCATTTTTTTTCTGTAGTTAATATAAAAAGTGAAAATAAAAACTAAGGCAATTCTTATTGTCAACGTATATTATTTAGTTTGTGATTAGTGCATTACGGTTTACTAGTATAAAATTTGGCTCTTGTTGTCTTCGAATAACAGCAAGTATTCGAGTCCAAACATTTTCGATAATGTTAAAATCTGGGCTTTTTGCTGGCCAGGGTAACAGCTCCAAGTTATTTTCTCGTATCCAATTGCGCACAACCCGCGAAATATGAATAGGGGCGTTGTCCTTAACAACAAAAATACATTATGAAAATGTTAATTCAACAGATCCCGAACTATTTTTGGAGAAAGTATAGGGAAATAAGAATACTTACTTGTTGGAAAATATAATCTTCGTCTGGAAAAAACACTTCGACAGAAGGTTTCATAATAGTTTCCAAAATATCTAAATACGCAGCAGAATCAAGACGTCCATCGATAGCCCAACAAACTCCTGGACCCCGCGCGCTAACCCAACCCCACACATTCACAGAAAAATAACCACTTCGTTTTTAGGACATATGTGATTATTTTCGTAACGAGTTCCTTCCATTCTAAAAACTTTTAGTGGTCCATCGTTGCGGCTATTGAACGTTTTTTCGTCGCTAAAAATCACTCGATTCCAAAATTCAAAGGTTCGTTCACATATCGCCTTGCAAATTCCAGACGACGTCTCATATTTTCGTCACTGAGAACTTCTTTCGCAGCAGCATTATACTTCTTTATTCCCATCTCCTTTAATCTTTTTGTGCAGTTATACGGCATCCGGGAAAATGTGTATCTGCTATAGCCCTGGAGTATGTAGCAAATGGTTGTTCTGTTACGTAATGAAACAACTCGAGATCTTGAGCACGTGTAGATACTTTAGGTCAACCACTTCCGATGGCTCTTTCCAAAGTGTGTTCAAGATTCCATTTTACTCGGTAATGCCCTACGGTGCTTTTTGGTATATCTAACATACGTGAAATTTCACGCACGCTACGGCCCGCCGCTAATTCCGAAACAATCCGCGCTTTCAAATCAGCACCGAGATGAGGTGGCATTTTCACAACACTTGAAATTTTAAAATAAAATGGAATTTACATTTCTTACTTTATTTATTGGTTACACTACCCCTTCTCAAACAGTAGGTAATTGTTTATTTATTACATACTTCTAATGACCAATGTAACAACCCTTAGAGCAATATGACTCAAAGGAAGTAAATTAAACAAGCAAGGATATTCTATTGTTATTGAAACTTATTCATAAAGTAAAAGCCATTTCCTTATAATGCTAATGGACAGGATTTTCTTTTAAGTATTAAGATTACAATAGAGGACTTATAAACTTTCGAAAATATCTAATTATAAATATTTACACTGCAATTGCGCTTTTTCCTTAATAATTTCTTAGCAATAACATACACGTTCTTGGTTTTAAGTTGTCATAAATTTGATATGATATAAATTTGTGTTTCTAATATTACATCACAAACTAATCTTTATTCGCCAAAAAATTGTTGCTTAAGTTGTAAAGCTTCGTACACACCTGAACAACAAACCGAGCAACAAACATAACAACGAACCGAAAGTCAAACAGAACGACAAACGATCTTTTATGATTTCCACAATCCGAACAACAAACGGAACGTTTGTGCTGTTCCATAATTATTTTCAGTAGTTTTCAGTTCATATATATTTATTATTGAGAGAGAAAATTGCGGAAAACAAGAAGATAGTGCCAACCAAATTTTTACGCACAAAGAAGAGTAAAAATTATAATTTACTTCGCTTTTTTTTATTTTGGAAATTTCCGCCCAAATGATGCTAATAGGGACATCATTTTTTCTTGCATTCTTAAACACTGATTAATTTAAAACATTTTCTTCTGTCAACTCCATAATATTACCTAAAACACAACAAACCCACAAAAGGGAGGACAAAATAAATAATTTAATTCTCCCGCATAAGTTTGTTCGCCGTTTTGTTTAGATTCGTCCAAACCTGCAAACGCATTCGCGCGCATTTTCTTTGATGTCGGAGAAAAACCGACAAGTTGCGGGAACGCCGCAAACCGTTCGTGGAACAATCAGGACTTGCGAATCTGTTCTAAAATTCGTACGTAGCACCGTCAAATTAATGTTCCGATTGCCGTTCGGTTCGTTGTTCTGTTTGTTCCTCGGTTTGTTGTTCAGGTGTGTACGAAGCTTTACAATAAGCATATTAATATGAACTATATCTTATGAAAGGAGAGTTATGTAACTATAATTAACGACTTAACGTTACGTTAGTAGATTCCATTTACTATTTACACATATTTTCTTGGAACATTCGATAATTAACTATCGGGATATGATGACCCTATACTTCGCAGGTTGTGCGCAACTGGATACAAGCAAATAACTTGGAGCTGTTACCCTGGCCAGCAAAAAGCCCAGATTTTAACATTATCGAAAATGTTTGGGCTCGAATACTTGCTGTTATCCGAAGACAACAAGGGCCAAATTTTATACCAGTAAACCGTAATGCACTAATTGCAGCCATTGATACCGCATGGGAAACGATTAATATTAATTATATTGATACCTTGATAGCGTCAATGAGCAGACGCCTCCAAGAATGTATCAATAATAATGGAGGTCACACCCATTATTGATTTCTTATATTTATTTATATAGTAATACCTTTATTTAAAAAAAAAAGTTTTCATTTAATTTTAAACTATAACTTGGTATCTTAATTATAATTATGTAATAAATTCTTGTCAAAAACTAAATATATACGTTGACAATAAGAATTGCCTTAGTTTTTATTTTCACTTTTTATATTAACTACAGAAAAAAATGAAACGTCATAAAATATACATTTTGTAAGGACTAAATATTATGAATAGAGAGTTTAATGATTTTTTAATAACTTACAATAATTAGTAGGTTAGATTTATTTAAAAATAAGTAATAATCAGTCAACCCAAATAACCATGTTTAGTTTTTGATTTAATTTAAAAGTTATTGCTTGTAGACGTTTTTAAATCAAAATTATTTCTAATTTTATTTTGTAAACATTTCCTAAACAAAATTTTGATTCGATAATTAATCGAGCTATGGTGTTTAATTAGCGATACCTTCAAATATATTCTTTAAAGAAAAAAATTAAGTAAGCAACGTAAATTACCTATTTTCTAAAACGTGCTTAGTGTAATGATTCATTCTACAGTCCTTCTATAAGATAACCCCTGCTGAGACTACCTGCTGTTAGAATTGTAAATGATACCCTTAAGCCCGCTTCACAATGTGCAAACTTTTGTTTACAGAAATTGTGGTGTCCAAGTTTTAAATTTCATGAGTGTACATGAATTTTTTTAATTTTTTGTTTTTTTTTTTTTTTAAAAAAAAATAAAACAAAAAAATCTTTTTTAATTTTTTTTTTTAAAAAATTTTAATTTACAGTTTCACATATTGTACTTTAATTAATAAAAATTGTATTACATAACAACACATAAGTGTATTAAATAATTAGTAATTTGATTAATACGCTGATAATATTGATTTGACAAATTAATTTATTGAAGTGTCAAATAAAACTTACGTTAGTTACAAACGTTGTGATAAACAAATACTCAAAGGTGGTAGTGAGTTTTTCTAATTTTTTATTTTCTTATGTCTAAGATGAAGAAAAACATGCATTATGTTATAAAGCCAATCAAAATTATTCAAAATTGCTAGGATTTCTCGTGTGTACATCGTACTAGCAAGACAGCACAAAACAAGGCTTACATTCAATTATGGAATAAATGTTTTAACAATTTTAGCCAACGTAAATCTTATCATTTTAGTTTTGCGACAAACACATCACGTCAATACAAGCGGTTCCTTACATTCTTCTACATATCGTCAGTAACATTGGAATTTTGCAATATATTTTTATAGCTATACATTACAAAAGATGTGTTTTGAAATTGTCGAAAATTTCTTAATTATTGATAGTAATATTAACCATTTATTTAAGACAAAAAATTAATTACTCGCGTTCTAGAATGCGTATAATTTTTACGCTGTCTTCTTTATTCTTTATAATATTTGATAAGTTTATCAGGAGATATAGTAGTTTTTTCCATTGAAAGCTGTGGAGCTTTAAAAATCAAGAATGCAATTACTTTATTTATTGTTGTTTATTTCTGAACATCACGTTTGCTTGCCTAGTTATATCTTTTTTAAGCGAAACTAAAAAACAGAATGCGACTTCTTCACAAGTTCTAAGGAAATGCTAAGCATTTTCGTACATCTTCTTCATACATTCGTGTGTATTAGAAAAATGTTTAATAAATTACGGGTCCTAGGAAAGGATGTTAACATTGTATTCCAATTGTACTTTTTTATAAGTTAGTGATTTTCTTTTTGATTTTATTAGTTTGCGTTTTTTGGTTCAGTATTAGTCAGTTTAACTGAAATGTGATACCATCGGGTTTATACTTCAACATGATATGTTGGACTTAACACTATCGATGTTTTCGTTATGTTAGTACCATTTTGTAATGTTTGACGAAGAGGTAAGTGTATTTATTAGTTTTAGTGTATGGTCTTATATGTATCTCCTACTAAATTTTTTCTCTCCACTAAGTACTATAAAATATGATTTGAAGTCCATTCATTTGACTTATCTCTGATGACGTCATGTGTGTATTAAATCACGAAATGACCATCGTCTTTAGTTTAAAGAATAAACATGGACACTGATACCAACCAATCGTCATTTAATAATTTGTTGATTGATTTTGCGTACGTTAATTTTAGACTTTATTTACAAATGACATTGACATGGCGTTATTTGACGTTTACGTTAAGTTGGTATCAAAACTGTTTGTACAAGAAAATCAAATTGTGAGTTAATAGTTAATAGGAGACATACAAATCAACACTCTTAAAAAATTTTTATCATAGAAGTAGAATTAAATAGAATTAAATTTTTCTAGTAGGATAATCAGTACTCTATCTTTTTTAGTTTTGAACAACAAAACTATTTAATACTTCTATCTTAAATTAAGACAATTTATAATTTAAAAAATTTACATTTCTGTGTGCTTTATAGTATACAGGGTTTTCAAACTTAAGTCGGCACTATTGCTAACTTTGTTATTATTAGAGCTACAGGGTCAGTTAAATAGGTAAACTAATAGTATTTGTTTCTCTCATCACTATGGTGAAAACACAACAAAAATTGAACATCGCGTTCGCGAGTTATGTCAAATTGTTCAATTTTTCAAATATGATACCCTATATCGTTGATTGAAATATTGGTAAAGATAGTCAACCTTGCGGGATTATGCGACCCCGAAATTTGTTCTAAACATCAGAGGTCGGTAGTATCGCTTTGTGCTAAGAAAATACGTCAATTGTATTGTAGAATTTACAGAACAGTATTGCCGATAAATGTGAAATAGAAAACTGTAATTTTGCTGATAGTTTATGCTAAGGCACGACATTGTTGCCAATGCATCATGCCGTTGATTGAAATATTGGTGCATTGAGTCAATGTTGACAAACAAACAAAACATGCGTTCTACAATATACAAGAATTTATTGATTTTTGTCGACGTACTAATTAAATGTGTGTCCTTTGTTATATATTTTTTTCTATTGTCTGTTAATTGTTCAATGTAATAATATTTATTTGTATCTTTCTTACGTAAGGTTATAACAATGGTTTTACCATCATGACAAACACATATATGTACAAAGATTGTATACATACACATGTGAATAAAGTTTATTATTATGAAAAAAAACCTGCAGATTTAAAAGTATTAATTTCGTAAAGAAATCGTTGAAAAACGTTCTCCCAAAAAAAACAATTTCTTTAAATACTTTTGAAAATTCCATACTCATATATTTATTACATTAACATCGTTTATCCGTTGAAAATGTTTTAAAATCTATTAGGCTTACGCAAGTAAATTTCTAAATTTTGGTCATTGAAATTAAAATTTTTAACATAGAAACGCTATCCCTTTTATGTTGGAACAAATGTTGAATTTTCTTATATTACAATCTAACGTACTCAACTGTTTGCATCTAAACAATATTATAACAAGCCTACTCATTTACTAAAGGTGTTTGCTAAAAGTATGCAATTGTAGAATTTCTGACTAAGCCGATAAGGAATGTGACTCATAAACGATAATCGGAAGACTCCTCGTAATACATTTGTTTATTACTATTATTTTAGATCAGTTGGAATTGTAATTTTTGAAACAATGTTTATAATTAATGAGCTATTTTTACTTTAATTAAACTATTTTTAATTTGGAACCATGATATTTTGATACAGTTTCAAAGAGTAAAATCTAACTTTTTATCTCTACTAACAGATAACAAAGTGTCACTTTCGTAAATTATTTTTCCTTCGGGAAAAAAGTGAGTACTATTTTTTAACACTCACAAATTTCCCTCAATAATTTTCTAATTCTATTGTAATATGATTTTTCAATATTAAATCGTCATTTATTTCGTCACAGAAAAGAATAGTGTATTATACACGTATTATCCGCACCGCGTCGGGAGACAACACACCTCAAGCTAAAATCTAGTTACTTTTATTTTTAGAAGTAATAGGAATAGGTTTTATTACCAAAGTGAATTTAAGTTTGAAGGTCTAGTGGAACCACTTTCCCTAAAAAACACGGTAACTTGTTGCCTTTTGAATTGAAAAATTTGAAAACCAATTTTTTATTTAAAATCCTTTTCAACTGAACACGTAAAACAAGTAGATACAAAAACCAATAATTTTGCGTTTCTGAACTCTAGTGGTATTTCTCCCAGGATGTTCTACTTTATTCCTAACGAAGTTATTAAATGACAAACAAATGTCAACATTATTATTTGCAAGTTAAAAAATAAAGTGCAAGCATAATTTGTAAAATAATTGTTTCTTATTTATCTAGCATTTCCGACCAAACCAAACTGTTTTAACAAATAACGCTTAGCATGTATTTCATCTAAAGTCCAAAAATGACAGAGTTATTAATGATTTTCAAATTGGTTAAGGTGGCTGTGTTAGTTATAACTTTTGCCCCTTACCATAAAGTAGACAGTAGGAAAAAATGCCAGACCCGTGGAGTGGTCAAGTAGTAATTCAAGAACGTAGTCAAATTTACTAGTCGGAAAACCGTTGGTCTAGGCGGTTTGAATTTTGATCACGGCAGACACTTAAAAAATTATTTCGTGATGGGGATAGATTAACATACAAAATTTACGGTATTGATGATTTTCCAATAAGTTCAAAAGTGGCTGTTATTTTATAAACTACAATCGTTTGTTGTATAAATGTCATCAGGATTAAAATGTCAAATTGAAGTTTTACTGATAAACAGATCACAACAATTAAAAGCGTTTACAAGCAGGCTCAAAATGCGTTTTATTGAATTGCCTGCCTTTCTCTTTTGTTATGGATAATCTAGCGCATTACGCTTTAAAGTAAAACCTATTGATCTCCTGTTCGTCGGTTTTATTTTTTTCTTTTACCCAGCAGGAGGTGCCTTGTTAGACAACAGTTTAATTTCTTAGAACTTTTTAAGGACCTCTCCGACTTTCAAACAAAGCCGGACGCTGCTGCTCTAACTATTATAAATACTTTATTTTCCACGAACGTAGTGCGATACATTGATCCGCATTTTCTTTGGTTGTTTCTTTTTCTTTAAGTTGTTCCTCTAGAGCCGTCGTTAGTTGTAAACCACACCCACACGTGTGCTTTTTCTACATCATATTATTGTCCATTTTTGCTTATCGTTGTGATTGAGGCTTAGCAGTTCTATAAAATTATTTTTCCATTTTGGATCTTTTACGGAGCTATAAAAGCACCCAAATGAGTTCTTTTTATAGAAATAGAACAATTTTATTCCGAACGGTGGTAACACTGATTTGATATTAAACGTCAAAGCTGTCGTTACGTTCAGCATGCGTTAATGTAAATCTTAATTAATGTTCAGTAGATTTATTTTCTTCTTTTTTTATTTCCATCCATTTTTTTTAATTAAACGTATGATAAATGTTTTAATTAAACTTAAACTAACATTTAAACCAAAATTTCATAAAAATAATGTTACCATAGCAATTATATTTTAAAATTCTCTAAATTTAAGAACTCGCAAAATTTTATTTTAAAATCAAGCTGAAAAGACCAAAATAGAAAAAATAGTATAAAAGAATTTGTTTTAGAAGGCATTTTAGCAACTCGTACTGTGCGTCTTCTAAAATGCGTCTTCTGAAACTAATTCTTTAATATACTAATTTCTACCACTCTACGGTTTGTTTTTGTGACTTGGTGTTCCTAGGTGCTCTATAAGAATTACTACACGTTCTACTAAGGGACCTTCTATCATTTATCTCGGCAGTGTAGAAGTCTTTGATTCAATTATTTGTAAGTACGCTCACGACCACTCTACTAAGAAACCGACTTCAAAAAAATTGAGCGGATTTTAATAGAGGAAATTTTCTACCTTTGATCTGTCGATTATCACTTTAATAAACAAATGAATGTAGTTTTGTAATGCATTTTTCTCTTTCTTGGTGGTGAACCCGTTAAAAAAGGTTTTTACAAAAACGTTACTGCTCAATTTCTGTGTTAAAATCATTTTGTTGAATCGAATTTTTTGTGTGAGAAATCAATTAATTTAAATATTTTATTACCTGGTTGTAAGTTGGGGATCTTCGACAAGCGCATGGTATGTTTAGGTTTTAGCGGTTTTCCTAAACCTTAAAGCAAATGCTTTGCTAATACAAACCAATACACATTTGCACACAGTTTTGTCACCACACTATACAATTTTGTACTGATTTACTGGGGCACCATACATAACACTTTCATCACAATACAAAAAACAGAATAAATAAAATAATATAAATAACCGTGTTTAAATATTTATATAAACTTTGCGGTTTATGGAAGGAATATCACTGTTTCTTTTGTTTGATAAGTGTGGATGCATGTTTGTGGTTAAATGTAAATCAAAGACGTAATGCGTAATAGTGTTGTGATTATTTTTATTGATTACTTAATTTAAAATTTTAGCTATTTGATACCCATTTTAGTATTCTACTTTGGGTGTAGATAGCGATTTTGATGTTTTGGCTTTACACTTTTGTTTGCTTTTTTCTTGGGTATTATACTGCTTATAACGAACTACTAGGATTATGTTAGTAGCCCCTGGTACAACATCGGAAGCCTTTGCAAACATCAGTATAAATTATCTTTGCAACCCACTCTGCGACATTTGTATTTGTATATGCAGTGCTGATAAAATCTTATCTGTCGATTTATTTATTTATTCGTATGGTACATTACCCAAATATTGTATTGTGATGTAAGTGTTATGTATGGTGCCCCAGAAGATTAGTATAAACGTGTATAGTGTGGTGACGAAACCGGGTGCAATAGTGGATTGGTTCGTCTTGGAAAAGCATTTACTTCAAGGTTTAGGAGAACCACTAAAACCTAAACATGCCAACCCGTACCCACCTTAGTACTCACATGTAATAATATTAATTAAGTGTGTAAACATTATAGAAGGTAAATAAGAACATAAAATATATTTGTCGATATAAAACGTTGATCAATTTAAGTGACCACACCCAATTAGTGGCCTATCAGGTATTTTTTTTCTTGACGTCATTGTTGCTATAAATTACTTAATATATTTACTCGTTAGTTACTGTTTATTATGTGTATTATGGTCTAACCGTATTTACTTCTTAATTACTGAGTATTAGGTGACTTTCTTGTGTGAGAAACGAAATTATAGTTCTATCTATTCACGGTTTGTTTTTTGTGGTCGGGAATCCTACTAGCTCCCGATTAGCTGTTACACATTCAGCTAGATAGCGCTGTCTCATCATCTTTTTGTCCAGTCTGAAAGCCTTCGATCTAATTGCTACTCACTACAACCACGATCCCTCTGCGATTGAAGTATCTGCCGGCAAGGTTTTCAACATTGTGTACTAATTTTTTAAGTGTATTTATTTATTTTATTTATTTATTTAATCGTATGGTATATTTTAAATATTATATTGTAATGTAAGTGTTATGTATGGTGCCCCAGAAGATCAGTATAAACCTGTACACTGTAGTGACGAAACTGTGTGCAATTGTGATTGGTTCGTCTTGGCAAAGCATTTACTCCAAGGTTTAGGAAAACCACTAAAACCTAAACATGCCAACCCTTACCCACCCTAGTATTCCCATGTAATAATAATGTGATTGTGTTTTGTGAAATTTTGTTGTACATTTTTCCTAATTATCCGGGAGGGTCTTGATGACCAGGTCCGGAAACCAAAGTGGTGATTCTCAGAAACAATATGTTTTTCTTGTTGACCACGGAGTACTGTAAGGTACTGATCACCTTCCATATTTTAAGTTTAGTTACAAATAAACCGTAACAATCTGGGAAAATCTGTAAACACTCGAAAGAAAGCACTTCATACAAATAAACACGAATAACATATGATTTTCTGTTCAAATGCAAGAGTAAGGTCGCCTTCTATTAGTTAACGCAATCGCAAACTAATTGCTAAAATATAAAAATGTAATGGCATTACCGCTCGCTTTCACTAGTGAACGCAGATTATACCGAAGTTTGTTTAAAAACTAATTACAGATTCACGAAGATCATGATCAAAATGAGACTGTGTGTTTTGTTTAAAACATATAGCTAATTTAGCATCAAACTGGAAATTTACAAACCCCATCTCAGTTCATCCATTTTAAACAATACGACGTTACCAAACAAGGATAATGTACAAGGACGTTGCCTAACTTAATTTTTGGTTATTTGTAACCGCTCCAAAAAGCACTTAAAAACACGATAGTTTTCCGGGACAGACAATCAGTTTACTTACAGTTGGTTTTCTTCTAATGAGCCTAATAATCCGTTTTGGGGGTATATACCAAAACTTCCAAGATTTATGTCATTGTTACACCTAACTTATTTAATCAGGAACAATTCAATCGTTCAATGCTTTTACGGTATGGAATGCATTACTATAATTAGTTTGCAGTTGTAAGAGATATTGACTAGTCCGCTAGCGTTTGTTTCGACATATTATTTAGATAGAACGAAAAAAATCTCTTTAGTTTTGCGCACTGGCTTGTTCTTTAACTTTATTATCAACGTAAGTTAAAATCACGCATACGAATCACTTCTCAATAGTTACGCGGACACCGTTTTGCGCACTTTATTACTTGGCGATTGTATAATTTCAACAACATTACTCCGCTAAGTTATGTTCTTGCTTTTACTCCATATTACCAATCTAGAGTCCAAATATCGACTAACTTAAAAATACTAAAATACAAACTGGAGACGTGCATCTTTCTTTTTTAACTTCAACATACACAAAGAAAAATACGTTACAGTTCTAGAAAGATAATAAATTTGAGTATACAATTTATTTTATTAGATAATTTTCAATTTATTAACTTTTTGATAAATTTAAGTTTTTCAATAATGTGGGTTTTGTATAGGCAGGTTTTGGTAGGTTGAATTGAAACTCATAAGTATTTTTCAATTTTTTATCTATTGATTATACAAATACATAAATACATTAAATCAGATATTAAATAAAACTACAGGATAGATCCTAAAACGGTTTTAACAATATAACGATAGATAATAACGTAATATAAAACACTCATAAAGTTGAAGTAAAACCACAAAAAGAAAAAAAAGTTCAATTTAAATTCAAAATTTGAAAAATAAAAAAACATAAAATGTGAAACCAAAATATATATAAGTAAATACAAAATATCACACATTAATAAAAAGTTATACATATAATATTACTTTAATGTTATACAAAATAGAAAACATTTTATACATAGAAATTCCACACAACTAAGTAGATTCAAAATTTTTTAAAGTAATGCCAAACATATCCCGGTCAGCAGTTTGATTAAATATTTTACAGGTCCAAGAGATTGGTGAAGCAAACACAGAAGGGTTGGATAGGTAGACCAAATTAAATCTTCTGACACTATCAAATTGAGGCACCTGAAAGTTGATGCAACTCAACAAATCAGGGCTATCAATGACTTCGTTACAGATGTTATATAAAGTTGTTAACAAACATTGATTTCTCTTATACTCCAACGTACTTACTCTAGCTAAATCCCTCAAACACTGTGTGGGAAAATTCCTATGACAAAACACCATTGCCTTTTTATAATAAAAATAACGCAGTAAATTGTTTCGCATGACCACAATCTTCTTGCAATATTTTTTATTTAATGGATTCCACATAATAGAACAATACTCAATTTTACTTCTAACAAATGAAAAATAAAGAATTAGAATTCCTTTTGGATCTTTGAAAAATTTTGTTGACCTTTAATTAATTCCATCATTTTATAATACGAAGTTATTACATTATCAATGTGATTATTAAAGTTAAACTTATTATTCATAATAACACCAAGATCATAGATCTGTTATACTGATTTTAGTTCAGAGCGCCCAATAAAATATTTAAACCAATTTTCTGATTTCTTTCTACTTATGAACATAACATTGCACTTATTGATGTTTAAACTCATTCAAAATACACCAATCATTAAATTTATTCAAATCATTTTGAAGAATAATTGCATCACTGATGCCATTAATTCTACGGTATAGTTTCACATCATCCGCATATAAAAGACAAAAGGACTGAAATATCTCAGGCAAATCATTTATGAAAATTAAAAAAAGAGGTCCAAGTGTAGAACCTTGAGAAATTCCTAAATTAGAAATTAAACGGAAAAATGTAAACTTAAGAAAAGAAACACTACATTCTCTGTCCTAAAGATAATAGGCAAAAAAAACAAATAACCCCACACGTGGCACCCAATTTACTAAGTTTCTTAAGTAACATAACATAAGAAACCATATCGAAGACTTTACTAACATCAGTATAAATTACATCTATTTCTCCTCTGTCCTCCAGAACTGAGGAAACAAATTCAGAAAAACTAACAAATTTGATTCAGTGGACCTTCCTTTATAAAACCCATGATGATAAGATGAAATGTACTATTATAAAGAATCTTCTAAATCATATTTTCAAATACTTTGCCTGGACTGTTTAAAATCAAAATTTGATATCTCAGCATCATTACCTTTTTAAAAACTGGTGTAATTTTCACTAATTTCTATTTTGTGAGGAACACCCCTTGCTGAAAATATAAATTAATTTTTTGTAAAATTGATATTGGTGAAGATATTGTTACAACAATTATTGTCACGTGATTGTTATATTTTAGTAATTACTTATCTGATCAATAAATAGTTTAAACAAAAGTTGTGTATAATTTTATTTGAAACAAAAATGTGTAAAATGAATATTTTTCTAAACATTTAAAAAATTGGAAAATCTGTGTAAGTTAACGGCTCTTTAGGCTAGATATAATATACCCAAAATCTAATCAGATCTGCGGAATTATAAATAACGTCTGTGTACAAAGTTTCATAAAAACGGACTGGTGGTTTTCTTGATAGTTTACAAACGGACGAACGGGCGGCTGGCCGTCGGACAAATAATTTTTAGTTTCATTATAAGGTACTAATTCTAATTCGTCGGAAAAAATAAAATAAAAAGGGAGTGATAAAATTTTCGGTTTGAAAACTGTCGCATAACTCCCCATTTTGTTTTATAAGATGTGGAGAAAAATGCAAAGAGATCATTATTTCAACGCAAATTAGCCGTTGCTAAGTGCTAAAGAAATATTCGCAATTGTCATAAGCGTGCGCTAAATGTTTTGTGCTCTAGTGCACGAAATACTTTAGCACGTTAGTTTCATTTCTCATAGTGATCAAAAAATGCCAACATTTTTTGACGGCTGTAGAAAAAAATTATTTTTATTTTTTATTGCGGGTAATATTCAAAACTTAACCAAGTACTTATGCCAAGTAGGAAAAATATGGATTTAGGGGACAATTCGTAATTAACAACGAGGCAATCGAGATGAGTTTCCTAAAAATATGAGAATATTCCGCATAGTATCAGCCCAACGTGTTGCACTACATTTATGGTTATAAAAGCCATTCCATGTTCTCCCATAAACTTACTTTGTAATGCTGATACAGACAGAAATTTGTAAACATACCAAATACATATACAGTATGGAAAAAAAGTACCGGATAAACTCAGTAATTCGATTACAGCTTCTTTTTTGGAAAAAATCTGGAAAAGGGATTTGTTTTTGAAGTTGTGAAGTCATGGTCATTTTTTTAAATGACTTTTTGTTACTGATTTTGACAATACTTTTTATTCTGCTTTCAACAGTACATTTTATTGTGAATTTAATGTTCAAAAAAATTCAAAAAGAATTTTATATTTTAAAAATTCGACTGTTATCTGAATTTTCCCAATACCATTAAAGGAAAATTTGTTTATTTTAATTACAAAACAATCGATCCAGAAGGTCTTTAGATCCATTTTCCCATATTAATGTATCCAAAAATTTAATCTTCAAAATTTTTTAAATGTAACACATTAAAAATTTTATTACAGTTTAAAATAGAATAAAAAGTACCATTGAAATCACTAATAAAAAGTATAGGTAGTTTTCAACAAAAAAAGTTCACAATTTCAAGAACAAATGACGAACTAATATGAAAATTTGCTGTAATATTTGTCCTGTAATTTAAATCGTTACACCAGCTCAGAATTTTTTCAAAAAAATATTTGCAACGTAATTATTGAATTTATTCGTTGCTTTCTTTCTACACTTTATTATGTATATACACGACACGATACAGAGTAGTCCTATCAAAAATAAGCAGCATTTAAAAAATGCTAAACAAATAAAGACAATAATTTAGAAAAATATTTTTAGAAATTGGGAAAAAAAATTGAACAGGCACGTTACGATTAAAGGACTTCAAAAAAGGGGTCACTCAACTTATTTTTGAAGTTGGATTTGGTGGGGCATCCGATAGAAATACAAATTGGTGGACGTCTTAGGCAAAAAAAGATTTTTTTCGATGGGTCTGTTGTAATTATTAATAATTCCCACTTACGCTTTCTAACTGTCTTTGAATTTCAAAAAACAAGGTACCGCTAATGGTTGGAATATGCAGAACGCTCAATAATTCTTGACTTATGAGCATAAGAACTTCTCGTAAGCCAATGTGTAAATATAGTACTGATTTGTTTGTTATATTTGTGGGGTTTATATAACGAAAAAACGAAAGAGAAATATCACAGACTTCGTCAAGGAGACTTATGCCGAATATTTCGGTTTTTAAAATGGATAAATTAGATAAGGCATGGGTTCCTCATAAAGTCTGTAAGTCTTGTGTTGAGTCTTTACGGTTGTGGAGGAAAGGAGAACGTGCTGGATTAGATTTTGGTATTCCTATGACCTGGATGGAGCCTAAAAATCATTTTGATGATTGTTACTTTTGCGTAGTAGATGCGAAAGGTTTTAATCGAAACCAAACGTGGAAATATCCAGATTTACAGTCTAAAAAATGTCCTGTTTTACACAATGAAAATCTTCAGCGGCCTATATACGTTTCAAAAGTAATTCGGATACCCTCAGAAACAATGATGTTGCCAAATTCACAGAAATCTGTACAGTCTACCAGTGGAAGTGAATGGGAGGGTGAAACATCTACGCCAAAGTTATTTTCTCAAAATGAACTCAGTGATTTAATACGTGATCTGAATTTATCAAAAAAGGATCGGAACTGTTAGCTTCAAGATTGAAAGAAAGAAATTTATTAGCACCGATGGTAACAATTACTACATATAGAACACGCGAAAGTGAGTTACTACAATACTTTAGTGAAAATGAGGAACTAGTGTACTGTAATGATGTCGCGAAGCTGCTTCTGGATATGGGCTCAAAGGAATACAAACCTACTGAGTGGCGCCTATTTATTGACAGTTGTAAAAGAAGTTTAAAATGCGTCTTACTGCACAATGGAAATAAATATGCATCAATTCCGATTGCCCATTCTACAAAACTCAAAGAAGAATACGAAAATATAAAATTAGTTTTAGAAAAATTAATTACTCGGAGCATCAATGGTCGATCTGCGTGGATTTCAAAATGGTTAATTTTTACTCGGTCAACAAAGTGGATACACGAAATACCCTTGCTTCATTTGCATGTGGGACAGTAGAGCAAAGCAACTTCATTGGAAACAAGATGTTTGGCCTGTAAGAAATTCTTTAACGGTCGGTAAAGCCAATGTAATCACGGAGCCGTTGGTAGCAGAGACAAAATCATACTTCCACCATTACATATCAAGTTAGGAATGATGAAGCAATTTGTGAAAGCGTTGGACAAGGAAGGAGATTGTTTCAATTACATTTTGTAGAAAATTTCCGAAGCTTAGTATGGAAAAGTTGAAAGGTGGAATATTTGATGGTCCTCAAATACGGCAATTGATGAAAGATACAGATTTTATCAAAGCTATGACTATTCCGGAAAGTGAAGCTTGGAAAAGTTTCGTGTTGGTAGTTGAAAATTTCCTAGGTAACCATAAAGCACCAAATTATGAAGAAATTGTGCGAAGTATGCTGACAAACTTTCAGACTCTTGGAGCAAATATGAGTATCAAGTTACACTATCTCCGCAATCATCTAGACAAATTTCCGGATAATCTAGGAAATTATAGTGAGGAACAGGGAGAGCGGTTCCACCAGGATCTAAAAGTGATGGAAGAAAGGTATCAGGGTCGATGGGATAGCCACATGATGGCAGATTACTGCTGGTCCTTAAAAGAGATTGTCCGCTGGAAAATTATAAAAGAAAAAGCTCTTAAAAGGCGTTTTATAGAAATATAACCGGTTTTCGACATTTTTCTTTCCTTTTACTCGATGTAAAATCTCTTATTTATCAAAACATAACTGACGTTATTAATATATATGTTATTTTTGTTTTAAGTTTTCTGATTCTTGTAACGCAAAATAAAAATAAATTTTTAAATAAACCAGAGCAAATCTTACAAAATCATCGATATTTTCATGAATCGTGAGCATAAATATATCCAAAATCGATCTTATATCCTGGGCAACAAAACCACTGTAGACCAGTGTTATGTTTGGATTGGAGCGAAAAACTTTTGTTGAAAAATTGATCGTTTCACGATACGATAGCTTTCGATCTCTGTTTCCTTTGATACCTTTTCAACCGTAAGTTCATTTTCACAAATTCTGTTGGAAGCCATTTGTAAAAAAAATAACATAATTAATAAAAGTACCTATTGTAATTTCGCAAATTTTTATGTACAGGCGTCTTCTCAGAATAGTTATTTGTCCAACAAGTGAGGAAAGCAATTATTTTTCCCACTCAAGCTAGAGTTACAGTGAGAGTGCAAAAAGGCACAACATTTTTTCCACGACATTCCCCCAAAAAAAAAAACAACCTAATGAAAGAAGTAATTTTTGTACGTAAAAGCAAAAGTTGATAATAGGTGGGACCCAATAGTCTCGCTACTGTATTCTGTAGTATCGGTGTGGTCTCAATCTGTCATAGCGCAGCCGCGTGATTCTAACCTATACATGTAGGGTATCAATTTTTAAGAGTCGAAATATTAAATTAAACAAACCTGATTGAATACTAAATTAAATTGTTTAACTAAGTACATTTTTTTAAAGAGGCATTTTTGTAACACTATATTACTTTCCTCGCTAGTGAGGAAAAACTAAATTTCCTCACTATTTGTAGAGAGCAAACGTCCGTTTTCTAAGTATGTCGTAAAAAAATAATATTTTTAAATCAATCGTATTTATTTTAAACTTATAAAAAAAAAAAAAGACTAAATCCCGTTAATGTTGAATTTATTGTTATTCTCATCCTGCAATTTACGAATTATATTCCTGCTGTCCTTCTGAGCCCAAGTTGGAAGCGAAATCGTAATTGTTGTCGACTCACTTTGAAACACAGAGTTATCGCGAGCGTTGTCAATTAATCCATTCATGATGAAAATACAATTTGTAACTGATAATATTTTCGGTAACTGTGTAACAAATGTTACGGTTATATTACCTGCAGAACTAATACTCCGATTAGATTCCTATGTCAAATTATTATTGTCTTTTTTATTCACTATAATCAGTGTCTTCTAATTGTTGATTACCACAAACTGAGATAAATTAAACACAAAACACAAACACAAATAAGATTTAAAATAAAGACATTTTAAAACCGTAAATATAAATCTAAGTTTACATTAACCAGGACGTCGGTTTTGTGAAAAAACTGGATATTGCACACTTTTATGTTTACCACCATTTTAATAGGACTAAGGTTGATCTCTACTTACCATCGTTTTCCCGAAATTTTGTTTGCCCTCCTTTCAATAGGTGGCGGTTTTTGCATTAATAGATGGAGCTTTTCGCAGTCACTAATATTGGTAATAAAACTCAGAATGCGATTTGTTGTCGCACAAACGGAAGCCTTTTAAAACTATGAAATAAAAACAATTATTATATTTTATGAATATTATTAATTCTAACAGACTAACAGAATCATAAAACTTACTGTTGAACACCTCCAATAAATTTTTTGAAACAAACGAAAAAACTCTACTTCCATCAGTTTTTCGTAAATAGATCTTACCGAAGTTTCTTTCTAACAGGCGTCAATGCTTCATTGATATAAATAGATGAACGTTGTTGCATTCCTAGGTGAGTGGTGCTAAGATCCCTCTTCATCTTTCTACACTGAAGAAACTCATTTTTATTATTTTTCTTAAAAACTTCAATAACATTGTAGGAAACTCAAAGTTGAAAACTGGAATCAATCACATCCCAGTTTAAATTATAACCAAGTGCACTGGAAAGGTTTGT
Organism: Abscondita cerata; assembly: GCA_030710515.1. NCBI lineage: Eukaryota > Metazoa > Arthropoda > Insecta > Coleoptera > Lampyridae > Abscondita > Abscondita cerata. The sequence continues at coordinate 353,635 of JALBCR010000986.1, forward strand.
AACAGCCGTAGACAAGGTTTTTTCTTGCCTCACTGGTAGACCATGTACCTACATTGGAACGATTTTTTGCTGAGCTAAATCTATTTTTTTCAAAAATTTAATATCTTTTTAAACCCTCATTTTCACTTAATAGCGTATTAATAATTTCTTTTGAGTTTGTATAATTTTGTTTTGTGTTTCAATAAGATTCTTATTATCTCAATTTTGTCATGACAGGAGTTCAGTGAGACATTGATATTTTTATCTAAATTTGCTTGATTCACAGCCATATCACCTATTTGTTTTCTAAATCAACAAGCAACTCATGAATATCTTGCGTCTGACTAGAAGCCCCAGACTGAGACTGTCGACTGGCACTAAACACTAAACACTAAACTTCTGAAACTATTAAAATCATTTAGAAGACTGCATGACTTTATGAATGTAATAGATAATACGACAACACTGTAGACAGACCTTGAGCACACCTGCACAGTACGGAGTTCAGAGCGGTACTGTATTTTCAGTAATGCCGATGTTTTGATCGCTGTGTTGGCAGTTTTTTTCAAAACCTGTTTAACTAAAAAGTCAATTATAATACCACAACGTTTTTATCATATTAGACGTTTAAATAAAAATCTTTGACAAACATTGAGTTCTAATTTCTAACTTGGATGATATTGAAAAACGTAAGTTCTGGGCCTTTAGATCATGATCAATTTATTTTTATTACACCAGTTGCTGAATATAGTAATAACTGAATAATAATTTGGTTTATTTTAGTATTAACTTCCAATTTTGCTGCAACTAATATTGTCCGCAGTGAAAACATAGTAGGACCCAGAGTGTTCCGCAATTAAACTAAACGCTATCCGACATATTACTTCCCTATCTGACATAAACAATTTATCCATGGGTTTACATCACTTCCACCAATATTAAATATTTTTTGACATTCAAACTCAATATCAATGTCATCAAAGGCTAGACCAAAATTTTCAATTCGAACAATTGCGTTCATAAAATTGTTTTCAAGTATTTTTCTACCTACGTTCATAATCTACCAGTTGTCATGCGTCTATGTTTCACGTTAATTGTTTTCCAAACATTTTCCCAGTAATTAAAAAATCTAGCTACGACGCTCAGAAGTAGATGCTTTTGATGTTTTTTCTTACTCTGTTTAACCCTTTGGAGACGGATTTTAGTTTTTCAAATTTACAGTGGTTTTAAAAATAAGACATAGTAAATAGTCATTCTTTAATAGGTTAATAGTAAAAGTTTTGAAGAAAAAGACTTTGGTGTTGAAAAAAAGAAGAATAATTGTACCACCAGTGATGATACATTTAAAGACCACCACTCTTTTAGCGTGGTACATTTATTTACCATTAGTCATGTAAAATTTTACACATTGAACAAATGAAATCGTTTTATTAGCATATTTACTTCTTATCTACATATGGTAACCCGCAAAACAGTTTTTGCAGAGAGGTACTTGGCACTCTGACACAAGGTTCTCGTTCTTTTCTGCAACTTTTTCTGCGCGCAGGATGTACAGCGTCTTTTGGTTTTTCCTTCAATCGGCAAATGGAGTGAAACATGCTCATCGATTTTTCGTTTTTTAGATGTACGACCCGTTTGCGTACCTCTAACTACAGAAGCAGTTTTTAACCCGTCTTCAATCATTGTCTCAGCCAAAGGTAATAGAAAATCTAGAAAACTGCAACGTTCAATGCCCTTGGTTTTTTTGTATATTATCGAGGCATTCACGGCAGACATCATAACCATTCTATGGAATGATTTTATCCACCACTTGGTAGACTTTTTGTCAAATTTGTATAGTCCGCCATTTGATTCGCTCGGTCAACTCCACCCATTTTTTTGCGATAGAATGCTACCATCTCTGGACATTCTTTTTGTCCTTGCTTATTTTTTTTACTCACACACGTGATATTAGCGGCGTAATAGTTACTCAACAGCAAAACGTATTTTGTATCACGCCGCTTGACAAATAGTAGCCCGTCGTCTGTACACCTGAATTGAGATTGAGATCGGTCTAGTTTTTCTGTTAATTTTGGAATATTCTTTCTGGTAGCTATACATGTTCCGACTGCGGCATAATTTATTGTATGTAATAAAGTTACCGAAGTGAAGAAACGGTCAAAACATAACGCAACGTCAGGCTTCGTAATTGTAGTTGCGAATGCGTTGACTACTCTCTCTCCCAATGTACCTACGCTGTTTTAAATCCCGTCCAGAATAGACGTTGAAGTCATAAACATAGCCTGAATGTGAGTCGCACCAAAGCCACATCTTTATGCCTCTTTTACCAGTTTCAGTGGCATATATTGTTTCAAAGATGACCGACCTTTGAACTTCGTCATGGATTCATCAATCCTTTGAAAGCTACTATCCTGACGAGATTTTTTAAAGGTTTGCTTCAAACACTGAACTACGGTGAGGCAAAATACAATTTCGATGATAGTAGTTTGAATCTATCACGTGAAATTGACTTTTTATTATTGTGTTTCCCATTGATAGATGTCTTGAGCCATAATTTTGAATTGCTGGCAAACGGAGTGTACTTTTTTTGTAGTTTTTGTAGTTTGTCAAGACGTTCATTAGTGCATTGGGCAATGTAGATAAACAGTGACCGTGGGAAAAGTTTACAGAAAAAATCGTAAGGCTCCATATTTTCATTGAAGTAGGAAGGAATCGCACATTTTCTTGGAAGCAGGTATGCTCTTTCTAGGAATAAAATTATTGGACACTGTTGACTATATAACATTGACTTGAGTTTCGTTATTACAACTGGAATCAACTTGATCAAGATTGGTGTCTGCCATATGTTCAATATCATCCTCATTTTCATCCTCCATTTCTTCCAAATCTTTCTCCATCTTGTCAATACTATGCTCACCGTCACTATCTGGCTCCCAAAGATCACTACTACCATCAGAAAAGTCGGAAATGTCGGACGGATGATTTGCATAATGAAGCAGTTGCTCTGAGGTGAACTTTTTCTTGCGAGACATCTGAAAAAATAAAAAAATGTACTTTTGAGTTACCGGTCTGGTGGTACATAAAATCTATCTATTTTTGTAACATTCAAGACTATTGGTGCATATATGTACCAAAACAAAAAAAAGATGTTTTTCATATTTTCTTTTAATTAGATACTAATGATAACAACTGAATATGATACTTACATCACTTAGAAGTCCAATACTAGCACTTTCCTGATAAACAACAACGTTTTTATAATACTATTTGAAAAAACAAAAGCAATCATTTGCGATACACGCTAATTAACGAATAAAAACATAACGTCAAATGAAATATTATGGTAGGAGTGACCTTCAAATTGATAGATGGCGGATTGGTGCATATTTGTACCGTTTTACCAAAGAATATTTACATATTGAACAAGAAGCGACACTTACGTCAGATTCATTGATGTTCGTGGTACAAGATTCTGTAACCTTGAAACGTAATTCAGTCCTTAATGCGCATGACTACCAGCCAAAGGCGTAGTTAGAAAGTCAGTGTAATAATAAAACCATTGGCGTACAAATAATATTAATATAGTGACGCTAATAAATTGCATTTAATCAGAAAAAGAATATAAAAAAAACACCTGTTGCATTGTCATACAAAACTTATAGTAAACGCAAATGACATATGTTTAGAAATAAGGAGCGTTCATTAATGATTGAAGTGTGTTTATTAGAATAATATTCACGTTTGAATTATTAAACATTTGTAAAATTTAGCATAAATTTAAGATTTAGCCAAGCCCTCATTTTTAAGAAAAAATAAGAAACTTCCGTTCTTGCGTTATTTAAGGGGACAGTTTAGACGGACAGCAAAACATGACAAAATGTAATTCCACAAATCTTTGAAATGAAAGCAAAATATCTTAAAATTTTGACTGTTTCGTAAAGTAGACATTGTAACTAATTTTTTTGGTCCGAAAATCTCGTAATATCGATGTTTTGAAAACAGCACCAAAAACAATTCCACAAATTTTATTCCAAATTATTGAAGACGATCCAAATTATTTCACATTAAGTAGATATTCTAAGTTAGGTAATGACAAATTTTTAATCCAAAATTTCCATTCTTAATGGGAGAAATTGACTTAAGAAAAGTCGCCAAAATCATAACATTTCAGAGACTATTTTAGTAACATTTACAACTTTTTCTTTATCGATATTTTGTAGAATATACATGATTGAAGTATTAATAACCTAAATACACTATTTGTTTTCAATTGTATTCAAATTCAAACGCTTCTCAATCATTAATGAATGCACCGTACATATACATTTACAAACTCAATATTTTAATTAATTTTTTTTTTTTTTTGAGTGTCTTAATATCATTTTTTGCGTGTTTGAGGACATGAAAAATTTTAGTCCTGCAAAACAATTTAAACAAAAAGTGTAGGAAAACTGTCGCACAGTGGTACAAAAGGCAATTCTTGAAACCTAGCAACAAGTTGAGATCCACACTTGGGCAAAATTGACACATTCTCAAAATGTTCGACAAATACGGTATCCATATGCTTCACAAAATTTATAAAACTTTCAAGAAGCATCACTAAACCTCCAAAAATATCTGCAGATTTTGGTGCATAACTTTTAAAATGTGTGAACATGCTATGTTGTGTCAAATGAAAACCCTGAGCTAATCGACATTTTTCGCAACTATGAATTGTCATGCATTTTCTGTACAGATACCCACTCACGTACGTTACAGCATTTTCCATTACCAGGTCAAGTTTGCAAAAATCTGTAAATTCAAAACTGAATTTTTAGTTACTTTTTCCGGAGCCTTTAGAAACCCTTCTTGTATCATATCCGTATTTACTACATTTAATAATGCATCAAAATCTTCAGTACAATTAGCACCTTCGCTGTGTTGAAGATATTTCATAAAAAAACCTTTTTAAATGTATTAATAAAATGTTGAGGCGTTGGATTGGTACTGTGACCGCCTTATTGCTCTTACAGTACCAAAGAAATTCTCCAAACAGTCCTGATTGAGACGCTGGGTTAAGAAAAAGACCATCCTTCCGTTTTAAATCAGTCCAAAAACTTTTCAAAACATTTATGGCTATGCACCACCCTTGGAAACATTTAATTTTCTTTGTCACATTCGTACCTCTAGCATCAATAACATTAATAGATTTTATCAGTGTAAACATTTTATTCAAAAACTAATTTGGTATTCGGCCCCATAAAAGTTAAGTTGTGCTTTTTACCCCTTTGTTCTTTGCGAATTAAACATATCGAACAATTTGTCGAATTTCTTTAAAAATTCGGCTGTACCAGTAGCTTTGATAGGCATGGCACCTAAGGCAGCATAAGTAGAAATGGCCACTGCAACGGATTCACTTAAAACTTGAACAGAATATTTCACACGCATACGTTTAAAACTATTCGGATTAATATGCATCCGTTAACCTGGTTCCAACCTTAAAGACTTCTGTTTATCTGCAGTATAGAACTGTGAAATATGTTTCCACAATGCAGTTTTTCCATTGAAACTAATATCGTACTTCAATAAGTTGTTCCTTACAGATTTGGTTAAATGAGGTACATCAAACAAGTAATATTACATTCATTACAGATAAAATAAGATCGATCCTCCGACACATCCAGGGTCTTTGCAAGCTCAACAAAATTAGTTCCTTGGTCTGTAATAACAACTCTCACTGTTGCATGCGCAATTGTGTCCAATTTCAAAATGCATTCTTTAACTATATTTTGCAATGTTGTCCCTTTGCATGTAGTAGAATTAAACAAAAACCCAATGGTTGTTTAAAAGTGCTCCATATACCTCTTGCCATCAGAACCATTACACTTTGAGCTGGCAGAAAACGTTTGCCCTGTCCTCATCATGGAATCCAATGATTTCATCTTTGGATAAATTATAAAATAAAGAAGACTTGATAGACATCTCATCTATGCATAACGTACACATTCGCTCTTGGGCAGACATAATTTTCATTTTACGTTAATGGCTTCAAACACAAAATCATTTAACCCTGCAGAAAAATTGAGAGATTGTGTGCTAATAATAACTTTACCTTTTATAACTTGACGTCTGGAATGAAATCAAACTAGGCTTGTTTTGGAACAGGAATTAAATTGATAGGTTTTGCATGTGGCAGTAGGCGCTCTTTTAAATGATTTGTAAACATATCATCTTGAAATGCTTCGCAGAAACTCTTAATTTCTTATAATAAAAATAACATTCTTTACCCATTAATTCTAATTTAACCACTCCAGTACACCTATGACAAATGTAAAAAATGACACCATATTGAAAACAAAGCAATGTGTTTTATTTACCGTTCTTCGTTGGTTTTTGGAAAACGGAAAAAACTAATTCGTCCATTATGTTTGCTATCGCACCCTCTAACTGCACAATGCGGATGTTTACGAGAAGCCAATTTTTTAACACTTAAGCACAATTTCACTTTGAAACTACGATTCTTAAAATTTTATAAAATAATAACCTACAATCAAAGAATATTTACTATTCTATTTATGACAGGTCTGGCAGTTATGCGCACTGTATTCTAGGTCTTAATATTCAACTCATTGTCGCTTCTTGTTCAATATGTAAATATTCTTTGGTTTACGTGTTGAAATAAAGATACAGTTCTCGACAAACTGTCGCTGGTACATATATGTACCTTTAGTATCAAAAGGTTAAAATAAAAAGAAATAAAGATATTAATAGTGAATTATTAAAGTGGATTTTAAATACTACAATAGTTGTGTGAAGGGCGTCATTTCATAAATGTAAAATAATTGACTAGTACTATTATTTTAACACAAATTACAATTTTCTAGACGGGAAATATAAGTGATTAATTTTTTTAGAATATTATAAATTCTTTAACATTCTGTTTTTTTTATTACGCGTTGTATGAAAGACAAACAAGATATTTACCAATACATTTACTAATTTAGATTAAAACAATTTCTGTTTACAATTTAGTAATTGGGTGTATGCATTTGTGGAATGTATAGAAAAAAATCGCAAAATGTGGATAAAAATTTTTGATGTATTAGTGCCTTTATCATCAATTTCGCAATGTTTTGGTTTTTACAGTGGGGGTGCAACAAATTCAAACAAAAAAAGAAAAACAATTCGAAAGTTGCTGTTTGGAGGGCTATTTATTTTTCTAATTTTGTTTCATTTATTAAATTGCAAATTGCAGTTTGATTCAGTTCATTTTGCATTAAATTCCGTTTTATTTTTATTTGCGTATAGTGGACTTGCAGAGTATTCACGTTTAGTAGTTCACAACGAGAATCAAATGTGGGAAATAGTGGAAAACATGGTAAATCTTGACATCAAAATCAAACATATTACAAACAATAATATTTACTATTTCTCGTCCAAAAGATTTTTAAAATTTATTATGTTTGTTACTTATTTTTTATTTTTTTAAATATTGTAATTGATAGTTATATAATATGGTTTGACTCTGATAATGAATACGATTGTGGTGCGTGTGTTTATTTCTACTACGTCAGTGAATTTTTAAATGCAAATGTGGAATGTTTCATAGTATGTCTGTTGTATGAGATAAAAAAGGAGGTTGTGTTTTATTCACAGTTTTCTAAAAAACCCAAAAACATCCTGTGTTTCTAAACTTTCTATAGTGCTAATAAGAAAGATTTTGGTCAAATTAAAAATCTTAGGTAAAAAGGACTGAACACCATTTTCAATAATTTTTTTGTTATAAAATATTTGTTTGTTGGTTTTTAACATTAATTTCATTATATTGGCTAAGTATTAATTCATTCGGTGGGCAACGATTAACTGTGGGTATGATTGTTATTATAGCATATTGGCTATGTAGCAATTCAATCGAGGTTTTACTTGCTTTGTATGCATTTGCTGCATTTGAGGAAGAGGTAAGTTATATAATTATTTAATTTGTTGATTTATAAATCTTACTTTATGATTTTAAATAGAAAATTAACGTGTTTTTTGTCACTAGCAATTCTAAGAATTAATTAACTATTATAGTAATTATTAAAGTCATTAGGGTTACAATAATTTCACCATATAGTATAATAAAATCGGAAACAAATCGATATTTGCAAATTTTTATGAAATGTGTAAAAATAAAGTCTATACACATAAAATAAATTTGCCATTTATAAAAAATTTTTAAATGAAAGTGTACTTTTAAATAGTGCGTTTAATTCAAATACTTACATAAACAAACAACCATTTATATTTGATTCATACAGTAGTGACGTCAAGACCAATGGGAATCCTTTTAAGGATTATTTTAAAAGATAGTGTTTTAAAGTACATTGCAGAAATATGCTATCAGTCTTTGCTTATTTAAAAACTAAATTACGTATACAACATTTTTTTAATTTCAACATATAATGTGAGGTTTTTATAAACAAAGTAGGTGCCCAAATGTAAATTTTTCGCTACTTGTCAGATTGTTTTGATTTTGGTTTTGGAAATGGTAATCATGGTAACATCGCTCACAATCAATTTAAAATTTGAATTCAAAAGTAGGTTTTAATTCTTTTTAATTACATTTTTAAAATTAGAATAATATTAGCATTATCCTCTGGGCCACGTACAAATACAAATACAAATTTTCACGATTGTTTGTTAAACGGTAAAATATATTTAACCTCTAGCAGAACCCTCTCGTGGCGAGCCACAACCCAAAGCAAATCATTCAATAATTTTTAAAATAAAATGGTTTTAAGAGCCCTTCTTTGTAGAAGTAGGAAAACAAACAACTCAAAAGGCTGTGATTGCCGAGGCTTTGCCCTTCACATTTTGTAACTCTACAAAGAAGGGGTCATAAAAGACCATTTTATTTTTAAAATTTAATTTTGGAGGAATACTTACCTGAATCACTTAAAAATATTCTACGTAATCGAATATCAATGTGTATCAATTTTCATTACGATTAGTTATATAGTACAATAGTTAACTTGTAACAGCGCCTTGTAGTAGCGAGCTATATTAAAGCAAATTACTTCAAAATATTTTATCTGCTTAAATATTCACCAGTACCAAGTTTCATAATGTTCTGTTGAACGATATAAAAGTTGAGCTGGTGCACCGCCCTCTGGTGGCGAGCTAGAACGAACTAAATAGCACAAACACTTTCCCCATGAAAAAGTACATATACATGTACCAAATTTCATAACGATCCTCTATTGGTTTAAAAAGCCTATTAATCCCAAACAAACAAACATCCGTTTTTATATACACAGTGCAAGTAAAAAGTCCGTCATAAATTCGATAAATCAAAAAATAATTATTTTTGAAAAAATTGCAAAAACACGTCTACTTTTATTGTTATTTCGATTTTATTAAACAAAGTGATCCATAAAAAAGAAACGTAGTAGTTATAGTATATATTATTAAATTAGTTGTATAAGCAGTCTATTGTTCAACGAGATTAATTATATAATGGAACAGGATTGAACGATAGATATATATCAATTTAATACAATATTTATTTCAATTGCTTTATTATTGTAGTAAATGTAAAAAATTTCTTTGCTGAATATAGTAACTTATATAGAGTGCCCTGCTAAAATATTATTCAACGCTTTTGCGTGTAATAAAATTTTTTTATTAATAGATAACTTTATTTAGTTTTAAAACTATATAAACAAACTAAGATATTAGAAGTATTACATATTATAAAATAAAAATTTAAAAATTAATGTGATATACAGTAATATACAATAATTTACAACGCAAGATACATTTTATACTCACAGAAACAATACATTTCAAGCATACAGTTTTTTAATTCTAATTTAAAGGTTGTTATATTACAATTTTTAATTTTGTTTGGCAGCTCATTATACTTAACTAACGCTTTATAAAACAATGAATTTTTACCACTTGTTGAGTATTTAAAAGCCACTGCAAAATTGTTAGCGCCCCTTGTACTATATGAATGAATTTCGGACCCTTTCTTCAATATGTTATCAAAATAATTTGGGAAAACTCCGCACTATATTTTGTGTATGAAAATTAGAGTTTACATTTCACAATGGCTTCTAATATTAACCCAATCTAACGTAGCAAGCATAACTTCGATTTGTGTTCTTCTACCCTTATTTAGAATGATTCGCATGGCCCTATTCAGTAATATTTGTAACCTGTCATATTCTTTTGACCCTGCTAGATACAGTATGGTAGCACCAAAGTTAAAATGAGGCAATACAATTGCATTATAAATTAAAATTCTTGTTTTGATACTTAAGTAGCTACTACATCTGTAAAGAATTCCCAGTTTCTTAGAAATTTTTTTACATACATAGTCCACATGATCAACAAATTTAAGCTCATTATCGACTATTATCCCTAAATATTTAATCTTATTTACTATTTCTACAGTTTCATCTGCAATTTTAATTTTTATTTGTTTAACATTCATATCATTTATGATCCCTTTTTTCCCGATTACTAAGGCCTTGGTTTTGTTTACATTTAGTTTTAATTTGTTTAGCCAACCAGATAGACAAGTTGCTTAGGTCTTTATTAATTCGTTGAACCATTTTATCAATATCCTTACCACTAATGTATAACACCATATCGTCAGCAAATAAATGAAATTTAATATATTTGAAAGCATACTGTACGTCATTCAGGTAGATGATAAATAGTAAAGGTCCTAAGATGCTTCCTTGAGGAACTCCATTTTCTATTACGATTTCATATGACGCCACTGTGTTACATTTTACTCGTTGTTTTCTGTTTGTCAAATAACTTTCAAACCATTTAAGTACCGATCCTTCAACTCCAATACATTGTAACTTATTCAATAATCTTTTTCGGTCAATTGTTTCAAATGCCCTTTTCAAATCTATAAACACAGCTATAGTTGTAAATTCTTTGTCTCTACTAGATTGCCAATCATTCAATATAAATTGAAAAGCATTTTCACAACTATGGTTTTGTCTAAAACCAGATTGATAATCTGTTAAATAATATGTCATATTTAAAAGGACAGCAATTGGAAATAAACTACCCTTTCCAGTATTTTAGCTAATGCTGACAACATATTGACCGGTCTGAATTCTTCTGGTTTAGTTGTATTACAAATTTTTCTAATAGGTATAATTGTTGACTTTTTTAATGATTGAGGTACAGTTCCAGACAACAACGAAGTATTGATTAAGTTTAATATTGGATCACATAATTTCTCAAAACCAATTTTATATAATATAATGGGCAATTCATCTGGACTATTTTTATTACTTATACCATGTATTATTTCTATTAATTCATTTTTAGACACAGTAAAGAAATCATTAAAAATAAGTTGAGGTGCGCAGGTATAGATAAAATCTTCAGTTTTATTAGCAATTGAGTCAACAATTACTTTAATGCTATTTATAAAATATTCATTGAATTTATTAGCAATCACAGTAATATCACTTACAGGTTCATTATTAAACATGACAGATTCATAGTTTTCACTGCTTTTGTTACCTAATATATTTTTCAATGTTTTCCACAATAATCTAGGGTTTTCTTTTATTATTATCAATAGTCGTGTGAAAAAATTTTTTTTACTATGTTTAATTCTGTTAACTACCAAATTTCTGCTATTTTTGTATGCCTGCCAGTCTTCTGTAGTTTTTGTTAATCTAAATTTGTTAAATTTGCGATCCCTTTCTTTAATTAATTCCCTTACGTCTTCAGTAAATTTACCTTTAGTTTTTAAGATATACACTGGCATTACCTTATCCATTACAGTAAACAAATGAGAAATAAAGTTGTCACATCTTTCATCAATACTCAAGACATTATACTGGTATTGAAAACTCTGAAGATGCCTATTATAATGTTGAATATTTAGTTTTTTCTGAATTGAATTACGCCCCCATTATTTGCTTCACTCTCAATATTAATTTTAATTAAAGAATGCCTGTTAAAAACCGGATATTTTAAAATCTCACAATATACGTTTCTATTACTTATTACTAAATCAATTAATGATTCAGATCCTTGTGGAGAAACATGCGTATACCCCTTTAACAGTTGTTTAAAACCCCGATCATTAATTAACATTTTCAATCTATTTGCGTATGTATCACATTTATCTATATTTATGTTAAAATCGCCCAATAATAACACTGTTTCTTTACAATCAATCAAAAATTCATCAAATATATTCTGTAGATTATCCATAAACACAGCATCAGAACTATTTGGTGAGTGATACAGACATCCAATTGTACATGGGTTATTTCCAACATTGATAGATATAAACAATAACCAAAAATTCATTTCCACAACAAATTCTCTAACAACTCGATATGCTACATTTTTTCTAACATATATGACAACACCTCCCGTAAATCTACTAGAAGAATTCAGTCTTATGATTTTATATTGACTCACCTGGAGTTCATTATCTGTTATGTCATTTGTTACATGCGTTTCCGTTAAGCACAATATCTCAGGTTCTGTATTTGCTAAAAAGTTCACAAATTCATCGAAATGTTGCACCAAACTCTGGGCATTTTGTACATAAACACTCACACTCACACTACTCTCAGTTGTTTTTCTTCTTGGTTGCTATAATTCTTCACTATAGTTAATCTTCTCCCTTTCTTGTTGTACTTTTTGTTTATACACCCGACAATTTATATCATACGATAAATGATTAACTTCCAGATTCAGATTAAATTTCTCATTAGCTTTCATGCAATTTACACATTTCTGCAATTTAGTTGTACATTCACTCGTTTTGTGATTTTTACCACAATAACCACAAGTTTCCTTATTTTTACATTGATCTGCCCTATGAAAGAATCCACAGCATTTAAAGCATCTACGAACATTAACAAATTCATAAACAGAGCATACACACCAACCAATTTTAATTTTCTGTTTATAAACAAATTTATCAAACGCTTTTGATTTACTTCTACAATTGCATTATAAGATTTATATCTTTTATTTACGTTTCTCGCCTCTATATGTTAATGACTCGAATAATTACATTATCCTATTTTCCATCTCATTTTGATTAATTATAGCATTAATTAGTTGATCATTGCTTAATTGTTGTTTAATACCCACAATTTTAATTAATGGTTTTCTTTTTTTTTGGAATTTCAACGGTGTAATCCTTAAATTTATCTTGAACTTCATTTTTAAGTACATCAATTGCCTTTACACTATTACACACCACCGCTACCTTATTTTTGCCAATTTTTTCACTTCTTCAATTCCTATACCTAACTCAGCAGGTCTAATTGAGGACTGCAGTTTACTCACTATATCAGCTGTTTTGTTTTTGAATTTTCCTCACTGGCCTTAATAATCAATGTTTCTTTCATGGTTTCCATATGTGTCCTTGGGTGCACATTTGATTACGCATTCCGCCGTTTTGTTGTCCACTTTATCTTCTAATAATTTTATTTTATCTTTCAATAATACATTCTTTTCTTCCATTTCAGATAACAGCTTTTTAATAATGCATTTTCATTTTTCAAAGCATCAATTTCATTTATATTATCGTTTTTTAATCCGCTTACGGAATTTGATCTTGACCTAACCTCATTTCTGCTACAACATTCCACATTTGTCCCATCTTTTTTCTTTAAACCTGTAACCCTGCTGGCGCAACTGTTATGAAAATAATTGTTACACACTGTACACACTACATAGGCATTTTTCACATTTTTTAAACAACATTTGCAAGTTTTAACTATCTCATCATTTTGTAGCACACCTTCGTCCGCCATTACGGCACATACATTTTTGCATAAAAGTTACACTCAATTGGAAAAACATTTTTAAGTGACAACCCATATTTTTTTATTTATATTTTGAAAAAGAATTTTTTACTAACAAATGTTGACACCTTATGTTGGAAAAATGTTTGAAAAAAATTATCAAAAATTGAAAGACAAATTTGTAGTTGCATAGGAAACAATTGAAATATGACATCAAATTTGAGTTTAAAAAACTAAAGTGTCAAAAGTATAATCAAAATTCTTATAATGGCACATTAAGTGAACGAGAAAAAATTAAAATCCTCTTGATTGGTTATGGGGACAGAATGCGTACATAACTGGAAGTGTGCGATTTATTTAACAATAATCATCCAGACAGAGTACGAATAACTCAGTCGACTGTAAGCATAGTGGTACTAAATGTTCGCTTAGATATCCTCTTAGATCTGCAGGAAAATCTGCACAAGTCCACCCGAGCTGTCGCCGCAGCGTTAGCACAAATATTTCCCAATCCTGATAATCCCGATGTACCAAACTACATAATGTGGTTCCAGTAAGATGGAGCACCGCCGCACTATGCGAGAATAGTACGGAATAACCTTGAGAACATCTTTTCAAATTGCTGGATTAGTCGCAGAGGTCCATTAGAATGACTAGCTCGTTCGCCGAATATGACACCGCTTGATTTTTTTTGTGGGGCTATATCAAAAGTCAAGTGTACGTATACAAACCAACTAATTTAGAAGAACTGAAAGAGCGGATTGCAAGACTACTAAATAAATACAACCGAAATCAATAAAAATGTATTAAATGAATTTGAAGCTAGATTGTCATACTGCTAAGAAGTTGGTGGTGGTTACTTTGAGCAGTAACTATAGTTGCTTTATAATTTTAAAAGTATTAGGTTTTACTTTTTAGTTAAAATTTTTAATTTTGTATTATAATAAAATTTTGTGTTTTCAATTTTCCAAAGATGTTTGGTATATGAAGTGTCAAAATTATAATACCATCACTTTCAGTATAAAATTCTCTTTTAAAATATAAATAAAAAAATATGAGTTTTACTTTAAAAAATGTGAACTACTATGTTGATCTTTTGTAGACCATCATGTATAACCAAAAATTACAGAAAAAGAACGTCAAAAATAAAAATAAAAGTTGACGTGTTTTGCAATTCTCTCAAAAATAATTATTTTTCGATTTATCAATTTATGCGGGACTTTTTACTCACACTGTATAGATGGATTGCATATTACACGTAACGTAGCATAAATAACCAGCTATAATAACAATAATTATTATAATATAATATAATATAATATAATATAATATAATATAATATAATATAATATAATATAATATAATATAATATAATATAATATAATATAATATAATATAATATAGTCCTCAGGGGCCTGCATGCAGGTACGGGCTTAGCGAACCCGGGGCCCCGAGCTCTTCAGTGGGCCAGGGGACCACTGTCGTATCAAATCCCTTACCTTGATACTACCGTCATTAAGTTAATGGTACGACAGGGCTCTGTCAAGGTGGACGTTTTACACCCTGTATAGCTGACAGTAGCTTAAAAATGCAAAATAATGTAATGTACGTGCATAGTAATGCCTCGGATGCGTTAGAGGGTAGGGCTACCTCTAACGCGGGTTGTCAGCCCAATGTTGACGGACACGGCAAGAACATGGACGAATCTTTAGGGGCACCCGCTCCCTCAATTTCGGGTGAAGGTAAGGGTCCTTTTAAAAACCCTAACGCGAGCCAAGAAAAAGGCGGTCATACCCCGGTTCTTGGTCGTTAAGAAAGTCGACGGCGACTTCAGTAAAGACAGCCCGTTTCTGATTCAGAGACAGTTGTTTGGATTAATAGGAGAGATGAAAAGTGTAAGGAAGGTGAAGGATGGTTTGCTAATAGAAACTGTGAGTGCGGCGCAAGCCAATAAATTATTAAATGCAGGTAGATTAGGAAGTGATAAGATTGAGGTTACCCCTCATAATACCTTAAATTATAGCAAGGGAGTGATCAATTGTAAGGATCTTTTAATGTGCTCTACCGAAGAAATATGTGCAGAGCTTAAGAGCCAAGGGGTTATAGAGGTCAGAAGGATGAGAAAAAGGTAGACGGTGAGTTGCAAGACACACCGAACCATGTACTGACTTTTAATACCCCGAAGTTGCCTACCAAAATTAAAGCAGGTTACTTGGTCCTACCGGTACGTCTTTTTGTTCCAGCTCAATGAGGTGTTTCCGGTGCCAGAAATTTGGACACACAGCACAAGCGCTGTGACAACATGCAAGTGTGCATGTGTGGAAAACAGCTGCATAACGGCAAACGTTGCGACGAACCCATCGAATGTGTTAACTGCAAAGGGAATCACTTAGCCATTTCTAGAAATTGCCCTATCTTTAAACAAGAATCGGCCATTCAAGAAATTAAAGCTAAAGAAAACATTTCATATCTCGATGCGCGTAGGAAAGTTGTCTCACAAACTCCACACCAAGGTATCTCTTACGCCAAGATGGCGGAAAAGACGCCCCAACTTGATATCGCCCAATTAGTGAAAGAGCTGGTACCTACTTTAGTTACCATGCTAAAAAAAGTTTTTGTAACAAAACAGCGAGAAGAACCGCCTAAAGTTCTGCTACTACCTCCACCGGTGACGAGGTCACGAGTCAACTCGCTATCAGTCAAGGTCCTGCGTTGTCTGATGTAGGATCTGAAAAAGAAAACGTCAGGAGACGATAAATGTGAGTTATTCTTCGGAAGACGACTCCGGTAACTCGGAGGCGTCTATTACCAAGCCAAAAAGACCAAGGGGTGGCCGAAAGGTAAACCTCGGAAGAGGGCTACCTAAAGTGTGATAAAATCTGTGATAATACCTGTGATAATTGTGTTTGTAGTCCAGAGTATTTATTTATATTTATACATAGAGAGATTTATTTATTTATTTATACATTTATTTATTTATTTGTTTTGTAATAGTCCTTTAAATTATTTACAATTTATATATATAATAAATATATATATATATATATGTCCAACAAAATTATACAGTGGAACTGTCGAGGATGTAATACATAATTATTGCCACATCAAACTGTTATTACAAGAACACGATCCAGTATGTCTCGCTATACAAGAAACGCACCTAAAACCAAAACAAACTTACAATTTAAAAATTATTACATGGTAAGAAAGGACGCAATTGGTGGTGAAAGGGCACACGGAGGAGTTGCTATATTCTTGAGGCAAGATGCCATTTATAACGATCTCCAAGTACGTAGTCGTTTACAGGTTGTAGCTGTAAATATTACGGTTCCTATAAAAATAACTTTATGTAACGTTTACTTACCTGACACAAGCTGGACACTAGAGGATCTGAACCACGTTGTGGAACAGTTAAATCATCCGTTCATTTTAATAGGCGACTTTAATGCTCACAATTTATTGTGGGGATCCATTAAAACAGACTCCAGAGGACAACTGCTCGAACGCTGGTTAGAAAATGAAAAATTAATTTTTGCTAAACACAGGATCAAAGACGAGTTTTAACACAAAATCGAATACGTTTTCGGCAATTGACCTATCTATAGCCTCTAGTAGATTACTAACCAGAGTAACGTGGAAGGTTGAAGAAGATCTTTGGAATAGTGATCATTTTCCAATCGTTATCGAATTTGACATTCCAAAAATCACAAACGCGGTCCCCATCCGATGGAACACAAAAAAAGCAGATTGGGAAAAGTTTTGTAAAAATTTAGTTTGCCCATTAGATGTTTCAGTAGAAAACGTTACGAACAACATTATCTTAGCTGCAACAAAAAGTATACCTAAATCTGGAGGTAAACCTATAAAGAAACTAGTGCCGTGGTTCAATGAAGAAGTTAAGAATGCTATAAAGATAAAAAACAAGCGTTCAATAAGTATAAAAGTATCTCACAACTGAAAAATCTAATCGTATTCAAAAGCCAGAGCAAATGCCAGAAAATGTATTCTCGAAAGAAAAAGAAACAGTTGGAACACCTATACCTCGACAATAACACGCAACGAACCTATGTCTATTGTGTGGAAAAAGTAAGAGCTGTGACGGGATATAATCCTCCAAGTTTAATTAACGCGTTAGAGACAGATTCGAGACATATAGAACAAAACACCACAATTATAGCTAACATGATGGCTAACTATTTTGAGAGTGTGAGTAAGACGACCAATTATAGCACAAAATTTCTCCAAAATAAAGACCTAAGAGAAGAAGTTACATTAGACTTTAATACTGAAAACAGCTATTACTATAACTTACCGTTTAGCTTGTTGGAACTTGAAGAGGCCCTCAACAAATCCAAAGTCAGCGCTCCTGGTCCAGACACGATATCCAACGATATGCTCAAGAATTTAATACCTGAAATGAAAAACATTTTATTAAAATTATATAATAAACTGTGGGAAGAGAATACTTATCCTGATTCCTGGAAAGAGGCAACGGTTATCCCAATTCTAAAACCGAACAAATCTAAACTATCGCCCTCTAGTTTTCGTCCCATTAGTCTTACATGTTGCATGGGCAAAATATTTGAGAGAATGGTGAACAAAAGGCTTCAAATTTTTCTAGAAGAAAATAATCTATTAGTGAAACAACAGGCAGGTTATAGAAAAAGAGATCGACCGCTGACCACTTGGTACTTTTGGAACATCACATTCAAGAAACTTTCAGAAAGCGTGAACACCTAGTCGCAGTGTTCTTTGACATAAAAGGAGCGTTCGATATGACTTGGAGGTACGGAATACTCGAAAAGATGCATAAATTTGGTTTGGAGGAAAACTTCCGTTATTTGTCAAATCCTTCCTCACTGATAGACGCTTTAGACTAAGAAATGGCGATAACTATTCTAGTGTAAGAACGTTAGAAAACGGTGTTCCACAAGGATCTACGCTCAGCTGCACCTTGTTTGCAATAGCAATCAATGATATAGCCATGAAAATCGATACGAAAGTGCGGTACTGCCTGTATGTAGATGACTTGGCCATATTTAGTAGCGGCAAGGTAGTCGGACAAATTACAAGACGATTACAGACAGCAATAAACCAAATTATCAACAATAGTGAAGAAATAGGGTATGTATTTTCTCAAGAAAAAACCAAATGTGTTCACTTTTGTCGATTAAGAAAACCGCACTACGATCCCTTACTTTACTTAGGAGATAGGGCAATAGAATGTGTAAACGTCGTTAAATTCTTGGGTCTGATGTTTGACTGTAAACTTAACTGGCGAGAACATATAAATTCAGTGGTGCGTAAGTGTAAAAAGCGCTTAACGTCATAAAAGTACTAAGCAGCACTAAATGGGGCGCAGATCCAAAGTCTTTGCTGAATATATATAAAGCCGTCGTTCTATCAAAAATCGATTACGGATGTGCAGCATATTCTTCGGCAAGAAATACGCAACTGATGATGCTCGATAAGATCCATTGCATGAGCATTCGATATTGTTTAGGTGCGTTCCCTACTACTCCCTCGGCAAAGTTTGTACTGCGAATCTGGAATGATCCCCTACAATATAGAAGGAAAGTACTAATTAACTCTTACATTACGAACGTAAAGTGTAATTCCAGAAACCCAAATTCTAAATTTCTTTTTCTACCTATGAGGATTATGCCAAAAACCAACAATAACCAGACCTCTGGCAGTTAGATACTCTGAATACCTGGTAAAAATCGGACAAAAATTTCCCAAGCAAATTGTGGAAACTCGTATAAATGATGAGACACCAACAAAATCAGAATTTAAAAATATCGTGAAAGAAAAGATAATGACAGAATGGCAAAGAGAGTGGAGTACTGCGGTTACGTTGCTTAGGCAAATTGAACCCGAGGTGAAAAATACATACACTTTTATAAACTTACCAAGGCCAGATATTGTGCGTGCTTTCCGGTTACGTTCAGGACATACTAGACTAACACATAGCTATATCTTAAGTGGAGATCCGAAGCCGATGTGTTCTTTATGCAATGTAGAATTAACCGTTGTGCATATCGTTGAAACTTGTCAGATGTACGAACCACAACGTCAGGAGTACGAATTGCGAGGTGTTGCAGCTGTGGAATGTCTGAAAAAGAAAAGATTTTATCTACAATAAGATTCTTAAAAAAGGTGGAAATATTTGAAAAAATATAGTAATTTTAAACTTACCTGATGGAATATAAGCTTACCTGTTGATATAAGTGCAAAGCTAATGGCCCTGGTAGCCGATGCTTTAAAACAAAAAAAAAAAAAAAAATATATAATATAATATAATATAATATAATATAATATAATATAATATAATATAATATAATATAATATAATATAATATAATATAATATAATATAATATAATATAGTATAATATAATATAATAAAATATAATATAAAATTATATAATATAATATAGTCATATTCAGCTGACCTTAAATTTGATAATAATAAATGTGACTTCTTTTCAAATCAAAAAAATGTGCAGTAAAGTTCCGTAAAAAAATTACCTTCCTACCAACTTCCTCTTCAGAAATATACATATTAGTAAGGTCAACCAATACCTGCAAAACAGTTTCACTATTATCTTGGTTTAAAGAAACTAGGCAGAGCTTCTGCAACGAAAAGGGTTGTACCTGTGGAAGGTGTGTTTAAATATTGTATTTTTGATTAATTCTGCACTAATTCCTAAATGCTTATTAAGGCTGTTTAATCACTCAGGACAATTTCAGATTTCTAGTAGGCGGTTCACTATTTTTATTTCTTGTTTCATAAACAGCTATTTGTTGTTTTTCTGTTTCTAAAACTGATTAAAATGCACGTCATGTACAAAAAAATTTGACATCAACAATTCAACAATAAATTATTTATCTATTAATATTAATCGGCTTCCAAGTCTAGCCTGTTGCGCTCAGAAAAATTCGCCCGCGAGTACACTCATGAAATTTAAAACTTGGACACCACAATTTCTGTAAACAAAAGTTTGCACATTGTGAAGCGGGCTTAAGGGTATCATTTACAATTCTAACAGCAGGTAGTCTCAGCAGGGGTTATCTTATAGAAGGACTGTAGAATGAATCATTACACTAAGCACGTTTTAGAAAATAGGTAATTTACGTTGCTTACTTAATTTTTTCTTTAAAGAATATATTTGAAGGTATCGCTAATTAAACACCATAGCTCGATTAATTATCGAATCAAAATTTTGTTTAGGAAATGTTTACAAAATAAAATTAGAAATAATTTTGATTTAAAAACGTCTACAAGCAATAACTTTTAAATTAAATCAAAAAACTAAACATGGTTATTTGGGTTGACTGATTATTACTTATTTTTAAATAAATCTAACCTACTAATTATTGTAAGTTATTAAAAAAAATCATTAAACTCTCTATTCATAATATTTAGTCCTTACAAAATGTATATTTTATGACGTTTCATTTTTTTCTGTAGTTAATATAAAAAGTGAAAATAAAAACTAAGGCAATTCTTATTGTCAACGTATATATTTAGTTTTTTGACAAGAATTTATTACATAATTATAATTAAGATACCAAGTTATAGTTTAAAATTAAATGAAATATTTTTTTTAAATAAAGGTATTACTATATAAATAAATATAAGAAATCAATAATGGGTGTGACCTCCATTATTATTGATACATTCTTGGAGGCGTCTGCTCATTGACGCTATCAAGGTATCAATATAATTAATATTAATCGTTTCCCATGCGGTATCAATGGCTGCAATTAGTGCATTACGGTTTACTGGTATAAAATTTGGCCCTTGTTGTCTTCGGATAACAGCAAGTATTCGAGCCCAAACATTTTCGATAATGTTAAAATCTGGGGCTTTTGCTGGCCAGGGTAACAGCTCCAAGTTATTTTTTCGTATCCAATTGCGCACAACCCGCGAAGTATGAATAGGGGCGTTGTCCTTTAACAACAAAAATACATTATGAAAATGTTAATTCAACAGATCCCGAACTATTTTTGGAGAAAGTATAGTGAAATAAGAATACTTACTTGTTGGAAAATATAATCTTCGTCTGGATAAAACACTTCGACTGAAGGTTTCATAATAGTTTCCAAAATATCTAAATACGCAGCAGAATCAAGACGTCCATCGATAGCCCAACAAACTCCTGGACCCCGCGCGCTAACCCAACCCCACACATTCACAGAAAAATAACCACTTCGTTTTTAGGACATATGTGATTATTTTCGTAACGAGTTCCTTCCATTCTAAAAACTTTTAGTGGTCCATCGTTGCGGCTATTGAACGTTTTTTCGTCGCTAAAAATCACTCGATTCCAAAATTCCAAAGGTTCGTTCACATATCGCCTTGCAAATTCCAGACGACGTCTCATATTTTCGTCACTGAGAACTTCTTTCGCAGCAGCATTATACTTTTTTATTCCCATCTCCTTTAATCCTTTTTGTGCAGTTATACGGCATCCGGGAAAATGTGTATCTGCTATAGCCCTGGAGTATGTAGCAAATGGTTGTTCTGTTACGTAATGAAACAACTCGAGATCTTGAGCACGTGTAGATACTTTAGGTCTACCACTTCCGATGGCTCTTTCCAAAGTGTGTTCAAGATTCCATTTTACTCGGTAATGCCCTACGGTGCTTTTTGGTATATCTAACATACGTGAAATTTCACGCACGCTACGGCCCGCCGCTAATTCCGAAACAATCCGCGCTTTCAAATCAGCACCGAGATGAGGTGGCATTTTCACAACACTTGAAATTTTAAACTAAAATGGAATTTACATTTCTTACTTTATTTATTGGTTTACACTACCCCTTCTCAAACAGTAGGTAATTGTTTATTTATTACATACTTCTAATGACCAATGTAACAACCCTTAGAGCAATATGACTCAAAGGAAGTAAATTAAACAAGCAAGGATATTCTATTGTTATTGAAACTTATTCATAAAGTAAAAGCCATTTCCTTATAATGCTAATGGACAGGATTTTCTTTTAAGTATTAAGATTACAATAGAGGACTTATAAACTTTCGAAAATATCTAATTATAAATATTTACACTGCAATTGCGCTTTTTCCTTAATAATTTCTTAGCAATAACATACACGTTCTTGGTTTTTAAGTTGTCATAAATTTGATATGATATAAATTTGTGTTTCTAATATTACATCACAAACTAATCTTTATTCGCCAAAAAATTGTTGCTTAAGTTGTAAAGCTTCGTACACACCTGAACAACAAACCGAGCAACAAACATAACAACGAACCGAAAGTCAAACAGAACGACAAACGATCTTTTATGATTTCCACAATCCGAACAACAAACGGAACGTTTGTGCTGTTCCCATAATTATTTTCAGTAGTTTTCAGTTCATATATATTTATTATTGAGAAGAGAAAATTGCGGAAAACAAGAAGATAGTGCCAACCAAATTTTTACGCACAAAGAAGAGTAAAAAATTATAATTTACTTCGTTTTTTTTTTATTTTGGAAATTTCCCGCCCAAATGATGCTAATAGGGACATCATTTTTTCTTGCATTCTTAAACACTGATTAATTTAAAACATTTTTCTTCTGTCAACTCCATAATATTACCTAAAACACAACAAACCCACAAAAGGGAGGACAAAAAATAAATAATTTAATTCTCCCGCATAAGTTTGTTCGCCGTTTTGTTTAGATTCGTCCAAACCTGCAAACGCATTCGCGCGCATTTTCTTTGATGTCGGAGAAAAAACCGACAAGTTGCGGGAACGCCGCAAACCGTTCGTGGAACAATCAGGACTTGCGAATCTGTTCTAAAATTCGTACGTAGCACCGTCCAAATTAATGTTCCGATTGCCGTTCGGTTCGTTGTTCTGTTTGTTCCTCGGTTTGTTGTTCAGGTGTGTACGAAGCTTTACAATAAGCATATTAATATGAACTATATCTTATGAAAGGAGAGTTATGTAACTATAATTAACGACTTAACGTTACGTTAGTAGATTCCATTTACTATTTACACATATTTTCTTGGAACATTCGATAATTAACTATCGGGATATGATGACCCTATACTTCGCAGGTTGTGCGCAACTGGATACAAGCAAATAACTTGGAGCTGTTACCCTGGCCAGCAAAAAGCCCAGATTTTAACATTATCGAAAATGTTTGGGCTCGAATACTTGCTGTTATCCGAAGACAACAAGGGCCAAATTTTATACCAGTAAACCGTAATGCACTAATTGCAGCCATTGATACCGCATGGGAAACGATTAATATTAATTATATTGATACCTTGATAGCGTCAATGAGCAGACGCCTCCAAGAATGTATCAATAATAATGGAGGTCACACCCATTATTGATTTCTTATATTTATTTATATAGTAATACCTTTATTTAAAAAAAAAGTTTTCATTTAATTTTAAACTATAACTTGGTATCTTAATTATAATTATGTAATAAATTCTTGTCAAAAAACTAAATATATACGTTGACAATAAGAATTGCCTTAGTTTTTATTTTCACTTTTATATTAACTACAGAAAAAAATGAAACGTCATAAAATATACATTTTGTAAGGACTAAATATTATGAATAGAGAGTTTAATGATTTTTTTAATAACTTACAATAATTAGTAGGTTAGATTTATTTAAAAATAAGTAATAATCAGTCAACCCAAATAACCATGTTTAGTTTTTGATTTAATTTAAAAGTTATTGCTTGTAGACGTTTTTAAATCAAAATTATTTCTAATTTTATTTTGTAAACATTTCCTAAACAAAATTTTGATTCGATAATTAATCGAGCTATGGTGTTTAATTAGCGATACCTTCAAATATATTCTTTAAAGAAAAAATTAAGTAAGCAACGTAAATTACCTATTTTCTAAAACGTGCTTAGTGTAATGATTCATTCTACAGTCCTTCTATAAGATAACCCCTGCTGAGACTACCTGCTGTTAGAATTGTAAATGATACCCTTAAGCCCGCTTCACAATGTGCAAACTTTTGTTTACAGAAATTGTGGTGTCCAAGTTTTAAATTTCATGAGTGTACATTCATTTCACAATTTTTTCAGTATTTATCGTTTACTTAATGTTAATTTTTCTCATTGATTTTTAAGTAAAAATTAAAAAAAGTAGGGTTGTTAGAAAATTATTATCTATGTCGCGCAGGAGTCGAAATTTGGGCTTATAAAGAAATCCATTTTCTATTATTTTACGTTTTAATTAAATTAATTACAACGAAGACGAAAATAAAAAAAAATAGCTCCTGCACCACATAAATAATAATGTTAGCTATATGTTTGTGCAAAATCAGGAAAACATTTCTAAAAATAAGCGAGATAAATTTACATAAATTTTATAGCTCCCTGAGAGAACAACCTTAATATAAAATCAAACTATATTTTTGTTTGGGCTAGTGTACATAAGGTGTAGAACTCATTATCCGCATAATTCTACAATGTTAAATTATTATTTACGATTTTATTATTTCAAAAAATACTGTGATATTAAATTGCTCTGTAAGCTGTATCCTGAGATTACAGAAAAAAAACACACATTCTTGAGAATGTCTGCACTAAATCTGGTTTTGACTGTGAAGCTGAACAAAAATATGTACTTGTGTTAGTCTGACTACTTATTATTCGTTTTAAAAAAATGTTTTTTGTTGATGTACAACTTTAATCAAAAGGTTCCACTTAAAGCTTTTCTTAACTATTTGTGACTTCTCATCTCCAACATTCACGCTGAGATCTTCCAAAGTTTGTAGTTGATGATTATTGGGTCCATTCGGACTCGATTAAACTAGTTACGTCAGTTTTTTCTTGAGATAGATTTTGTTGTTATTGATGGAAAATTTTATACTGAAGAAGAGGTAAGAAAACAATTTGTACTTGATCATGATGAGGATGTAAGTGATGTTTTTCAATGATGTTTCTGATCATGATTACAAAGAGGAATATAATCTTAAACCAGAAAATATTAAAAATCAGGATGGCATTGATCTTGATACAAACATTTACGTTGCATCATCTGGTAATATAGATGATATTCCTTCAACTATAGCTTAACAGAACTATTGCATGTAACACAAGTAAGGGTTACGTATATGGTAATAATAGATACAAATGATCAAAAAATCTTTATGCAGTTGGTTGTACCGAAGCTAATAATATCATTGTGCATCTGCCTTGCAGTATGCAACGAATGTTGCTCAAAACAAACAAATGGAACATTGGTCGCTTTTTATAACTGATGTTTTGATAGATATAATATAAATATAATATAATATAAATTTCTTAAAAATAATAACCTGTACTAAAACCAAAAATTTGACTTTGTTATTGTTAACATATAATTTTTTCTTGTATAAAGTTATCTATACTAGCATTCATATCTTTTAATTCATTGTACGTGTGTATTTCAGTCTGTTTGTTGATATACATTAAATGTTATTTATTTTGTACCGTTTTCCGTATTTTTTTAACGACAACCTTTTTTGGTGGAGTATATTTAAGTTTTTATTCTGGACTAAAGAGGAACTATTAATGAGTCATTGTTAGTACACCAATCCACTTAGGTAATGTGTTCTATCTCTAGTCAAATATTTTTCCACGACATACTTAGAAAAGGAACGCTTTTCTTCTCTACATATAAGGAGGAAAAATTAATTTTTCCTTACTAACAAAGAAAATAATGTTGTGTTACAAAAATGCCTCTTTAAAAAATGTAAAATGTGTCATTAAAACTATATGCGCCTAGTACTTGGTTAAACAATTTAATTTAGTATTGAAACAGGTTTATTTAATTTAATATCTTATATTTCGACTTTTAAAAATTGATACCCTACATTTATTAGTTAGAATTACGCGGCTGCGCTATAACAGATTGAGACCACAACGATACTACAGAATACTGTACCGAAACTATTGGGACTCACGTATTATCAACTTTTGCTTTTACGTACGAAATTCTGTAACAATAAGTTACGTTTGTTACGGTAATTAATCTCCGGCACAAACCGCTTTGCGGATATGGATTTTGTTCGACGCTGCTAGATGGCTCGCGAAGGTAGTCCGGTACGTAGTTCGTGTTACGCCCGTCTTTTTCCGGTAAAATTTCTAAGATGGTGGGACGCATATATCGGGTTATAATTTCGCTAGGTAAGAAATCCGTTTGTTTCATCCTTAATTAAGGGTTGTTATTTGTAGGTCGTCGCCTTTTCTGAAGTATAGATTATCTCTGTTAATTTTGATTTTGTCTATTTTAGATCTAAGATATCCTCTACGTTACCATTTAAAGGTATTATCTAAATTACCATTGAATCTACCAGCTGAAGGGCTATCGAATTATCACCATCCAATTATACACTAGGGGAGATCACCCGACTCTTTGGGGGGAAAAGAAAAACTCATTTCTCGCTGACTAGATATGCAAGTGTTTTGTCTACGACCAACTTAATAATTGCTCAAAGTACCGTTTTACTACTTTATAATTTAATTATGTTTTGAACGCTAATAGTATATTACATACCGAGGCAGAAAGTTTTATATTCCCGTCGAGAGAATTATAGTTTACCGGGAGAGGCGCAGCCTCGAGGTAAACTATCTTCTCGAACTCGGGAATAGAACTTTGCCGAGGTTTGTATACTATTTTATTCACAATCATTAATTTTTTTCAAAAATCTTAAAAAAAAATTAATTATTGTTACTTATCATAATGCCATGACTTGACATCAATTTTTAAAAAAAGCAGGCGATGGAAACAGCCATATTGTAATGCAATCAAATTTTATTTGTCGCGTTATTTTAATAATGTCTGAATCAAGCGAATTTATACATTGTACTCTCCAGGAATTACGCGAAGCGGCGAAAGCGGGAAAAAGCTTGCTTCCAGAAAAAAGTAAGGAGAGATATGAATTAGTTTATCGTATGTTTAAAGATTGGTGCAAGAATAAAACAGTACATAACGTTTCGGAAAATGTCGTGCTAGCGTACTTTGGGGGAGTTAGCTAAAGTTAAAAAACCTTCTACTTTATGGGCGACTTACTCTATGTTGCGAAAAACATTAAATATAAACGAAAATATTGATCTGTCGCGATTTTCAAAACTACAGGCGTATTTAAAAAAACAAAACGTTGGATACTTAGCTAAAAAATCGAGCGTCTTCACAGCTACTGATATTAATACATTTTAAATGACGCACCAAAAGAATTTCTTCCACAAAAGTAACTTTCATTTATTGAATGCAACTACATGCTAATATATAAATTTTAGGTTGCTCTAATAATTGGTGTATCTGGTGCTTGTCGCAGTGATGAGTTTACAAATGAAGGTTACAGACATCAGTTTCTAGAAGATAAAGTTTGTATTACGATTCCGAATACTAAAACCTATCAACCTCGTTCATTTGTTCTTACCAATCCTCAATGGATTGCAATGTTAGTCGAATACATTGGTCTTCGAGAAAATGTTATAAATGAGAAGTTGTTTATGCAGCTGCGATTTGGCAAAACTACAAACAACCATATGGTATGACGTCGTCGGTAGTGAATAGCGCATGTACGCTCTTGCCACGCTGGTTTAAAGAAATAGTTTAAACTAGAGAAAATTAAGAATTTAAATTGGAATCAAGGAAATACAATTAAATAAACAGGCAAAGTAACATTTATAAACATATATATAAACTCAAAATTGTAGATAAAAAAGTAAATTGGAAAAAATTAAGCTGACCTACTTTATCCGTAATACGTGTATACAACAATAGCAAGGTTGGTTGCATACAAATAGGAGAAATTTATTTAATGAATGCAAACAAATACCGAGTCAGAGGGTCTAGTACGGGTTCGATTGAAGAATTTTTGAAGAGGAAAAGAACGCCAAACCAAACCGAAAAACAACCGGAAGAGGAAAGCTCACAAGAGGTATTTAAAAGAGTAAAGTAACTCAAAGATCGCCCATAAAACTAAGCAAACCAAAAATAACAACCGAAAACCAAACAGACATGGAAAACGTAATAGCCGCTATTAGGGAACTGAGAAAAGATGTTCAGGAGATGAGAGAAGAGTTTAAAAATGAGATTACTAAGTTAAGAGAGGAAGTAAGAGACCTAAAACAAGAAATGAGTCATAAAGAAAAACAATGGGATGCAGAAAGAAAAATGTTAAAAGAACGGATTCTAGAAATCGAAGAAAGTTTAGAGAAAAAGATAGAGAAGCCCGAAAGGATAATATAGTTATTAAAAATGTCGAATGGAAAGAAGAAGGACTAAATCAGCATTTAGAACAGGTTCTAGAATCGTACATAGGCGTAAAAGTAAAGATAGATAATGCATTACCTATAAGGAAAGAAGGAGAAAAAAGCATAGTGGTAGCGAAAATGGGGTCGTTTAAAGACAAACTATTAGTTTTAAAAAATAAATACAAATTAAGGGAAAAACCGATTTTCATAGACAGCGATTTAACAAAAAAGGAACAGCAGATCCAGGCGGTAATCAGAAAAAAGGCAAGAGAAGAGAAGGAAAAGGGAAATACTGTAAAATAGGCTATAAAACTCTAACGATAAATGGAATAAAATACGAAGCAACGAAGGAAGGGAATTTAGCAGCAAAAAACTAACAGAGGAAAACAAATGGGTGGGTAATTCGGAAACGGACACGGCAACGAACAATAATATGCAAATTTAACAAACTAGAGGGTAAAATATGGAAAATAGCAACATGGAATATTAATAGCATAAATGGAAAAGAAATAGAATTAGAGGAAGAATTCGAAAAAACGGGGGTAGATATATTAGGAATGACGGAAACAAAAAAAAGGGAAAAGGCTTAGGAAAACTTAAAAACGGCAATATAATATACACAGCGAGTAGAAAAAGAAACAAGAGCAGCAGCAGGAGTAGGATGCATAATTAGGAAAGAATTAGATGATCAAATTAAAAACTGGGAAGCGTATAATGAGCGCATATTGTCAGTAGAATTCTTAGAAAACGTAACAAAGATTAACAAGACAGTAGTGGTGATATACGGACCAAATGAAGACGACAAGAAAGAGAACAAAGATAAATTCTGGAACGATCTAACAGAAATAATAGGACAAGCAAAGGGAAAATTATATATTATAGGAGACTTTAATAGCAGAGTGGGTAAAACCGATGAGAAATATAAAGCGGTACTGGGAAAGTATGGAGAAGTAAATAGAAACAATAACGGAAGAAGAATGTTAGACTTTTGCATTGTAAATGATTTAATAATATCAAATACATTATTTGCACATAAAGAAATTCACAAATTTACAAGAGAGATGAGAAGCAGAAACGAAAAATCATTAATTGACTACATACTAATAGAAAGAAAAAATCGAAGGATGATAATGGATTCTAGAGTGAAAAGAGGTTCAGAAATTGGCAGCGATCACTATATGGTAGTGGCTAAAATTAGAGAAAGTATACAAGAGAAGAAACAGAAGGCTAATAAAGAAAATAACGAATTGGTACAGTTTGAATCAATCAAACATTATAAACTAAGAGATAGGGAAGTAGCCGATAAATATGAAGAAACTATAAGCAAGAAACTTGAAGGATATGAAAAGGAAATTAAAGAAAGAAACGTGGAAAACAGTTGGGAATACTGCAAAAACATAATAATAACTACAGCCGAAGAAATATGCGGGATAGCACGGAAAATAAATAACAAAAACAAACATCATGGTGGACAGAAGAAATTAAGACACAAATTAAGAAAAAGAAAGAAACATGGAGAAGTTACTTATCGGACAAGACAGGAGAAAAATACAGAAGATACAAGAAAGAACGAGAAACGACTAAACAAATGATCAAAATCGCGAAACAAGAGCAATGGAAAACATTTGGAGAAAAAATGGAAAAAGACTCAAAAGGAAACCAAAAACTCTTTTATAAAACAATGAAATCGTTAAGAAAAGAGAACGCACTGAACACAAAAAACAATAAAAAGCAAAGGCGGAAAAATTATAACAGAAGACGAAAAGATAATGGAATGATGGAAAGAACATTTTGAAGAATTACTAAATAATACACAAATAGAAAAAGAAATGAAAATCGACAAGCTAGAAAAGAGAGAAACAGAAGAACAACCAATAAGAATGGAAGAACTTGAAGAAGTAATAAAAGAGCTAAAATACGGGAAAGCCCCTGGATGCGACAGAATAACGGCAGAAATGATAAAGAATATAGGACAACGGGGAAGAGATGCACTATTAAGCATATACAACACAGTGTGGAGAGAAGAAGAAATACCAGTGGAGTGGACTACATCGCTAATCGTACCAATACACAAAAAGGAGATGTAAAAGAATGTAATAACTATAGAGGAATAACTTTACTCAATATATGTATGAAAATTTTAGAAAAATAATAGAAAAAGAATCAGGAAGGTAATCGAAGAGACAATGGAAGAAGAACAAAGTGGATTCAGACGAGGACGAAGCGCACAGGATCACATATTCACAATAAAACAAATCACCGAAAAGCACGAAAAGAAAAACGGATGATTTATTTGGCATTCTTGGATTTAGAAAAAGCATTCGATTCGGTACCCAGAAACGCAATATGGAGACTAATGAAAGAAAGACATGTAAATACAAAACTTATAAGACTAACTCAAGCAATATACAAACATAACCGGAACGCAATTATAAGGGACAACAAAATATCGGAAACGTTTAGAACAAATATGGGATTAAGACAAGGGGGTAGTCTAAGCCCACTGCTTTTATACTATTCATGGATGAAATAATTAAAAATTGTAAAAAGAAAACAAAAAGATGACAATTGGATATCTGAATTTACAAAGAATTAATGTATCTGAAGGATTATACGCGGATGATGTGGTACTGATTGCGGAAAATGAAAAAATTTACAAACAAATTTAAATATATGGAATTCAGTTTTGAAAGAGAACAGAATGAAGGTTAATAAAAGTAAAACAAAAGTAATGGTAATTGGAGAAGAAAATGTGAAAACGAAGATAGAGATTGACGGAGAAAGAATTGAACAAGTGGATCACTTTCAATATCTTGGAGAAATTCTGGACGAGAAAGGATCACAGGAAGCAAATATTAATAATAGAATTAAGAAGGCAAATGGGTTGTTTTACGCACTAAAAACAAAATTTTTAAATAAGAGAGAAGTATCGATCGAAACCAAAACAAAATATTTAAAACCATTTATAGACCAATACTAACTTACGGCAGCGAGTCATGGGTACTCACAGAGCAAGAGAAAAGCAAAAATACAAGCAACCGAAATGAGATACTTACGAAAAATAAAAGGTATAACGAGAAGAGATAGAATAAGAAACACAGACATAAGAAAGGAACTGGAGGTAGAAAGCATACTAACACACATAGAGAAGAAGCAACTGTCGTGGTGGGGTCACCTAGTCAGAATCAACGACAAAACACCAGTAAAACAAATTTGGAAGACAAGAATAATGAAAAATAGAAAAAGAGGAAGACCAAGAAAAACATGGAATGGGGAAGTAGGAAGAATACTAGAAGAAAAAGGAAAACATGGAGAGAAGCAGAAGAGATGGCATACAACAAGAAGGAATGGAAGAAATTTAT
Source organism: Abscondita cerata (assembly GCA_030710515.1). Classification (NCBI taxonomy): domain Eukaryota; kingdom Metazoa; phylum Arthropoda; class Insecta; order Coleoptera; family Lampyridae; genus Abscondita; species Abscondita cerata. Next base: position 385,991 of record JALBCR010000986.1, read on the forward strand.
AAACGTAGAATAGAAATTAATCTAATAAAATGTAAATAATTGTACAATCCGACACCGAAAGGTAGAAGGATTTTCTGATAATATATATATATATATATACAAAACAACCATTTGGGCATAATTCTATTGGATCATTTCCTAAAAAAATTGCAGCTCACCTAAAAAATTAAATAATATAGAAGCATATGGGGCATTGTTTTCGTAGAACGGCTGCTACACTACTTGCCGATAATGGTGGAGACGTGATACAATTAAAGAGGCTGGGAGGGTGGAAGTCTAGTGCGGTGGCTGAAAGCTATGTTGACAAATCGTTAGATGGACAAATTCAAGTAGCACAAATGTTATCTACGCAACGTACCTCAACTTGCACCAATCCCCCCATTATCACAGCAGGAGACATATACAACAAATCTTTTCTCACTGTCACAACCGGGGCCTTCTACTTCATCCAGTGTTGATTCACAGTCGGCACACTTTAATATAACAAAGGAGGAAATGAAAGGATGTTTAAATGTGAACATAAACACTTACGGTAATTCTAATGTAACTATTAATTTTTCAAAATAAGATAATTTGTGTTTTATTATACCGCTTATCTTGCTCTATTTCCATTTGCGTTTGTAATCGAGACTATGACTACCTCAACAATAAGATAGCCCTATAATCGAGGTTAGGTATACACTCCCTGGGTGTAAACAAACCTTGCAATTTTATGGAAGTAAGTAATTAAAAGATTTATGTGCTTATTTATTTAAGCAAATGGTTCCATAATATCATTAGTAATTACGTCTTAATTTAAATTGCTGTGGTGTCAAAACAATGTGTATATTAGTTGTTTGTCGTGGTAAATCATGAGTTACTCTGTTGAAACTACGGATAGCAGTAGTTGAATGACCCTCTTGAACAGATCTATAATTAGTAGTAACTAATGCAAATTCACACATAAACCTTCAAACATCTCATCTCCACTAAGCTTATGTTATGGTCACTTTCATGATCGTATAACCGTCTCTTCATGCTTTTCCTTTTTCGTTCGTACCAATCTAAACTTGAAACAGAATATTGTTTGTCATATCACAAATACAGAGTTAGGATCCAACTATTATTTAACTTATCTGTAAGTTCATCGGATGTTCCTATGATCGTATAAACCAAATACTATATTTTCCATTCGGTGATCCTAATAATTAACTGATATAAAATGTTTAAAACATACAAAAGCATTCTTCTGCTTGCATTCATGAAAATTTTTCCTTTAATGGCGTTTAGCTATTTCTCTCTCCGATCTGTGATGATGCAGTCAAATGGGGTTGATAATCGCTGATGTTTATAGTAAAATCACTGGAATGCGAAAAAACCGTACTTATACTTTTCCTTAAAACTTTATACACAACTGAGTACTTCCACAATTAACAATATAACAAAACCAAGATATTTTAAATCGATTTCTAAAGCCATACGACGAACTTAAGGTGTATTTTATGGTTATGTTTTTAATTGTGTTTACATTTTTAGTATACTTCACAAGCGCTCGAGTGGCGTTTTAAAGAATTAGTAACCGGTCAGTAATAATTATTCCTGGCTAGCTGGTAAAAATTTTGAACACCAATTGTGTAATCGCCTATTTCCCAACTTTTCACATGCAGTGTAATTGGCATATTACAATATGATTGTGAATAAAATTAATTATTTACGCAAAGCGCTTTGTCTTCTTTGAATTTTTGTGCGCTTTTATGTTAAGATTATTTGTGTGTGCTGTTTGTTAAAATCCAAGATTTAAATAAAATTACACACCTGTTATTTTGTTATCGTATTCGGTTTCTTTATTTAAGTGCCTCACCTAACGAATTTTGCTTATCAACAGTATTTGTTCTGCTTGATAATTATTCGTCTCAAATTGGACGTTCAACTAATTGGCGCCTTGCTCATCCATTCGTGATTCAAATTTTCGGGCACGAAATTCGTGGTGTGCAAAACAAATATTGTTGAATGTTCGATACGGTTAAGAGGGTAACCTCGAGCGGCTATTATACTCTTATTCTCTGGACCTGCAACGTTCACCAAATAATCTAGTTAACCGGGAAGCCGTTTGAGAAAATTACCATCATTTCGTAATCTCTACTTATATACAGCGCGGTTCTTAATTAAAGTAATGGTCGCTAATTAATCTTTTTTTTTGTACGGAAAATTTTTCCTGCTCGTCACAAGTTTACAATAAATATTACTTCTTTCATTAAGTTGGTTTTTGGGGAATGTCGAAAAAAAAAGTTATGCTAACACATGAGGAAAGCCATTTCCACTCTCCAATCTAATGCCTCACTCGCTACGCTAGTAAGGCAACTCGAGCTCAAGTGGGAAAAAGAATCGCTTTCCTCACTTTTGGACAAATAACTATTTTTGTTGATTTTTAGATTAATTAATTAATAATTTTGATTAATAAATTTGAATTTATGTTGTCTTGAAATTGGTTACTTTCCAGAAAAATAGAAGGAAACTGTAGTTTGTGCTGTACTTAAAGTACGGGTTTCTGTTGTTGGCATAACTGAGCTTCGCCATATTAGCTTATTACCAGTTTTCTCAAAAATTCTAGAAACAATTATTTATTTGCAAATTATATCTTATCTAAATAGTAAGAATATTTTACCTATACATCAATCTGGATTTCCTAAAGGTTACAGTACACATAGAGCGCTCTTAAATTTGACGGACAATATCTTTAGAGCGATAGATGATAAGATTGCTGTTTTTATGGTTTCGCTTGATTATTGTAAAGCATTCGATAAATTGAAACACTCTTTATTATGTGCCAAACTTAGATATTACGGTTTTGATAAGCTTGCTTTGTCATTTTTAATTCTTATCTAACTAATTGCATTCAAAAAAGTTTGTGTTAAAAATAACTTGTTCTCTACTTAGATAATATCGTCTGGGGTCCCTCAAGGATCTATCTTAGGTTCTTATTATTTAATATATACACATCCGGCATGTCTAATGTGATTAAAAATCTCAAATATTTGCATATGCTAACGATATAATGTTAATATACTGTTTTAATCCAATTGAATATATATAGGCTAACGACGGTATTAATGATGATCTTAATAGAATTTTGGATTACTCTGCTAAACATAATCTAAGTATTAAAAAAGAAAAAGGTCTATCGCAATGATTTTTAGTTCACAAGTTTACCGTGAGTTTTTGAAAGGGCATATTATGATCAACATTAACAATCAGATTGTACCATTCTCAGCTGAGGGTGAGAATTTAAGCGTCGTTTTTGATGAAAATCTAAGATGTTCTCATCACATTAACAACAGGTTACTTCAAAGACTTATGTAAGTCTAAAAAAACTTTATATAGCAACCGTTATATTCTAAACTTTAAGATGCGCAAAAACTCTGCGAAACCTTGGTACTCTATATTCTGTATTATTGTGATTTAGTTTATTATCCTTGTCTAGATATTATTTGTAAAAATAAAATTCAGCGTGTACAGAACAATTGTGTTAGGTTCATTTATGGTCTAAGAAAATTTGATCAAGTTTTTACTAAATTTAAAATGGTTGAAATTAAACAATGTTGTTCAAATGCATTATGTAGTTTTTGTCCACCAGCTGCTTTTAACTTCAAACCCTTTCTATCTTAGAAATAAATTAGTGTTGATCTCAAACTAGATAGCTAGATTTACTAACTTTACCACAACATTCGACAGCACTCTTCAGAAGGTCTTTCACTTATCTGCAGTATCAACTTCTAACTCAGTTAAACCTCATTTTAAATCTATGCCCTTACATATGAAGACCACACGGGAAAAACGATCTAAGTCCAAAATATCGAAAATTAGGATTATGACGTCAAATATTAGTTTAACAGACGAATTTTATTTTGCCCATGGTACACAACTGCAAGACTGATCTAAGTCTCCAATATTCGCGTTTAAAAATAAGCGTACAATGGAAGAGCGATCTAAGTCCTCTCAATCTACGAATAACCTATCCAAGTCCAATAACAGATCCAAGAAGGGGGTAGTGAATTTATTCGTATGCAACTTTCAGTGTGATTCTAAAAGTGTTCCAGTTTGCAGTGCATTTCTTGTCGGCCGTTAAAATAATATTATTTTTTGCCATGTCTAGCAGTAATAGTGACTCTGTGCCATTGTCGCATTACTTAAGTAAGACACAAAAGAGAAAGTCTTATGGTCGTGTAAGAGATGTTGAGAAACATGTACAAAAACATACATTTAAGACTGGGAATCCTTGTAACTGTAAAAATCGATGTTTTTAAAAATTAAGCGACGGCGAAAAGAATAATATTGTAAGAAAGTTCAATGCATTAGAAAACAGAAATTCACAAAACAGACATTTAGCTGGGTTAATTTCTATGCTGCCAATTAAAAAGCGCCGCTCACGGAAGAGTGAAGATATTGCAAATTTGAGATCCAATGCATTTCGTTACATAATAAGAATTCAAAATGAGAAGAATGATGGATTCCATGAAATGTCAGTGTGTCAACAGGCCTTTATCGGTCTACATGGAATAACAAACAGAAGACTAATAACAATAAAAAGTGGCCTTAGAAGAGAAGGTAGCTCAATTGACGATATGATAGGTACATTGTGTAAAATATAGTTACAGAGGTATTAGATCTGTAGGCATCAAAATCGACCACATAAGATGGGTCCAGAAATGGTGAAACTTGTTGAGGAACATATCAGATCATTTAAAGGCCGTGTCTCTCATTATAGTCTTAAAAGTCAAGAAAACTGTATCTCCCAGAGACCCTAAATATTAAAAAATGTTTTCTTCTTTCAAACAAAATATCCGGATCACAAAATAAGTTATGAATTTTACAGACAAATTTTTACCACAAAATTTAACATTAGATTTGGGTATCCTAGAACAAATATCTGTAGTTACTGCGATGAAGTTAAAATCAAACAATCGTCTTTGGAGGCTCAACTAAAAAACCTAGGTGCTTATCTGGAAAAAGAAATTTAATATACAAAAAAAAATGAAAACTATTGAAACTGAACACAAATTACACAAACCCAAAGCGGAAACTTTTACAGAAGAAAACGTAATGCTAACACCAAACATCATAACTAACGACGTCTATTACAAAGGCAATTGACGTGTGTCAGTTTAATATTCATATCCTTTTATCAGGGCAGTCTGTTTTTATACATACTCGCAAACTGTTGCTAAAAAGGGGTCAGTAAATTTGATCTAATACATTAATAACTAGAGTAGAATAAATACTACTATTTTGAGGTGAATAAAAGAACTACAACATTATTCCATTGAATTTAACCAAAAACTGCCCATCTCCAAAACAAAAACAAAACAAATTTACTAAATCAATAAACTGATTTAAACGAGCCTTAGCATATGAGGCGAGTAAACAAAATGAGCGAGCTGAGTTTAGATTTGTTCTACTGGGTTCCCCATATTAGACTATACAATTTAAAAGTCGAATAAAAAACTTTCTAATCAAAGTAAATTAACTTTTTTAATCGACTAATATGTAGCTTATTCTGTGGGATTTATGACTAAAGTAAATAACAATTCAAGTTTTGATCATGTCTTCCAAATGCCCTCCTTCGACTTCCAATGTATTTTTGAATTTTAAGTTCAAAATGTATCATCACTCGTCGAAGCAAATCCCAATTTATTCTTGCAATTTCATTTCGAATCTGCTCCTTCAGCTCCAGAAGTGCATCAATGTAGATTAATATTGATTCAACGTTTTAATAGAACAACACTGTAAGTTTAAGAAATCAAATTTATTTACGTTTTTACTTACATAAATAATTTATTTGTCTAAACAATATTTACTTATCATCGAATTCAAAATTACGTCGCTTTTCTGCGAAATCAATGGAACGACTGTTTTCAATTTCTAATTTGATTTTTGCTTTCTTTCTCACATATTGTCGCAGAAGTTTTTCTTATTATTCTTATTTTTTTTTATCGTATTTATATGCATAATTTAAATTTAATTTTCAAATTACATAAAATAATGTGTTACGGTTCAAAATCTTCAAATTTACCGCGCATTGAACCGAATTTTTCCTATTGGTGAATCAGAATGTCGGAGTTCTCCTTAAAGCGGCGGACCGACATCTTAAAAAACTTTCTCTTGTTCTTGGGCGGTTTGCCGTGCTGTACGCAGCTAAAAACTACCTATAAAATAATTGCTATGTGGCTTCAATAATTTAGTGTGGAAATATAATACGACCAATTTACGCCGTAAGTGGTTTTCTTTGCAATTACTTTGGTTGATTTAGTGGTTTTATTAATTGCTAATTACAACGTATGATTTAGCACGTGTCTGGACCTCACATCTTTCTCAAAATTGTCGGTCTGCAATTAGAATCCCTTTTTTTGACACAAAACGTGTCTACGTACGTGGTCGCCGACCACGAAGATACACGGCCGGATATCCTGCAGTGTCTGGGGTATCACACGCAGTGCGCCCGATCTTCACAAAGGCAACGTTCTGCTCCTGGTTTGGGTCTTCTATTCCTTCCCCAGCGAAACTATACGAATCTTTGTCTAGCCGTCAACTAGCGGTTCGTTAGCAAGGACCTTCCTTATCCGAACGTACAACAATATACAGCTAAGTTATCGTTTTAAGAAACCAATTTATATGTGCATGCGTTCGAAACTTAAGTACACGTGACATCAAGCGGTTATACCTTTAGCATTTAAAACAATTGTTATTTGAGTTAGCCTCCATACACCCACGCTATTTGTCGTTGGCAGAGTTTTGCAGGGTAAGCTAAAACAAAAAGTTTTTTGGATTGGAAGAAGCTACATCCTGTATTTGGAACGTGTGTACTATTAGTTTTAAGTCACCGCGTGTACGTGACAAGTGTACGTCAAGTTTCTTAATTACCAATCTTAAATTGGTACGCTATCTCTTTCGTGGGGTTAAAAAACGAAAAATTTAACTGAATTAATACATATTTGATCGCGTACCACGAGTAATTGGTTATTGCTAATGCGCGCAAGTTTTATGCGACAGACTTTATCATCTCTACTAGATACTCCGAACATTTTAAATTGTATGTGCTATATTTATGTGTCTTTTGTCTGTCTTAAAGTTTTTTGTTTGTTGTAGTGTGTTAGACTCTAAGTAAAACTTAGTGAATTCATGTTGATCGGTTTATTTCTCTCCGTTACCCGGCCGGTGGCGCCACGTTACTCAGCAGTTATTTCTTTTAGTTCTCTTAAAGACCTTTCCCATCTCACCGATTGTAGCCGGACAATGCTGTGCTAACGCATATAAATACGGGATCTCCCCACAAATTTAGTACGCTTACTTCAAGCCCAATATTTTGATGTTCTTTTTTTTCTAGGTTGCATAAGCTAGAGCCGTCACTTTATTTTTATCTATTTATTATTATTTGCGAACTGCAACCGTTACAAACGTGTGGGATTAAACAGACACAGAGGATTTGGACTCGAAAAAAAGACGAAAAGAGAGTTATTTAATGCATTTAGAAGAAGTAAAAAAGATGGGTAGATCGCCAGAGAAAGACCGTAAGAATGAAGAAAAGTAAAAAAAAAGTACATGGGAGGCAAGAAGAAGATGAAATACGAGTTGTATGCATTGAGATGCTAAGAAAAATGAAGTTAATAAAAATAAACCAAGAAAGAAGGAAAAGGGAAAGAAAAAAATTAAGAGCGGAAATGAAGGCAATGAATGAGAAATGGAAAAATAAGTGCAAGAAATTAGAGGAAAAGGTGGAAAATATGGAGCAAAAAAAGGAGAAAAAAATTTAGTTGTGAAAGCGTTGGAAGTAAACGGAAACTACCAAGATATAAAAATTCAGGTTCAAGATATGTTAAGGAATAACATGGGGTTAGAAGAAAAAGTGGAAGAAGCTAGAGAGATAGAGGAAGTGGATGAGTATTAATAAAGGTAGAAAGTTTAGAAAAAAAATTAGAGATATTACAAAATAGGAAGAAGTTACGAGGTACGAGAATCTATATTGACGAGGACATGATAAAAAGGAAAGAGATATTCAAACAAAGATAACGTTAGAGGCAAAACATATGGAATGGGAAAGAAAAAAAATAGAATTCCTAAAAATGTAGGTGGAAAGAGAAGGACGACGATGAATAGATAGAAAAGAAAAGTGAGAAAATAGACAGCAAAAAACTAAAAAATGGGGAAGAGAAAGAGGAAAAGAGGAAAACAAAGAAAGGGAATTTTGGAATTATATTATGATTTTAAATGGTGTGGCTACTGGAAACCTGATTGAATGAGAAAGATTGAGAAGTGTAGAAAGACAATATGCCTGCAGAATTTATATGGAACATACTCTTTGCGGAAAAAACAGAAAGGATGGGAACAGCAAAGGGAATAATAGTAATAAGGGTAAGAAAAGAATGGAAAAAAGAAAAAGAGGATAGAGAAGAAAGGATAATGGGAGTGGTTAAAATGAATAAAGAAAGAAAAAAAAAGAGAAAGGTATGAAGTAATAACAATAACAAAAGAAATAGAAACAACTAAGGAATAAATAAATAAAGTAATGAAAAAAGAGAGATAAAAAAAACTAATATTAGAGGTAATTTTAATGCAAGAATAGGAGAGGAAGGATGTATGTTGGTAAATGTACGGGACAAAAGAGTATGAACAAATAAAATAATAAAATAGGCAAGAAAAAAAATTGTGAAAAAAAAGGATGGACAATATTAATCGAAAACATGGAGGATCGAGGGAAAGGAAAATACACGATTATTGGAGGAAGAGGAGACTCGGTAATAGACTATGTAATTACAACTGAAAGAAGTATATAAGACATAAGAAAGTTCAAAAATTAGTCAAAGTGAAGATTCTGATCATCAAACGTTAGAAGTGACTTTGGTGAGAGTAGAAAATGATACAGAAGAAATAAGACAGGAGTGGAGAGAAATGAAAGTATGGACAAAAGAAAATATAAAAAAATACAAGGAAAAGGTAGAGAAAGGGCAAAATTCAGAAGGAGGAATAGAGGAGGAAATAAACAAGATAATAAAAGAAAAAGAGGAAGCAACAGAAAAGAGAAAGCATAAAGTGAAAACAAAAAAATTTGAGGAGACAAAATAAATGGTGGAATGCAGAGTGCCAGAAAGGAAAGAAAGAAAGAAGAAGAAGGAAAAAAAATGAAAAAAAGGAAAAATGGCCATTAAAGAATATAAGAAAATTAGGATCAAATTTACAGAAGAATGCAGAAAGGAAAAAGAAGAATTCATAATGAGGGTTAGAAAGTGAGATCGAGGAAATAGTAAAGAGGTAAATGGAAGTGGGGGAGAGGAAAAGATAGAGATAGTAGACAAGTATAAATACCTAGGGTATATGTGGAGGTAAGACAACAAGGACAAAGACCAGATTAAGAAACCAGAAGAAAAAGAAAATAAAATAATAAAAAAGAGGTATGAGGTATAGACGAAGGAATATTTGTAAATGACTTGGAGAAAAGAAAATGGATATTTGAGAGAATAGTAAAAAAGTGTGTGTGTTGATATACGATGTAGAGGTGTAGGGATGAAAAAAAATGGGAGAAACTAGAGAAGATACATAAAAGGTATTGGGAAGTGGACACTAGGTTTGAAGAAGCAACCACCAGGTTATATAGTCGAAGAAGAATGTAAACTAAAAAAAATAAGGATACAGAGAGGAAAAAGGGCAATACGGTATACATTTAATTTTTAATCTCCTATTTTTGGATATTTTTGACTTTTATTTTTTTATTTATGCGAAGTGATTTTGTTTTAACTTCTTTACACTTAACTGTTAACTGTATTCTCGGTTTTGGTAAAGGCATATCTACAATCCTACTGAATTATTTTGTTGTGATGCTTTAAATTTATGCGGTGCAGGATTATCCGAATCTAATAAAGGTAAGGTAACGTATGTCTGTACTCCGCTTGGACCAGCCATAAATCTAAGCGAAGTTGATTCTGAGAAAAAAATTGACGTCAATTCACTGATAACAATGAGGGGTTAATTGTATTTAATTTTAAATATTCTTTTAAAATTTTAATTCTCATTAATTACGCACAACTTTTAGTACATTGTGATCAAACAACAAATAAGTTGTTAATGAGCTATTAAATTTGTTTTGTATTTTTGTTTTTGTGCAATAACTTATAGTTGGATAAATTAAAAATCAGAAATTATATGCGATCAATTTTCAAACTGAATAAAGTTAATAAAACACGCGACGAATGTATTTGAATAAAAAGAGTGCATAATTATTTATCTTATCAATTTGAAATTTAAAAAAACTATAGATAAATAATATTAATTTACTTTGTAAGTACATACCTTCTTTCTTGAATTTTACCATTAACTTATTTCCTAAATCGTCAATATTTACAAAGGCAATAACAATGTTCCCACAATTTTTGCCTCTCGTTGGCGCGGTGTACATCTTTTATTTGGAACTTAAAAAACTTTTGTTTCTGTTGTTCTTCGTATTGTTTTTTTGCAGTTCACATACTCGCACTTAGCCATTGTCACAACAAATCACTTTCAGACACACGCACAAACTCGGAGCGGTTCAACGGTGACGTAATTTAACGCGCACTAAAAAGCAACTAAAAATATTTCGCTGAAAATTGTCAGTGGAGCCATCTACAAACAGGTAAATTGTTGGTTACATTTTCCCCATATGCGTTGCGCATCTTTCATAACTTTATAATCAATGATTGAAGTATGTGAGTTAAGGCGTTTATGCACTAAGTGTTTTAATTGCAAGGGCACGATTTATTTAAAGTAACAAATTCATTTAAAAATTAATTTGCTGATTATAAGTTTGATGTCGATAATAACACTTCATTTTATTAAATTTACTTATACTTTCTATGATATCATTTAATTAAATAATTGTTTTTCGAAAAAAAACTTGATATTTGCATTATACTAATTTGGTTGAAAGGATGTAATTTAATAGAGTTTTTTTCATTAAAAGTATACCAACAATTTCCTCATTTTAATAAAAGTGTTTTATTTATTTAAAAACTGGTACTTTACATAGATGCTCAAGCATTTTACACTATACAATTTGGTAATGAAAAATAAAAATCAAAAATTAAACAAAACAGATGCGAATTTGTTCACCGTTCTTAAACCGTTACAATTAATTTTTAAATGTTTTGGTTTTTTATTATGGACGATATCAAATGGAGAAGTAGTGTTAAGCCTCAAATGGGCAAAAAAGTGCAGTTGTTTTGTCTCTGCAAGTCTAATTAAATTAGTCTTGTTTCACATCATTGTATGTCAAACAAACGTCCAATCGGTACATTTTGTAACTCAAATTTTTATTAACTATACTGTCTACTGTGGAATATTTGAATTCATATTTGTATCGGTATGTAAACGCAAACAACTGTTTAGTTTATTGAAAAATTTGATAAGCTTTGACAAAATATTGAAAACACTACAAATTTGAGAATCAATTATTCATCTACCAAAAAACGTTTAATCATTTTTTTGTATATTTGATTATTAATTTTTTTGTAACTTTTATAATAGATACTGTACTACTATATATAAATTTTTTACTTCCAATAACAAACCAATGCAGTTTATTGTACTATTTGGGCGAATTTCTAAACGTGTTTTTAAATTGTTTTCTAGTAAGCTTGCTACATGATCTTACAAAAAAGTTACAGGCTGCTAATAATTGTATAAAACCTTTCTGTTCAAGTGGGTCATTATTAAAATTTTTAGCAAAATAAAAGATTTTGTAGTAGAAATTAAGACATTATTTAACTGTTTTGTTTATTATAAAGTTGTTATTTGTGGAGTTTACATTTTGATTTCACTTTTTCGTATGAGCGCGTATTCGTTTGAGACCCAATCTGTAGCTGTCAGTGTGTTTTTGACCAATGTATACTGGATGTTAATTAATGTTCTGGATGTTATTGGTATTATCTACCATTTCTTTTACGTTTGAGAAAGAGGTAAGTGTGCACAAGTGTTTTGTAATTCAAAAATGTTGTGAAAACGTATGTGTCCCTAAGAATAATAATAATTATAATAATAATAATAATAGTAAAGGTCTTTATTAAAAAAAAAAAGGATTTATCAAACATATTTAAAAACTAAATTATCGTCCAAAGGCAGATGTTGGATCTGTTATTGTTCTTTTTCACTCAACCCTCTTGAGACTGTTGCTCACAGTCGCTGATTCGGTTAAAATGAAGGACCAATTTTTGATGTATAAAAAAAATAACGACTCACCTTAATGGACAAAATAACTGCTGATACCGGCCGGTAATTGTGCTTTGATATACAAACACTTGCGCTTAAAGGTGAGAAAAGAAAAGGAACTTTTCTTGTTTGTGCATTGAAAGAATCGATTTTGCCGGTCTATTATATCTTCGGTATGGTAATAAAGTGTGGATATGTATATTTACCTGTGCCATTATCGTGCAATTCATTTAGAAATTGCAACATGTATAATAACAGAAGCTTTTATTAGAGTTTTCAGTAGATTTGTGGCTTGTAGAGGGAGACCGACTATCATAATTAGTGACAATGGTTTTAATTTTAAAGATTCTGATAATGCAGCCAAAAACATTGACTGGGAAAAGGTTAAAAGTTATAGTACAGTCGATTAAGTGAAATAGAGCTTTAATCCGATTACAGCAGCTTGGTAGGGAAGATTTTTGTGCGTCTTTAAATTATGAGGAGCTACTAACTGTAGTTTATGAGTCCGAATTTATGGTTAACGCTCGTCCCTTACCTATTTGAGTGAAAATAATGATGATTTTATACCTATCACACCACAAACGTTTTTAAAAGACTATAAAAATCAGGAATTTCAGACTGCAATGCGATGAAAAAGGCACATATAAACCCAAGAGTTAAATACTGTCAAAAAAAAAGCAGGAGTAGTTACAACGTTTTAGATCTGAGTACTTAACCGACAAAAAGCACTTATTGTTGGGAAAGTTGTAATTATAGTTTTGGAAAACAAGGAAAGAATAGATTGGCCTTCTCGCAATAATAACGAAGCGTACGTACTGCAGAAGGTGTATTAGGTTGTCCCATTCAACGTATTCACCCACTTGAAATACCATCCTCCATTGAAATTTCGGAGGTTCAGTTAGAAGTTAGAGCAGTTAACTTCAATAGAAAAGTTAAGAGAAGTAAGTTTACCGTTACGACTAAGTGTGGACGGAAAGTTAAATGCCTGTTTTCAAGGAAATCGCAAAAACCGCAAAATTTACCACTTTTCGCCGTCTTCGTTGCACAGTGCGTGTGCATGTTTCTAAGGAGGTCAACATGTATGGAGCAAAGGTAACCAAAAGATGTACCTTTCCAACAAAAAAAAATTTGCGATCGGACGCATACTTTCCAAGATATGATTTTTGAAAAACAGTGTTGCTTTTTCGCTTCTCTTTGAGAATCAGATGAATGAGACGTTGATCAAATGCAAATGTATGCATGCAACGGTTCTTATTGTAATCGACTTGACATATCGATCGACTTGGCACTTGACATATTGATGCAGATTAATAGAATTAATTCATTCCAATAGACTTTTTTTTTTAATAAGAAAATCACACAATCAATTGTAACTATTTTGATTTCATTTGTTTTTTAAGTGTTTTCTTACTTCTTATTAAAAAAAATAAAGTAAAAAATTCAGAATATCTAACGGATCTAACAGATAACTGCTAACAATTCTTTTATTTGGCGCAGCAAAGCGTGCCGGGACAGCTAGTCTCCGTAAACACAACCTATCAATCACCCAATCAATGTATTTATTTTTTTTATATAATAAACAAAGAATTCGGTTTCTTTCATCATGCATACAAAATAAAATTAATCTAATACACTTCTATTTTTCACAAACAAACTTTTCTATATTAAATTTAAAATTAATTCCCTTTTCTCCTCTCCTTCTCTTTTGAATAACTACTTTTTCATTCTTCTTTATTCTATGTTCTATATCTTAATTATGTTTCTTTTCTTATCTCCATTGCTTTTCTTCTTTTATTACTTCTTTCATCCACCCGATCCCTTTCCTCTTTTCCCCAGCAGTTCTCGTCGCTCTCTCTCTTCTTCCCTCAGTTTTCTACATTACTTACTTATGTGTTTCAAATTTTCTCACCCATCTCCACACATCCTACATATTCTATCCTCGTCCTTTAACTAATATTTGTTTTCCTTTCCTCATTCCCTACCCTAAACCTTGCTATAATTTTTTTTTCTTTAATACGCTCTCCAATTAAATATTTGAGTTTTCCTTCTGTCTTTATCTTTCAATATTTTCCATTGTACTTCCCTTCTTTTATTCTTCTTGCTCTTTCTTGCACATGCGAGTCCACATCCCACTTTACTATCTCTGCTTCTACCGATCTCCCTTTTCTTCTTATTCTTGTTATCTCTTCCTTGCGTACCCCTCTGTTTCAATATTTTACCCACTGCATTTCTATTTCTTTCCAACACTCGTTTAATATCTCTTTCTCTCTTTTGCTTTTAATCTTCTCTTCATATCTCATTGCTCTTCTTCCTGTCTGTGTTCTTATCTTTTCCATCTTGACCTCCTCCTCCACTATGTATCCCGGTGTTTTTTTCTAATCCTAGTGTCCATTTCCAATATTTTTCTTGAATTCTTTCCAGCTCCATCCATCTCTTTCCATCCCCATAATTCCGCTCCATATGTCAAAACACTTCTTACCATCTTATCAAACAGCCGTCTTCTTTTGTCAAGGTTTTTACCAAATATTCTTTCCCTATGCCCCATACTTGTCTGACTACCTTATTTCCTTTCTGTTACAGTTCCTTTATATGCTCTCTATTCTTATTGTCGTAGCTTATAACGTATCCCAAATACTTGTATTTGTTCACTTTTCTATTTTCTCTTCTCCCTACCACTATTTCATTTTTCTTTCTTTTCCTTTTTTTTAAATTCCATGATCTTCGTTTTCCCCACGTTCGCCTCTAATCCTTTCTTCTCTAGGTACTTTTTAATTACTTTGTCTCCTATATATGCCGCGAATAAACACGGGCTCATCGGGCTTCCTTGTCTCAATCCTCTTCACCTTTGACTCTCGCTCTGCATCTTGTTTTGTTATAGCACTTTTCAATCGCCCCTACCAAATTTTCACTTATCCCTCTCATTCTCAAATATCCCCACAAACACTCCCTTTCCACCCTGTCAAACGCCGCCTTTACGTTTATAAAGATTGCCCACATTTTACCCCCTCCTTCTCAATTTGCCTATTTACTATATGCTTTAGAATGTAAATATTGTCGATTGTGACAGAGATAATCTTCTAAATGATCACACTAAATTTTTTAATTTAATCCTTAGCATTCTGAACTAAAATTCTCAAATTTTAGCGGTCTTGAGCCAGATTTGTACACCTTGCGTCATATGTTAGTACACTGTAAGTCAACTTAGCTTAGTTTTACACCATCACTTCAAACCAATTAATTGTTGAACTTTCACGTCCTACATTACCTACATTTTTATTTTTATCTTTTAACTATTTTCCAGAAGACAGACGCGGTTTTTGTAGAGGCAACATGCCTAATTTTATCTCAATATTTAATTATTATGGTTCAATCATCAATTGGTTTGAGGTTAATTATTTCGCTTTTAGGGTAATTCGGGGCAATACCTAACTTTATAAGCCTGATTTTTAAATTAATTCATCTTTGCAATTTGAATTTAGCTAGGTAGTTAAATATAATATATTCAGATTTTAACCAACTATATAAGCAAGTTAAAATTCATACACAATTATTTTATTATTTTTTTCTAAATCACGCGTTTCCCCGTTTTGCCCCGCATACGAATTAAAATGGAATATGCAAAATTAAGTACTTCTTTATTCATACCACCCATTATGCGTAGGTGAAAGAGATTGATTTTTTATTTTATTCAAAGATTTATTTGAGAAATACAAAATTAAAATAGAACATAAAATTCACATTGGAATACGGTCTTACGTCATCGCTGTCGATTCCTGCGCATGAATTATGAGCCCATTTGTGGCAAAGACAACATAAAACCCATCCTTCAATCGTAGCACTATAATCATTTTTTGTTAGACTACTTCTATATTTCTTTTGGCTGCATTAGTTTTACATTTTTATTTTTAACAGAAGTTTCAATTCAATTTTATAAGAGTGGATGTTAATACTGCTGTTTTCCCCCGTTTTCGCTGAGGGCGTTTTGGAGCAGAAATCACATTAGGAATTGGCTGCAAATCTTGCGGCAAAGTAAAAGGAAAAATATCTGATTCTTCTAGAACTTCCTTAACCCTGCAGTGCTAACGTTCCGTCTGTGAGACCGATCCCCACTAATAAGGGCGTATCTTTGTGTTAGAAAGCGCAATGTATTCGTGCGGCTAGGTATCTTCATTTCATTCAGTTATCAACCCTGTGTGTAAGCGACAACTATTTATTTGTGTTTTTGGTAATTTTGGTCTACCAGACGCATGTTAGTATTGGCGACATTGGCGTAGTGTTTTAATTATTTTAGTAAGTAATTTTTTATTGATATTATATTAATGTAGGATTTACTAATCATTAATTTACATCTTATGCAAATGTTTTTTTATTAATTTATACGTATTTTAGTTTTCTAGACTAATGTTGGTAGTGTAACAAATTATATTATATTAAATTATAACAATCACTACTTTTACACGGTCGGCTAACATTAGTGTTGTAACATCGGTGTTAGCGGACCTTGCAGATGTAGTAATTTATTTTAAAAATTTTATTGTACAATAATTGAACAAAGTGCTTTAGATATGAGTTACGAAAAAGAGCAAGAACGGCTGCAGAAGTTGTGGGAATTAGTACAAGCGGAGGACATCGTAAATACTATTCCAGATGATGATGAAGATTTTGATGAAGAAGACTGTGTAGAAGAACGTATAGAAGATTCTGAATCCGAGCAAGAGTTAGAAGTAGAAATTGTTGAAGACTTCGTTGAACAGCAATATTCAAACTCGGAACAAAAAAAAGAAAATATAATGACCCCATCTTTATTGGCAAAGACAAACTGACTAAATGGAATAAATTCCCTAACTCTAATAAAAAAAATTAAAACTCGAGCAAAAACATAATTACCCACCTTCCAGGTCCAAAAGGATCATCACGTAATGCATCAAGTATCCTGGATATATGGTCATGTTTTTCACGAACGAAATAATAAATCTAATTGTTGAACACACCAATTTATCCATAAGCCGGCAAAATTATTCTGTTGAATATCGAACAGCAAATGTTACAGGCGTAACAGAAATTAAAGCGTTGCTTGGACTTTTATATCTGTCCGCCGTGCGTAAGACCAACCATTTAAATGCAGCGGACTTGTGGAAAACTAATGCAACATCAATTGAAATGTTCAGGTTGACAATGTCATTAGAGAGATTTCGATTTTGTTAAGGCATTTGAGGTTTGACGATAAGAACTCTAGACCAGAAAGGGAAAAAAAGGACAAGTTGGCAGCAATAAGGGATCTGTTCGAAATATTTGTTTCCAATAGCAAACAAAATTATACGGTATTTGAGTACACCACTATCGATGAAATGTTACCGAGTTTTCGTGGGAAGTGTAATTTTCGTCAATACATCCCTAGTAAACCCAGTAAATACGGGCTTAAAATATTCGCGCTAGCTGATAGTAAAACGTTTTATGTAGTAAATATGGAGGTTTATGTCGGAAAACAACCCCCTGGACCTTTTATTCTTGAGAATACAGGAAAAGCTATTGTTGAACGTTTAGTACAACCTATAATCAATAGTGGAAGAAACGTCACAATGGACAACTGGTTTACCAGTTTACCACTATGTCGAAGTCTGCTGGAAAAGAATTTAACTATGATTGGCACTATTAAGAAAAACAAAACAGAGTTGCCACCTGAATTTCTGGCAAGCAGGCCAGTGGGTTCTAGTATGTTTGGTTTTCAAGACAATTGTACATTGGTATCTTTTATTCCAAAACCAAGAAAAAATGTACTATTGATTTCTAGCATGCACGAATATGATGACATCGACGAAGATACCAATAAACCAGAAATTATTGTAACATACAATCGTACGAAAGGTGGCGTTGACACTGTCGACCAATTGTGTTCAACGTACAACTGTGCAAGGAACACCAGGAGATGGCCATTGGTAATTTTTTACCGTTTGCTAAACATAGCCGCTATAAATGCATTTGCCATTTATAACTTAAAAAGCATGATTCAATTATTCTTCGAAGACATTTCCTTGAAAAACTTTCGTTTGACTTAGTAACGGAGCATCTCAAAAGCGAGAAAAAATTCAACAAATTCCACGTTTGACTCGAATGAGAATTAGGGAAATCTGCCAAATAGAAAATGAAGAGAATGTAGCCCCTGAAGAAAAAACCCATGGAAGATGTCAATTTTGCGACTCTAAAAAAAGTAGAAAGACTAGGTATAAATGTACCCAATGCCATAAATTTTTGTGTCTAGAACACGTGAACCCAATGTGTAGAAATTGCACTGAACATGAATTCAGCAATCCTGAAGCAATTTAAATTTGTAATATAATGTTATAACTATAAAAATAATAAACATAATATGTTCCTACTTACTTCTTATTTTTTATTTTTATGTATGTATAACAAAACTGAAGAAATAGTGAAAAAAAAGTATCATTTTGTGAAATCGGTTTGACAGACCAATGTTAGTGTTAACGTTACAAAAATTATGTTAGTATTGCAGGGTTAATCTGTGGTTTTTTACGAGAAGGAGGTGCATCAAACATCCTCGAACATTGTGGTAATGGGAAATAATCATTCTTGATGCTCTTCTTGAGCGGAGTAACTTCGTCTTCATTTTTATAAATCAATGCTTTTGTAGTGTCTGGTGGGTATTTTCTTCTGAGGGTTGCTCTTCATTTTTGTTGGTTGATTTCAGTGCCAACGTTTATCATTGCCTTCATTGTGTAAAGGGATATCTGTCGTAGAAGCTGGTAAATAGTCACTTTCTTCAAAAATATTTTGATTTGGTGGCCAAATTCCAGTTTTTTTAAAATCACTAAAAACAGTTTTCATTGTTGCTGCATTAACATAGACAGTGCCAAAAAAAGTCGATATTTGCCAAGGTGTTACGACTTTACCGGGATTACTTCGTAGCCATACTTTATTTTCATTGTAGTTGCTAAGAGGTTTCATGAATCCGACGTCCACAGGTTGCACCTTGTGCGAGCAATGTGGAGGTAAACAGAAGTAGAACCACTCTATTTTCTCTGGCATAATTAATAAGGTCAAGGTTTTTGTATGACTAGCATTATTTCGGTTCAAAATATTCAAACCGAACGTAGGTCGCAAGAGTTGCACGTTGCGACAAAAATCAAATTTACCTCGCACGCTACGATTTTTCTTATTGGTGGATCGATTTATTCTCAATATTAATCGAGACGACGGGCGGACATCTTGTGACTTTCTCTTCCTATTAGGCGGTTGTCGGTTCTTTACGAAGCTAAAAATTACACGTAAAATATCAATGTGGCTTCAATAATTCTAAATTAAATTAGTGTGGAAATATAAATCCGACCGATTTTGCCGTAAGTGATTTATTTTGCTGTTTTTTTTGTTGTATCGTGGTTGTGTTAATTTCTAGTTACAACGTATGCTCTAGCGCGTGTCTTGATTTCATACTCTACTTGTATATTACTGTCTGGATAATTCCTGGGGGCGCTAGAACGAGCAATTGAAAATCCTTTGCTATAAAAACGTGCCGGCTACCACGGTGTCGCCAACCTCAAAACTGCAACGGCCGATTATACTCCACCGGTTGAGACTTGCTCAAGCTGCGTTCCTGCTATTTCGAAGGAAACTATTTGCTTTCCGAGCTTCGTCGTCTCGTCTTCCTCAGAGAAATCCTATGGCTACCGATCTTCTAATAGCTGTCAACTGCTGTCGTTAGCAAGAACCTTTCTTACCAAAACTACATACATTAGTACACAGCTAAATTTATTGTTTAAGGAACCTATTCATTTTTGCATGCGTTTGGAGTTCACGTACATGTGACATTAAACGGTTTGAATTCCTAGTGTATAAACAAATTGTTATTTGGGGTAGACTCCACCCATAAACGTTCGGTTTTGTTTTCACTAGCTCCATCTGTGCGCTTTCAAAAAAGTGGGTGAAGCTAAAACAAAAAGCCTTTTGGGTTGGCAGCTAGGTACCGTATTAGTACAAGTTTAATTCTAGTTTTTAAGTCACTGTGTGTAAGTGACGTGTACATCGAGTTTCCTTAATCACCAATTTTAAATTGGTACGCTAACTTTAAGTTGGGGTGTTTTAAGTTGTATTTGCTATATTTACATGTCTATTTGTCTCTGATTTCTGTTCGTTTTAGAGTAGTATACCTTAAGTAAAACCTATTGAATTCCTGTTGGATGTCAAGCCAAATATTATTGTTCTTTTTTCTAAGTTGTATCGCTAGAGCCGTAACTTTTTTTTATTTTTATTATTTGTGAACTAAAACCGTTACAGAATGACTATCTAAAATTAAAAGTACGGTATTATCTTTTGAAGCTCTAGAATATTGCACAAATTTTTGAACCATTTGAAAAAATATCATTTTGTCACCCAACCGGAATCACTTGTTCCAACTTTAGAACCAGATGGCAAACCAAGTTCTAATTCGGTACGTTTCCGTTTTCTAGAAAAATGAGGCACGGAGGAAAATAACTTCCCGAAGCTGAGCAACAAATTTCTACTGTTACTGTTTCACCTAGTTCTGCAGAAGTGAGAACACCTACTTGGCGTTTCCTTCAAGAGCTAATATTTTTGAATATCCCTTTGGATTTACAGTAATACCTGTCTCGTCACAATTGTAAATTTTGTCAGCAGTCAACTGATACTTATCGATGATACTTTTAGGTAAACCAAAAACGGATTAACAGCAACTTTGTTCAAGCCCATGGTTCTAGCTCCTGATGTAGCTTCTGGTTTTCTTAGGGTTATGGTGGAGTGTTTTATATTTGGTTTTCTTAACTAAACCTGTTTGCAACACCGTTTGCGACCGCCAATTGGTAAAAGTTTTCTTAATTCTATCATCGTAAAGTCAAATAATCTTGCTTCCATATCTTTTACATACTTGACAATCTCCAACTCTTGAGCTTCAGTAAACACATTTCTGACGCTTCCTAACTGCGCTATTTTTGATCTCTTTTTGCTTCCGCGACATATCGTTCCAATGTGGTTTGAGGTACTTTAAATTGGTGAGCTGCTTTTTTATAACCCATGGTTCCAGCAATAACCGCTTCCTTCATTGTCTTTGCAGACCAATTTTGACGAGTTGTTATTCTAGCGTACTTTTGTACCATCTGAAACCATAGAACATTTATGATAAATCCAAATTCAGTACTACTATTTTTAACCCTCGTTTTGAAATATTGTCAGAACCCCATTTTACTCTAAAACACATGCTCGAAAAAAAAATAAAAAACAATTCTGTAACCCAAAGTATTTGTTAGGCCTTGCGTTTGATAAGGCGGACTATATAAAGGCACTAATGATCTAGTATACACAAAACATCAATAATTCTTTGAAAAATGTACGTAGTTTAGGCAAATGTAAGACTTACTTTTACAACACAAGACGCTTGTCACTATATGCCGGACAAATATGAACTAACACTGGGTCGATTCGTCCTGCGTCGATTTGCAGTAATGTGAACGGGCAGTGCGGATAATGCGTCTGAGATTTGGCGGTTTCAATTGAATCTAATTCAGCTAAAACGGTGATATCTCGTTATGTTCCAGTACCCCGTTTTGCCCTGGATTTCCCTACTTGGGTAACCACCCACATCATTTAATATTTACAAAATTAATATTTATAAAAATTTTATAACAAAACCATTTTTAGTTGGTAAGTGTATGAATTTCTGTAATCATAGTTCTATCTTTTACATTTCAGCTTCATGTAGTATGTAAGAATTTTGTTTAAACGTCTGAAGATGAAATTACCTTCAAAAACGTCGATCAGACCAAATATATATATAGTTTTGAAAGTTGGTATAGTTATTCCTTAAAGTGTCCAGATGAATATACTAAAACTTCCCGAGGGAGGGACACGAGCTGGCGGTGGGAAAGGGGAAAAGATCTATTATTCAAGTTTTTGTTTGTGACTCGAAAACTATTTATAATATCACTTTAGTGACTTCTACAATAATTATCTACATTAAATTCTCTATAAATTATGTCTAAACATTTTTGCTGTACGATAAATACTTGAAGATGAAGAGTATTAAAGGTGATAAAAATAAGAAACAAAATCGTTATACTTTAAAAAAGATAAGTTGCGCCACAAAGTTGTTTGCGTCGCCGCATAGCAACTCACGCTCGCTTGTGCGCTGCTTTGTCTGCTCTCCCGCGTTATGTTACTGCGCCCCGCAAACGTTAAATACCTTTTTAAAAGACATGCGAACTAAGCCTTTAAGTGGAGAAACAATAATGAACAACGAGCAGTTTACTTCACTTCAATCAAAAATGATGAATAAACTTAATGATTTGAAAGAAAATAGACCTACCGCTGCATTATGGATCTAATACTACCACATGGTGATTCTTATGAAACAATTTATTACTACAGAGCAAGCTGGTGATTAGAAGGGTCATCTTAGCTGTGTTCTCAAAATGATTCCATTTTTTCATGCCAGCGGACACTAACTTTTAGTATGCTCGATGTGCACATTTGTATCTACAAGATATTATTTAGCTTAAAACAAGAATGACGCCACACGAATATCAGTTATTTGTAAAGAAAGGCTATTTCACAATAAGAAGAGGTGATACTTTTTGGTCTGAAGTTTGGTCAAACATAACTATAGAACAGACCTTGATGCGCAGCATAAAGAGCTGTGGAAGAATGACCCGAGAAAGAGGAATTACGGAATCGACACTGACAAAATGGCTACAAGCGACGGTAGTAATCAATGCCATCTGCTCTGCATTTGAGTTATTTAGTGGAGTATATTTTTCTTCAAGAGATCAACACGTAGATCTTCTTTGTCTCGTCATCGCAGGAATCAAGAGAACCAAAAGCTTTACGCGTTTATGGATCATTATCCATTCCCAAAGATAGGAAACCTCATGTCCTTATCAACAGGTATTGTTGGAAATAGCAAAGTTAACTGCCACCTTGTAGAAGAAATCGGTAAACAGCTCATGAAAAAAAAACGCTGAGAAATAACTTTGCAGACGTTAAACTACAGCGTAATGACAAGGTTTCATTATTAGGAGCCATGCACAGTGCAGTCAAGATCAATAATGAGACAGTAGTCGTCAATCCATTGCTTCTTTTTCAAAGGATTGCTATTGCCAAGAAGGATGATAAACATTTAACATCACATTTGGAGTACGAATTAGTTCCCTATTCATTGGCTTTATTCAATGGTGGCTTAATGAGGAAACCAAAAAAGCGGCTTTATATGATGTTTTATCGAAATCCGACACTAATGTAAATTTGAAAACTAATGAGACGGTTATTAATGGAGGCTTTCTTTGCATCGTACCAAGTGGCAATTGGGCTCCTCTTACTCAGATATTTGTGATCAGTACATAAATTATGTAAAATGTAATTACGGGCCACACTCTACAGTTGTGTTTGATGGATACGATGACGTAAGAAATAGTACTAAAACATCTGAACAAAGAAAGAGGGCGGTGAAATCGTCTATTGATATAAACATAAATCTCTCGATGAAGGTCACTGTTCAGCAAGAGAATTTTCTATTAAATGAAAAAAACAAGACCCAGCTGATTCAACTTTTGACAAAAAAATGCATGTTGCAAATATAGAAACACAAATAGCTGCAAGTTATGCTGTCTGCACAATCATTCACTGCAATTGACAAAGCTGTAGATAATCTTGTGGTCACTGTCATTGCAGAAGATGTTGATCTTGTAGTCCTTCTAATGGCTCTTACTCCTCCAAAAAAAGAAATATTTTTTGTCAAACGGGAAGAGGGAAAGTGAACACCAATATATTTTCCTCCCAAGAACTACAGAAACATTCATTTTGTTGTTCTATTCTCTTTCTGCATAGTTTCAGCGGGTGTGATACAACCTCAGCTATTTACAGGTATTACTAAAGGAAATAGCAACTGTATTTTATGACCAAACGTCAACTCCGGATGTTATAGCAGAAGCCGGAGAAAAATGTTTCTTGAAGTATACCGAGCGCCCTGTACACAGACTGAACTTAACAGATATCGATTCACAGTTTTTCTGAAATCTTGTACCAAGCCCAAACCGGATCTTTCTTCCCTTCCTCTACCAAAAGTCAGCAAAATATCACGCTTACAGAGTATTCCATGAAGTACAGGAGTGGCTTGAAACAAACTGCCTCCTGAAATATGGGGTTGGAAGCGAGAAGTCGATGGAAACTTAGAACCAATCACGACCTTGGATCCTCTGGCTCCTGATGCGTTGTTAAATTTAATATTTTGCCAATGTAAAAGTGGATGCTCTGGAAAATGCAGTTGCCGAAAATCGGGAATTAAGTGTAGTCTTATCTGCAACGGCTGCCTAAGAGATTGTACTAATGAAGCCCCATCAATTTTGATGATAAAGATGATAAAATGAAACACAATTTGATTGATAAATTGTACAATTTTTAAATAATTTTTGAGAATTAAAATTGGTATAACTAAATCAAAAATGTTTAGACATAATTTATAGAGAATTTAGTGTAGATAATTATTGTAAAAGTACCTAAAATGATATTATAAACAGTTTTCGAGTCACAAGCAAAAAACTTGGAAAATAGATCTTTCCCTCCTACCCCGCCTCAGGCTCGTGTCCCTCCCTTGGGGGCTTTATTATATTTATCTGGAAACCGTAAGGAAAACTAGTTTACGCTTAATATTTCAACTAATCATAAACATTTTTAAAAGTATTGATATAATCATTGACAACAAGTACCTTCAACATTTTCAATTTTTTAATCTTATTTTGATTTTATTTTTTTTTAATTTTTTTGATCTTAGAAAAAATGTTGTGTGCAACATGTGCAAAAAGCATATTTGTTGCACTAGTTACACAAATAACTATTTTCTACGATGGTGCAAAAAGTGACTAGTTTTGCAGCAATTACTCTAGCCAAAAGTTTCACTTTTTGGCATCAGTGCAAAAAGCAATTTATCAGTACAAAAAGTAAACTATTTTTGCAATAGTGTAAAAAGTAGTTTTTTATTTTATTTTATTTTTATTTTTCGTTCGTATTCGTTGCACTCAGCATGCTTGCAGCTCTCGACTTCGTCTCGAGCACTAGTGCAAAAGATAATTTACTACGACTTTGTCTCTAGCTGCAAACTTTATGCATCGTGCAACAAATATGCAATTATTGCACTAATTACACAAATAACTATTGAGTAATTGTATGTGTAAAATAATTATTTTTCCAAAGCCAAAGCTTGATACTTGCATTACACCAATTTACTTAAAAGGGTGTAGTAATTTATTAAAAGTTTTTTCCATTAGATGTATATATCAACAAACAACTTTCTTAAATTAATAAAATAATTTTATTTATTTAAGTACTGTTACTGTAGATAGATGCTCAATTTTTAAGCATTTAGACAATTGGCAATGGAAAATAAAACTCAAAACTAAACAAAACTGACGCTTTATTTACTGTTCTTAAACCGTTGCAATCAATTTTTAAATGTTTTGATTTTTCATTATGGACGATATCAAATCGAAAAGTAGTGTTTAGCCCCAAATGCGCAAAAAGTGGAGTTGTTTTGTCTCTGCAATTCTAATTAACTTAGTCTTGTTTCACATCATTATATGTCAAACAAACGTCCAATCGGTACATTTTGTGACACAAATTTTTATTAACTATTCCGTCTACTGTGGAATATTTGAATTCATATTTGTATCGGTATGTAAACGCAAACAACTGTTTAGTTTATTGAAAAATTTGATAAGCTTTGATAAAAATATTGAAAACACTACAAATTTGAGAATCAATTATTTATCTACCAAAAAACGTTTAATCATTTTTTGTATATTTGATTATTAATTTTTTGTAACTTTTATAATAGATACTGTACTACTATATATACATTTTTACTTCCAAAAACAAACCAATGCACTTTATTGTACTATTTGGGCGAATTTGTAAACGTGTTTTTAAATTGTTTCTAGTAAGCTTGCTACATGATCTTACAAAAAGTTACAGGCTGCTAATAATTGTATAAAACCTTACTGTTCAATAGGGTCATTATTAAAAATTTTAGCAAATTAAAAGATTTTGCAATAGAAATTAAGACCATATTTAACTGTTTTGTTAATTATAAAATTGTTGGTTGCGGTGTTTATGTTTTGATTTCACTTTATCGAATGAGCGGATACTCGTTTGAGACACAAACTGTAGCATTCAGTGAGTTTGTGACCAATGCATATTGGATGTTAATTAATCTTCTGGATGTTATTGGTATTATCTACCATATCTATACATTTGAGAAAGAGGTAAGTGCTTTGTAATTCATGAAAAAGTATGTGTCTCTTAGCATTACGTTTGCTAAGCTAATTCTATTTTGACCAATTAGAACGGTTGAATGCTAATGACAAAAACCATTTCTTTGGTTACAATGAAGAGAAATAAATAAAAACGGCACCTTCGTTCTTATCAAAACGGCAGTAACTCAATTTGATAGTAAACAGTGATACAAGAATCATCAAAATAAAGATTATTTGTAGAAATCTGTATTTCGTTAGACGCCGGCTATAAATACATCAACATTCCGAAATAGTTAAGCATAAAGGACAATAGACAATAACTTGGCAAAGCTGGCTAGCCCATTGGGCCAAAAAGGTCCACATGTTTGACCATTTTAACTTATGAAGAAAGAATCGATCTTTCCCATTCTAGTAAAATTTTTGTGGACCTTTATGGCCCAATGTGCTTAATTAACGGTTCAAAACCGTTAAAACGCACACGTATGTATGCATGTGCATTTTATACACTTCGAAATTGGTTTGCGGGAAGCGCCAACATTTGATTTTGAAATTCAAATATGACTTCTATTCCATTTTATAAAAATGAAATGATGTCGGCTGATGATGAGTGTTGGTGGAAGCGATTCTCATGATTATTTTTATTATTAATGTTTAATTAATAGAAAAAGTGATTTGTGTGTAAAGAATTAAAGAATTTTTAGACGCAAAGAGTCATTTATCTGGACGGAGTTTCTTCAAGAGCAGGTAAGTCACAATTTTTTTAGTTTATACAATATCATGGTTAGGTTTAAATTATCACTTGAAATACGCGAAGAATTAGTTTTTTGATGATTGATGATGATTTATAGATTGCTTCTGTTCCTCAAACGTAGCTGGTCTCGGTGCCTTCAGAGCTTTTGGTTCTGAAACTCTTAGTGCTTCACGGAAATACGCATCAACCGCATAGTTCGCCTTCCTCTCTCGCTTGGAGGTTCGATCCAGTGACCAACAAAGATTTTCTTCTTTTCTCGTAATCCTCTCCCTCAAACTTGTACACAGACTCGGTGGACGTGTCTAATGTAAAGTTTCTCAAATCCTACAGCAAAACTTGTTCTCAAACCGAACATGTTCAACAGATCATCCTTATTGCAACTGGTTGAGCCTTTGCGTCAACTTCTGGTTTAGCTCTTCCGTTTGGTTCTCACTCTTTTCAGGATTTCATTCATGTCTTCACCCGTAATATCACTATCTTTTGTAGCAAACACTTGTTCTGCTCCGAACCGAATCATGTTCAACATATCATCCTTATTTAACTGGTTAGCTTTGTCCACCAATCGACCTTGTTGAATGACGAGTTAGTCCAGTCTCAACTTAATTTCCGCTCTTTCCACAATTTTTTCCTCCACGGTTCTTTCCGTAATAAATCTGAACACTCTAACTTGCTTCATTTGACATATACGATGAGCTCTGTCTATAGCTTGGAGATCTATTTCGGGATTCCAGTCAGAATCCAGTTTGCCGTTGCCAAATTAATTCCGAGACCACCTGCTCACAATCTTCCGAAGAGTTAAAAGAGTTCCAGTAAAAGGAAATTGAAAAAAGCCCACAATGCGTGCAAATTGTTCTGAAGAAGTGTTCCTGCAATCAACAGTCTATTTAACGATTTAAATTCTTGAACATAGTCGAACGACTTCGACTTCTCGTTTTGGTTCTGTGCACCTAATCAATAATGACGTATCTCCAGTGGAACTTTTTAAATACTGATTTCTCCTTGATTACTTTCTCATACGATGTAACACCAGACGATAACGTCCAGAATCACTTTCATTATCAACCCTACTATATATTGGCTTCTTCTTGTTTAGTTTCGAACGGTTCAGAAACAGTTTTCGAGATACCTAACTGTAAAAGTATTCAGACTCGTCATTGCAGACTACAACTTACTTCAATCGCTTCATTTATTTCCAACCAAAATGTACAGACGAAGGGTTCGTAGAAATTACAAAATTGCTTGTATGTTGTGAGCATATCTTGATTTCCGGATCTTCTTCCATTAATAATGCATCCTTTCCTTGAATAAGCCTCTTTTCTAACTTGGGCAAATACGAATGTTGAGATTTCATATAAGTATTCAACATGCACAGACTTAAAGTCAAGAGGATGGTGTATGTGAAGAAAATGGTAGATGTCAACAAGATGGTGGATGTGAAGAGAATGATAGATGTCAACATGATGGTGAGCAAGTACCTGTAGGTGCTGGAGATTCTCGTGCTCAACGATCTCGTGTCGTTGATGTCACTCGTGTTGAAGGAAAAAGTAATCTGCTGATCAATCAGAAAGAGATAGTGCAAGCTTCGAACCAGGTATCTTCTTCGTCTTCCTCAGTTTAGTCTCCGCGTCCCAGAAAAAAGTCCTTCAAGTGCTATAGTTTCCGAAGAGACTCGAGTTGGACTTACTGGGGGTATCGAAATGAACTTCGAACCGTATGTACATATTAATATAACATTTCATTTGAAATGTATTGGGACAAGTGAGATTGAATGAAACTAACGTAAACTAAGCCTGTTATGTAAAAAATGTATTGGGAAAAGTGAGATTCAAAGAAACTGGTGTAAAGTAAACCTGTTATGTAAAAAATGTGTTAAGAAAAGTGAGGTTAAATGAAACTTGATAATATAAGACTATAATAGATTTAGGCAAATGAGCAGAAACCTAGACTGAAGTAGCTCCGGCAGTACCAAGCCAACAATTTGAACTCTCAAATGAGAACGAGGTATTTTAATTAACCAACTAAAAATTATTAAACTTTTACGTAATTAATTAAATGGTTTTGTCAGGTACGCTTAGAAAATTCAGAGAGATCCGCTCGTGACTGCGTTGATACTCATTACTCCGCAGCTTCAGAAAGCCAGTCTCTGTCAATTGGAAGTCAGAGTCAACATCGCAAATCAATCGCAACGACATCGTCGAGAAGCAAAAGATTAAGCTAGATCTATTATCTATCACATCTACTGAAGCATGTTGCTGGATATGCAAATCAACAAACCCCGAACAGTAATGAAGAAGTCTGCTAGAACTGACATGTGGCTATCGGAAGAAGTTTGGATTCCGCCAGCTACTAGATGTTGCAATAGTCACCTGATCAACCAGAGGATCCTCGACGACAAATCCAGATCTCTTATCAAGCAAAAAGCAACCGTTGGGGCTTGGTTTACTAAGAAGGAGCTTTCAAGCTTTATTCTTCTCTTAACCAATAAAGCCAACCAACCCCACATTAGCATAAAATCTGATCAGCTAGCTGACAAAGATTTTAAGTTGCTGTTTGGGATTCAAAATCAGGAGTTTAAAGACCTGTTAGGAAATATTCGTCCTCACTTGCGAGACAGCTGTCATCAATCTCCTTAAGATGCCCTAGCATTACTTTTGATAAAGCTCTGACTCGGATTTCTCAAAAGCTTCTAGGATTCTTGTTTGGCATGCCTCAACAAAAAGTGAGCACCAGCATGTGGTGAGTGGCTGAGCTATTAAAAGAGTTTGTATCGCAGAACGTTGGATACGATTCCATTTCCCGTAAAAAACTGATTGCAGAACATGACTCAGCTTATATACGGCAACTTTACCAAGTCCCTGTAGGCAACCTTATTCTCTTTCTGGATAGTAAGAAACACAACTTATTGACTGTAACTTATTGTTGGCTTATTTAGAAACTGTTTCTTGTTTACAGCTACATACCTGTATGTGGAGAAGAGTGAAGATAATGAATTGCAGCGGAAAACGTTTTGCTTCGCAAAAGGTAGGAATTTGGTAAAGCCGATGATGGTGATTGCTCCATCTAAAAGAATCATCGCAACCACTGGGCTATATTGTTCTGATGCTAGACATAATGATGCCAAGATGCTTCGTCATATGTTTGATGATCCTTCGGGTATTTCCACGCTTCTAAAACCAGGAGATGTGCTAATTGGTACGTGTATTATACTTGACTTGACAACGGCTTGTCATCGTTTTAAAGAAATCATAATTAAAATTATTTTCTTCTGCAGTGAACCGAGGGTTCAGAGATGTTAAGCAATTTTTGGAAAGTAAGAGCTTTGTAGTAAAGACGCCAGTGCTTTTGAACAAAAACACAACCAGTTTCACTGCTGAAGAGGCCAATGAATTTTGAGTAGTTACTCTAACTTGATGGAGGGTGGAAGCTTTGAATGGAAGACTGAAGGGGCTTTTCAAATTCTTTGATATGAATGTCCCTCATCATTGTTACAATCGCAATTGTAATGACAAACTTTGTCTCTTACTGGATATAGATGTGCCCTCATCAATAAGTACCGTCCTCCAAATTATACCGAATCGACAAATTCTCAGAAGATAATCGAGGAAGTTTCTAGGAAGTCCTCTCTCACAAACACACTCAAAAATGAAGTTTTGCCAATTCTCCGAAAGACAAGCCTGTGGAAAAATCTTGCGACCGTAATTACGAAGGATTCCCATTGATGACGCTGAATGAACTAGAGGAAATCACTTTAACTCTTGCAAGTGACGATCTCAAATCGGAGTCAGAGGATGAAGCTGTGTCTGAGAACGGAGCTATTTCTGAGAATTGTAGACGATATTGTTGATGGAGATGATGGCGTTTCTGATGGGGAAGCTGGGATTGCAGCAGATAATAAAGAAAGCAAAGACGAGAGCGATGCTAAAGCGAAAGTGGAGTGTGAAGAGGAGAAGGAGGAATCAGAGTCAGAAAGTGAGATAGAAGACTGGAGTATGTCCCTGCAAGAATAGCAGTTTTAGTTTTCAAAATTGTTTTAGTGGATAATAGTAATATATTAAACCGCGGTCGTCCCTAATGTTGTTTTCTATTCTTATGAGCTATACTTAATAAAGCACTACTAGCTTTAACATGGATAAGATATGAACTGTAATTAAATGAACTTAATCAACTTTAATATGTGCCAAAGTCGGAGCAATATTTTGATAATCCCGATGTAGAATACTTTATGAAGAGAGAAAAGTTTTACATATAAAGCTCATGTAAAGCACGAGTATAGAAATTCGCACGTTAGGAGAGAGTATAGAATAAACGAATACCATTACAAGAGGAATTTTGGAATTGACAGAAAAGAACAAAGGAAAGGTGCAAAGCATAATGAAAGACGAGAGACTATTTTCCAACCAGGAAATAAGAAGAAAGTACGCTTTGTTTCATGTATTAAGCCATCAGACATGTCTACAGTAGCTATTGGTCCTATTATAAGTAGTATGGGTATCATTAAAATGTAGTCATAATAAATATAAAATTCTTACTAAAAACCTAATTATTCTCATCTGTGCATTCATTTTAGAGTATTTTAGTTTATATAGATTGTTTAATTCATGTCATCAATATTTTTAATTTGCATATAATTTTTAAGTAATACGCACTGCATATGGTGTGATTTTTTAATTCCATTGATTTTTTGTCGGATTTTTCACCTCTGGTCAAAATCCAATGACCCCTAACGACAGATAATAGCCTGATTTAGGTGACTTAATGATCAACGGTTTAGGTCTAATTACCGTTGTAAAACTAGCCTTAAAACTATTAGTTACCGTCTATTGTCCTTTGTTTATTTCTGACCGGGATATTATAAGCTCATATCATCATAGTTACGCTATCAATAAACTCTCTTGGGACATTATAGATTCTATAATTTCCTCTAACAAGTAACAATTCTGTTTATAAACAAGTAACATTGCAACAACCTAGCAACAACAAAACTCTTATAATCAATGGTACCTGATTCAAATATACTGCATTTTTCCGTTTTAAAAATGACAAATATTTTATTGAAATCGCTCAGAAATAAAATTATCTATGTACCACGGGAATTCAAGAGCCTTGATAACCACAGGCAATTGCTGTCCCTCGGGCCGGAGGCTCTCGGGACACAAACTTTGCCATTGGTAATTAAGGCCCTTATAATTCCTTAATACATAAATAACTATTAATGTTAATTCAAATGAAAAAAATTAATCAAAATGTCAAAAAAAAACTGTCAACTACTGTTAATAAACTTTTTAACTTAAATATTTAATAAAAGAGAGAAAAAAAACACAACAACACCAAATAAAAATTTATCTGAAAGTAAATATTTTCTTTGGGTCCCGTTTAGATAGCCTCTTCTCCTTTACAATTCCAGCGCATCCAAACCGTTCAAAATAAACTCCGCTCCAACCACGCCACCTCTTTACTCTTTAAAAATAAGGACCAACCGTCACCTCCTTCCTCCTCCTTCTTCGGGTAAGTCCAATTTAAAAAAAAAATCCGTACTTTATTGCTTCTTGCCTTTATTATTTGTAAATGTAAACCGATCAATTTGGTTTTTGTATTCCTCTTTCCATCCATCAACCATAACCCTATTTCATATTCCATCATTTCAACTTTTATCACTCAATTAAAAACAGAAAATTTTCTTTTAAATTATATCTTTTTTATTCAACTTGTTTATCATTTTCGTTACTAAATAAAACTCTAAAAAATTTATTTAAACCTATTTAATTCCTTAATAATCATCAATCTTCTCTATCTCGCATGCCATCTAACGTCAATTTTTCCAATCACTTCCGCAACCAACGTTACACACAAATGTTGCTGCACAACCTCAATTAACTTTAACAATGGTAAGTTATTCTTCTTAAAATTAATTAATTACATTTTTAGGTTTTTTATAAAAAGATTAGATTCCTATCCTATTGAAGAACGTCAAACACTTAACTAAATTTATCTTGCTAGTAAAAATAAGCTTTAGCTAAGATATAATAAATTTAATCATAACAATATATTTGTAAATAGCCTGATAAAGTGCATTGGAGGAGTGATAAGTATTGACTATAAATACAATCTCTATTGTATGTAATTAGACAATTTATCTTAAATTTAATTAATTTAATATTTGTACCGCAACCATATCTAACTAAAAAATACCCTTTTTCCTTCTTCATTACAGCTTCCCTAGTTTTCGATGTTTTCAATGAGAATTATGTCGCTAAATTGTTGTTGAAAAATATTTCCAAAATGGTTGAATAGAACAATACAACTTTTTTCAACTGTATATGTATCGATTACTATCTTTTTATGTACCACCTAATCACTTACAGTTATAAACGGTTTAACATGTGCTTATTAGATTAAATTTGCAAAAGCATTACATTTATTATGGTTTAGTTAATTGAAATTATCATACTAATAAAAACAGTTAAATTTCGGTATTTATGTAGATCTATCTCCTCACAGACTTCTCAACCAATTGCTACAAAAATGGCACAGTTTATAATAACATAATTATCTATTCTGGGACAAAGAATCAGCTTATGACCTTTGACATTTTTTGAAATATAGAAGAAAATAGCCCCAGGCGGACTTTTTGTAAGTCCGCACACGGGGGTTTACTAGCGAATTATAATAATACTATAATAATTATAATAAAAATATAATAAATAATTAAATTTCACATTGATCGCTGTAAAATATAAAGAGTGTTCCATTTAAAAAAGTATAATTTTTTAAATAACGCTTTTCTTGGAGTAAAATGGTGACAAAGTTTAAATTATTTCTTGGTTTTTATTTTATTGCATGTAAACCAGGAGATCTAAATACGTAAATGTTTGGTTAAATGCTAAGAGCAACGTAACTGATATGTGTGAAACAAACTAGATTAAATGTTTTTGTGGGTGTCAACTGCACGAAACCTTGTAGAACTTTTTGTCGCACCCTACTCAATAATTTAGTATTCTTTTCCGATACGTACCGTCCTCTTACTAACTTTTTTGTTCTTGAGCTTTTGATATGTCGCTTCGTTTTCAAGATATTCCACAATATTCAGCTGCGTTGAAAAAATGTTACTTAAATAGTAGCATGCCGTGGAAAACAAAACACGACCCAGCGTAAACTGTCTCAAACCAAAATAAATTTTATTGTTGTTTGTAACGTTAGTTGTAAAGCTTATTGTGCATAAAGATGCCCAAAACTTTTACAAATTCTGAATACGCTGATATGCATTATGTTTATGGTTTCTACTACGGAATTCTAATGCTACCGTTGAAGAGTACCGCCACACTAACACTTTGTAGAACTTCAGAGTTCTTCCAGTCTTCAACATTGATAGAACAATGAGTACACGTCAAGCAGCCCAACAACTCGATGTATGCCAATATAAGGTTTTTAGAGCTCTTAAGCAAGATTACCAAAAAGCCTGCCCAAGGTTTGGTTGGACAATTTATGTTTTGCAGATAGATCTTGGAGTCTGTCAAAATAATTCCACATTTTGAACAATGTATGGTGAACAGATGAGTCTAATTTTACAAGAGCAGGAGTCGTGAACTATCATAATCTTCATGAATGGAATCACGAAAATCCTAGGTGTATTAGGCAAACTTGATTTCAGCACGAGTTTAGTGCAAATATTTGGATTGGCGTTATAAGTAACAATCTATGTGGACCACATTTTCTCCCTTCTCGCTCAAATGCTAATTTGTTCCACAATTTTGGAAACATTCTTCCTACAGTTTTGAAAACGTTTCATTAAATTTACGTGAAGGAAGTTAGATGCAATTAGACGGCGCTCCTGCACACTATAGACGACAAGTGCGGCAGTGGCTAGACGAAAATTATCCTCGCCGACGAATAGCGCGTCTAAGTGACAACCGTCAGAATTTAATTCCTGGTGAGCGGCCGGTAGCTTGGTCTGCACGTTTCCCGGATTATTATGTTTGGGGTCATATTAAGGATATCGTTTATGCAACACCAATAAGCACTCACAATGAATTAATTGAAGGAATTCAGAACGCTTTTAGTACCTTAAGAAATGATCCCATTACAATTGAAAAAACGATTAATACATTGATTCGTCGGTGCAATAATATATTAAGGATAGAGGAATGCATTTTGAGCACTATTTATTATTAATTGTTCGTCGTTCTTGCCATTAAAAACTTGTCAATTTTCAGTGTCATTTTGTTTTGAGTCTTTTCCATGATAGTCTTATTGTGTCAGGGAATTTTGTGGAATATTTCGTAAACTAAGCGACATATCAAAAACTTTAAAAACAAAAAAGACGAAACTGTGGCGCTCTATACAATTACGGTAATCTTACATTACTTCACTTTGAATTATTCCTTTGACTCATTATTGGACATTTAAGTTACGGGTAGGTGTTCTAAACTGTCATATACAGGGTGTCCCAGAGATCACTCCCTAGGTTTGTATTTCCGTTATTTTTTATTTTTTAAATGTTTTAAAATTTTGTAGATGAATTAAATTCTCTATAGGATAAGTAAATACTATAATGGTAGCGATATTCAATTATTTTTTCAAATAGCATAATATATTTTTTAATACAGCTGTCCCTCGATAATCCGACAGTTAAGGGACCGAGAGAGTGTTGGATTACCGAAAATGTCGGATTACCAAAAATGTCATATTATCAAAGATGTTTTATTCTTAATGCGTTTGAACACAATGAAGTTAAAAAAGGAAGAAACAGTAAAGGTACATGTAATTTATTAATACCAGGATACAAAATGACAGTACATGTAAGTTTTTAAAGAAATACGAAAAAGAAATTTAAGTAAAATCTACAATATGTATGTACATACATACATATGTATTTACATTAAAAAGAAGTCTGTGATTTTCTTTTGTTTCTTCGCACGCAGGCAGTCCGTCATTGCTTGTTCTTGAATACCTTTTAACATCAAAATATTTGAAAAGTCTAATTCTCTCCTCACACCAACGAAGCAAAGTTTTCGTTGCCGATAACGCTTCATCGCAGCTGACGGTGAAGTTTTTCTCTGGCACTGCCTCCTCGTTCACTTCGTCATCTACTGTCATGACTTCCTGGATTATTTCTGCTTCTGATACATCATAAGCAAGGTTGTCCTCAATAATCCATGTTCTGAATTCCTCACTTGATGCTGGCGGAAGTTTCACTTCGTTACAAATTTCAAGTGCAGCCTCCAAAATAGATTCAGAATCGTTGGAAGAAGAGTAGCATGTTGTAAGATGTGGGTTGTTAGGCCAAATATTCTTCAAAGATTTTATCAAGGTTGTGCTTTTAGTTGCTGCCAAGCAAATGCTGCATTCAAAATCGCATCCTTAATGTTAAAGGATTTCAAAATGGCTGCAATGTCATCATTACGTTGACTGACAATATCCATTAAAAGGCGCTTTTGTAATGTGCCTTGAGAGTCTTTATGACGTTTTGGTCCATTGGCTGGATCAAAGCGGTCGTGTTTTTGGGCAAGTACATTACCTCAATGTAACCATCGGCAGTTTTAACTTTTAATTCATCCTTGTCAGGGTGTCCGCGTTGTCAAGCAATAGAAGGGCTTTCACTGGTAACTTCTCCTTTTTAGTTCTTGCTTAACTTGAGGGACAAAGCTTTTAAAGTACCAATCATGAAAAACCTCTTTTGTGACCCATGCACGGCTTTGACACATATAGGTTACTGGTAAGGATTCGACCTTTACGTTTTTTAACACATGTGGGTTTTTGATTTACCAACAACTAACAGTTTTAACTTGTGAGTTCCTGAAGCATTCGCACATACCATCAGAGTGATTCTTTCTTTTTGTAATTTTCTTCCAGAAACTTTCTTTTCATCTTCGGTTACAAATGACTTTGTTGGTAGCTGACGCCAATTCAAGCCGGTTTCATCGTCGTTATAAATTTGTTCAGGAACTAGGCCAAGTTTATTGATTTTGCGTCCAATTTTCCAATGAATTCCTGGATTTTAGACTCGTTAGCAGACACTTTTTCGCCACTCATCTGCATAAATCGTATACCATGGCGTTTTTGAAGTTTTCAAACCACCCGTGACTAGCGCGGAAGTCAGTTTTCTTTGTTATTTCTTGGTAAAAAACTGGGCTTTTGTTTCAAAATGTCTCCTGAAATAGGTGCATTCCGGTTTCGCTCCTGTTTGAACCAAATAAAAAGAGCGTCTTTGACCTCGGGCAACTCGCTAGTCTTAAGAGTTTTTCTGTTCCTGGGCTCATCATCAACAGACTTTATGAATTTTCAATTTTTCCCTATTTTTCACAATATCGTAGACAGTAGGTCGTCCAATGTCATACTCTTTAGATATTGCACTCGGAGTTTCACCACGGTCTATTCGTTTAATAATTTCCCATTTTCAGATAAACTTAATGTTTTATGTTTACGTTTCACACTTGTGCTTGCCATTTTTACACTGTCACTACACGCAATTACACTGTCAAAACGTAACACAAAGCAATACATAGTTACATACTTTCCGTCCGAAACTATACAACACAACTGCTGAACTAACTACACTTGACTGATCTGTCCCCACAGAGTGGAGGGAGGAGGATTCATGTCACTGCAGGTTTGTTTTGCTTCCTGCCAGAGCGGTGGGAGGGAGATGCATGTTGCTGCCTTAGCGCGTCGGACTACCGAGTACGTCGGATTAAAAAGTGTCGGATTATCGAGGGACAGCTGTATTTCGGATAGTACCTTTTATTCTGTTTACAACCATATAAAAAATATGGGTTTTACATAAATTTTTTTTTAGAAAATACGATTAATAAATAAAAACAATGCGTAAAGTTTGTTGTCAAAGTGATTTCCCCTAACTTTTGAGTGTTCCGTTTATCATAATAAATATGAATTACACCAATTCTAAAAAGTGCGACATGATGTTAATGTGATTATTATTAGTTTTGTAATTACGTTATAATAGAAAAATGTATTTACTTATCTTATAGAAAATTTAATCTCATTTACAAAAATAAAAAAAATAAAAAAATAAAAAAATAACGAAAAATACAAGCCTGGGGAGTGATCTCTGGGACACCCTATATATTATAATAAACAGAAACACTCAAAAATTAGAAAAATCAGTTTGACAACTAGTTTAACGGATTGTTTTTATAGGCTCCTAGATAAAATGACAAAAATCAATTATTTCCATGGCAGATCTACCTTCAACAATTAATCGTATTTTTCTAACAAAAATTCTTATGTAAGACCCATAATTTTTTATTTGGTTGTAAAGAGAATAAAAGGTATTATCCAAAATATTTAAAAAAGTATATTATGCTATTTGAAAAAAAAAAAGTGGAATATCGCTACCATTATACAAGTGCAGAATTTGAAAATTGTATTTATTTATCGTATAGAAATTTAATCTCATTTACAAAAATTAAAAAAAATAATAAAAAAATAAAAATAACGGAAATACAAGCTGGGAGTTGATCTCTGGGACACCCTCTATATATTGTAAACTGTAAATCTTTTGCGATTCTGCAATTTCTGCCTATAAATTGTTACAATCCTTATTTAGTTTTAATATACAGATTTAAATATACTAACATACACTAACCTGGTAAATCTATTCGATGTGTACGTGCGACCTTCAACGATTCTCTTGACTTTAGATTAGTTCATCAAGTTTTCCTTATTGTTGGTTCTTCTTCCATTTTCCATTTTGGTTTTTTAATTGTCTATGCTTTCTTTACCAACAACTTTATTTACTGATATTTTTAATACTACTTCGCAGGGTTACAACACTTCGCGGGCTTTTTTAACAATGCGCAGCTTTATTTTGATTTTAAAAGCATTTTACAGAAACTGGGTTAACTAGTACATAACCACAACACTTCTTTTAATCATTAGCGAAGAAACATTCTGTATTAATTGTTTTATGCATAGACTCGAGAACTATACTATACTATATCGATTCTTAACATGCAAGAAGCTTTCATATCTTACTACTAGATATTATATCTCTTTTTTCATTTCTACATTACAATTATGACATTATACAATCACTGCAATATGTGTGGTGTTAAGATAAAAAGACTTACAAACTATTAGCTTTTTTATGTCTAAAATTAAATTAAATTTAGACAAAATGTACGCCTACGCGTACTTTCATTTGATTTCAAATTCTAATTCTATATACAAATATGTTAGTTTAACGTTGTTCAAGAGATTTGTTATTTTTATTTAACAGTATTATTATCTGACTCAATGTAAGTACTAACTTTTTATTCTTTACCTAAATTTATAACACTTTCTACATTTTAGTTAAGTGGTTTATCGTTTGAAGATGGCTTCTTCTTTATTTATAAGCCAACACTAGTGACGTTTTGTAATATTTGTTTTGAGTGTTGGCCAACGTCAACAATAAAATAATTATTATAAAAAATTTTATTTAAATACTTTTGTTCTCTTTCAACAAACCTGTTCATATACCTTCTTTGTTTGTTGCACTACTTACGAACAATGATACGGGTGATTAGTGTATAGATTTTTGATGACCTAAAATTCATTTCTTGTATCGTAGCGTGTTTTGAGAGCAAATGATTCTTACGTCTTACATAATATTGAAATAATTATTTCCATATCCAGCATCAATCAGACCTAAACTCATGCATGTATAGTTATGTGAAAAGTCCAAATGAATGTATTAATGGTAATATTAAATTCATAAATAACTAAGTACAAAGGGTTAAATCAAAATGTGAAAGTATCTCTACAATTTTTTAATGTATATAGGGTCTTGATCTCGCCCATTAGATGTTATGGGAGAATTATCAAGATCTGGAGTTTGAAACTTGGTATGGTAGGGTTTCCGAATGCGGTCTCTCTTTCTCTAAAATATTTAAAACCTTCTAGCACTTCCGGTTATACCGGAAATAAAACTCAACTTTATTAGAAATATTACTTTAATTAGTCGGTTACTCAAACAACTTTCACGCGTATTGTTTCATAATCAGGGATTGTTAAAAAGTTAACAATTGTAATCCGCTACCGATGTAGTACTTGTTGTTGTTTACATAGTACGTCGTTGTCAATCTGCTTATCGACTACCGACTTACTGCATACTTACAAACTAATTTCAAATATTTATATACAAACTCGAGAAGCGTATCTCTTTCCCGATTTCTACATAAACAAGGAACACTACAAAAAATTTATAAGTTAACAGAAACCGTGGTGTAATTTTATTAATGAGTATAAATTAAATAAAATGTGAGACTTTACGTTGAAAAACAAAACTACTTTTACGCTTCTCATGGAACAAACAAGGGGTTTATTGAGTAAGTAAAGCAAGGTGGTGTAATGTGACTCAGATTTCTATGAGAACCTTTGAGAAAAACTATCAAAATAATCATTTCTCTCAAACTTAATTGTGAATGCAAGGAAATAATTATTGCCGGTCGT
Source organism: Abscondita cerata (assembly GCA_030710515.1). Classification (NCBI taxonomy): domain Eukaryota; kingdom Metazoa; phylum Arthropoda; class Insecta; order Coleoptera; family Lampyridae; genus Abscondita; species Abscondita cerata. Next base: position 426,665 of record JALBCR010000986.1, read on the forward strand.
GGGATCGACACCAGATGTGCTGTTTAATGAAAACAAAATGTACTTAAAATACAGTACAACCTACTTAAAACGATATACTTCAATGAAGCCAATATAAGTTACGCGTAAAGAAAAAAACAATTCCACCATACAGGTGACACATGATAAACAAGTCCAAAATCACTTTATTATAAAACATTTTATTAAAATGTCGAGTTTAATGAGGAACATAAATGGAAACAATTGCATTTGTCTTCGAATCCTAGCAACTGAGCATCAAACCCTACTAGTTATCTTAATAATGTCAATAATTCTAATATTTTTAATAAAAGTGCGTTTTATTTAAAACAGTAAATGATAGGCGTATAGAGCATTTGAAAAAATGTTTCCAAATTTAATTCTCTAGCGATATCCTTAAAAAGGTAAGAGGGTTCCATTTGAAAAAATTAAGATATCGTTATTTGAAGTTTCTCAACTTCACTAATTTATTGTGGCATTTCTAATAAAGTTACATAAATTTGCAACAAATCAATTTAAAGAAAATTGTTCTTGCTATTATTAGGTATTTTTAATTTTTTTTTATTGCTGGTAGTATGGAAGTAGTTGTAAGAAACCTTTGTAAGTGGCACTTTTTTTCATAAAAGTTGTAATATCTCAATAACCATGGCAACAAAGTAAACATAACTGGACTAAAATTTCAAATAACAAAAGATGAGTTCTATTTCGGCATAGCCGGAAGTGCTACAAAGTTTAAAATATTTGAGAGAGAGAAACCCCATTTGGAAACCCTACTATCTAAAGTTTTAAAATCCAGATCTTGATAATTTTCCTACAACGTCTAATGATTAAGGCGAGATTAATCATCCGGTAAACATGTACGATGTCATTGATTAATAGCATTTTTTTTCATTAAAATTATCTAAAATTTATTGGGATGAAGTTTATTTTGGTGGATAGTATACCATTTCATAAAACTAAGTAATGTTTCAATTGTTACAGGCTAAAAGACTGTCCAACTCATGGAAGATTTAGAAAGGGCTGTTGGAAAATCTAATCTACCATACAAGCAGGTAATATTATTTCACCCAAAAACTAAATCTTATACATAAGTTAGGTTGAACTTTTTCTCTACAAGTCTACGTTGAAGACTTTAAATTCAGTGTATTTGGTTGCTTCCCTCTAGATTGGACTTTATTACATTCAGTAAGTAAAATAATCTATAAAGTGACGTAATAAGTGTTATTTTGTTTTAGATGGTTGCGGGCGTGGCAACTTATTTAGTCATCTTTCATCAGTTTAGTAATATGGAGAAAAAAACATAATATTAGTAGGAGAAATGTGACTTTTATATTTAATATTATAATGGTTAAAATATTTTATTAGGCAATGCAATTAAATGACAATTAAACAAACTGTTTAGAATGTTTATGAAACATGTGACTACAAATACCTTGGACCAAAGAGTAAATGTATTTGGTGGGAATAGTTACGATTATAATTACTCCAAAATATTACCGTTTATTAAAGCTTTTTGAAGATAGCCAACCTTTAAAAGCGCACCATCATGCCGTACGTACTAAACGCCATTTTAAGCCTGTGCTTCAACGACACTTGTAAGGCACTAAAACTAATAATAATGTATACACTAATGTAAAAGGCTTAGCCAATAAATTAAGCGTGGTCGTAAATCGAGACGAAATTTTAGTTATTAATAGAATAATTACGACGACATTTAACGAATCAAAGCATTAGGGATTGTACAGAATCCAACCGTGTATAGTTTTTATTACTCCGTTTAGGGTTTCTCTCGCAGTCGTATAACAAAGCGGTACATTCTATCGGTAACCGCAAAATTATTCGATTCTATTGGAGTTCCCAAGTTAATTATTCAACAGTTGTGGCAACTAAAAATTTAATGGGACGACAATGTTCCTTCAGAAGTTTATACAGAGTGGCTTAAATTTACTGATCATTTAAAGTACGTCAAAGAAATTAGTTTTCCTAGATGGGTTTCTCTTAGATTAGTTTAAGTACCTATAGACAAATAACGCGCACTTTTGTTTGAAGTCGCCATAATAGAAAGAGAAACGCAAAGGCGGAGCTACAACTATCACGTGACGCGTAGAAAAATAGCAAAAAATACTTCAATTCAGCATATGAAAAAGTTAAATTCATGCTCACACTTGTCACTGTTAACACAAATACGTGATACATATATTGTAAACCTTCCACTTTCACTCGCACACTTCCACTCGTCACGTGATTTTTAGTTTCGTCCTTCACTGCTCTCTTTCTAATATTCCGGCTTCATCTTTCGGTACAAAGCAAATATAGAGGTTACTTGTCTAAGTACTTATATTTAGTCTGAGGATTTTCCGATGCCTCGGAGAAGGCATATGGTGCGTGTATCTATAACTCTGCCGATCTCTTTTCACGTAGCACTTTTGCGAATCAATTAGTAAACTCTGACTTATGGTGGCAAAGTCCCAAGTAATAGAATGCACTGATAGATAAAACTGGTTTGTCATGTAAAAGTTTCATTTAGTCACTAACAATATACAATTGGTTTCAAACAAAGAATTCAACAATTTTAAAAAGTGTAAGTCCAGAAGGTGTTTAATGGCATTTTATTTCGTCATATTCTCCGCATTTTGGAGGGTTGTGTAAAGCGGAAGTAAAAAGCACAAAATAGCAATTTATGACAGTTTTAAGTGATGTTACAACAACACACTTAATAATTTAGTATTTTAGTAACGCAGTTTGTTTGAAAACAAAATAGCTAATAATTTCTTTTATTGTTTTAATTAAGACATTTCACCATAGCTTTTTTCAGTTAATTTCTTAAAATTAATGAATTAAAAATTGAAACAAATTAAAAACACAACATTTATTTAAAATGAGTGTGTAAGATACTTCAGTGACAAACAACTTGTTGCGAAACGTCTTAATTAAAACATTTACAAAAAATTATTAGTTGTGTTGTTTCCAAACAAACTGCGTCACTAAAAAACTAAATTACAACAGCTGTAAAATCCAAAATCAATTTGTAACACTTAAACTTGGAATTAGGGTAAAACTGGTTACTAGGATAAAACTGGTAAATAACAAAATTGGTAACAAAAGTAAAATAGGTAACTAAGGTAAAATAGGTAATTACGGTAAAATTGTTAACTAGGGTAAAACAAGGGAACTACGGCAAAATTAGCAACTAAAGTAAAATAGGTATCTAAGGTAAAATTAGTTCCTAGGGTAAAATGATATCTAGTTTAAAATTGGTAACTAGGGTGAAATTGGTTACAAGTGTAAAATTAGTTCCAAGTGTAAAATTAGTTACTTGGTTAAAATTGGTAACTAGGGTAAAACTAGTAATTAGGGTAAAATAATTAACTAAGGTAAAACTGGTAACTATAGTAAAACTAGTAACTATGGTAGAATTGGTTACTAGGGTAAAATTGGTTACTAGGGTAAAATTGGTTACTAGGGTAATATTGGTAAGTAGGGTATAACTGATAACTAGGGTAAAACTAGTAATTATACTAAAACTGGTAACTAAGGTAAAATAGGTAACTTCAGTAAAATACGTAGCTAGGGTAAAAACAGAAACACAAAGCAAAATTGATAACCAAAACATAAATTGGTAACCAAAAATTGGTAAATAGAATAAAATGGGTACTAAGGTACAACTGGTAACTAGGGTAAAACCAGTAAGTAACAAAATTTGTAACTAAAGAAAAATAGATAACTAAGATAAAACTGGTAACTATGGTAAAATTGGTTACTAGAAAAAAATTCATTACTAGAGTAAAATTGGTAACTAGAGAAAAACTGATAATTAGGCTAGAATTGGTTACTAGGGTAAAATTGGTTACTACGGAAAAATTGACAGAAAAACTGGTAACTAGGGTTGAACTGATAACTATGGTAAAATTAGTTACTAAAATAATAACAAAATTGGAAACTAGGGTAAAATGAGCAACTACCGTAAAATTCGTAGCTAGGGTAAAACTGATAACAAGTGTAAAACTGTTAACAAGGGTAATAATGATAACGATGGTAAAACTGGTAACTACGGTAAGTCTGGTTACTAGGGTACAACTGGTAACTAGAGTAAAACGAATAAAACTGATTACTAAAGAAAAACTAGTTACTAGGGTAAAATCGGTAATGAGGGTAAAATTGGTAACTAAGGTAAAATTGGTAACTAGGGTAAAACATGAACACAAAGCAAAATTGGTAACCAAAGCAAAATTGGTAAATAGAGTAAGATGGGTACTAGAGTAAACTGGTAACTAGGGTAGAACTAGTAACTAGGGTAAAACCGGTAACCAAAAAATTTGTAACTAAATTAAATAGGTAACTAGGGTAAAATTGGTAACTAAGTTAAAACTGATAACTAGGGTAAAACTGGAAACTATGGTAAAATTGGTTACTAGAAAAAAATTTATTACTAGAGTAAAATTGGTAACTAGAGAAAACTGGTAATTAGGGTAAAATTGGTTACTAGGGAAGAACTGATAACTAGGGTAAAATTGATATCTAGGGTAAAATTAATTATTAGGATAAAACTAGTAACGAGGTAAGGGTAAAACTGATACATAACAAAATGAGTACCTAAGGTAAAATAGGTAACTACGAAAAAATTCGTAAATAGGGTAAAACTGGTAACAAATGTAAAACTTGTAACGAGGGTAAAACTAGTAACGAAGGTAAAACTGGTAACTAGGGTAAATCTGGTAACTATGGTACAACTGGTAATTAGAGTAAAACTGTTAACTAGAGTTAAACAGGTAACGAGGGTAAAACTGGTAACGAAAGTAAAATTGGTAATTATAGTAAAATTGGTAACTATGGCAAAATTTGTTAACAAAAGAAAAATTGGTAAACAGGGTAAAACTGGAAACAAGGATAAAATTGGTAACTAGAGTAAAAATGGTAATTAGATTAAAACTGGTAACTAGCATAAAACTGATATGCTATGCAAAGCTGATAACTAAGCAAAACTGGTAACTACTTACGTCAAAGCGATAACTAAGGTAAAACTGGAAACTTTGGTAAATTTTGTAAATAAGGTAAAATTGGTAACTAAGGAGAAACTAATTACTAGGGTAAAATTGGTAACAAGGGCAAAACTGTTAACAAGAACATAACTGGTAATGACGGAAAATTGGTAACTAGGGTAAAATTGGTAACTAAGGTAAAACTGATAACTAAGGTAAAACTGGTAACTAGGGTTAAACTAGTAACTAGGGAAAAACTGGTAACTATGGTAAAATTGTTAACTAAAATGAAATTAATTATTAGGGTAAAACTAGTAAATAGGGTAAAACTGGTAACTAGAGTAAAACTGGTAACTAGGGTTTAACTGGTAACAAGGTATAATTAATAACAAGAGTAAAAATGGTAACTAGAGTAAAATTAGTAACAAGGGTAACATTGGTAACTAGGCTAAAATTAGCAACTAGGCCAATAATGGTCGCAAGGGCAAAATTGGTAACTTTGGTAGAACTGCTAACTAGGATAAAACTTTTAACTAGGGTAAAACTGATAACTAAGATAAAACTGGTAACTTACGTAAAAGTAATAACTAGGTAAAATTGGTGACTAAGGAGAAATTAATTACCTGGGTAAAATTGGTAACGAGGGTAAAACTAATAACAAGAGTATAACTGGAAACGACGAAAAATTGGTAACTAGAGTAAAATTAGTAACTAGGGTAAAACTGTTTACAAGGGTATAACTGGTAACGGGGATAAAACTGGTAAGTACGGTAAAACTAGAAATGAATAACATAGGTAAAATTGGTAACGAACAAATTGGTAACTAGGGTAAAATTGGCAACTAGGCCAAAAATGGACACAAGGGCAAAATTGGTAACTTGGGTAAAACTGGTAACAAGGATAAAATTTTTAACTAGAGTAAAACTGCTAACAAGGATAAAACTGGTAACTTTGGTAAAATTGGTAAATAAGGTAAAATTGGTAATTGAGGAAAAACTAATTACTAGGGTAAAATTGGTAACGAGGGTCTGTTAACTACTGTAAAATTGACTACTAATGTAAAATTAGTAACTAGAGTAAAACTGGTAATTAAGGTAAAATTGGTTACTAGGGTAAAACTGGTAACTTACGTAAAAGTAATAACTAGGTAAAATTGGTAACTAAGGGAGAAATTAATTACCAGGGTAAAATTGGTAACGAGGGTAAAACTAATAACAAGAGTATAACTGGTAACGACGAAAAAATTGGTAACTAGAGTAAAATTAGTAACTAGGGTAAAACTGTTTGCAAGGATATAACTGGTAACAGGGATAAAACTGGTAAGTACGCTAAAACTAGAAATGAGTAACATAGGTAAAATTAGTAACGAACAAATTGGTAACTAGGGTAAAATTGGCAACTAGGCCAAAACTGGTCACAAGGGTAAAATGGGTAACTTGGGTAAAACTGGTAACAAGGATAAAATTTTCAACTAAAGTAAAACTGCTAACAAGGATAAAACTGGTAACTTTGGTAAAATTGGTAAATAAGGTAACATTGGTAACTAAGGAAAAACTAATTACTAGGGTAAAATTGGTAACGAGGGTAAAACTGTTAACTACTGTAAAATTGGCTACTAATGTAAAATTAGTAACTAGAGAAAAACTTGTAATTAAGGTAAAATTGGTTACTAGGGTAAAATTGGTTACAACGGAAAAATTAACAACTAGTTTAAAAGTGGTAACTAAGGTCAAAGTAGTAACTAAAGTAAAAGTGGTAATTAGGGTAAAATTAATAACTAGAGTAAAACTAGTAACTAGGGAAAAACTGGTAACTAGGGTAAAATTATTAACTAGGGTGAAATTAATTATTAGGTTAAAACTAGTAACTAAGGTTAAAATGTAAACTAGAGTAAAACTGGTAACAAGGATTTAATTAATAACAAGAGTAAAAATGGAAACTAGAGTAAAATTAGTAACTTGGGTAAAACTGGTAACTATGGAAAAACTGATAACTATGGTAAAATTAGTTACTAAAATAATAACAAAATTGGAAACTAGGTTAAAATGGGTAAATACGGTAAAATTCGTAACTAGGGTAAAACTGGTAACAAGGGTAAAAATGTTAACAAAAGTATAACTGGTAACTACGGTAAGTCTGGTATCTAGGGTACAACTGGTATGTAGAGTAAAACTGGTAACTAGAGTAAAACGGGTAACGAAGGTAAAACTGGTAACAAAGGCGAAAATGGTAACCAGGGTAAATTTGGTAAGTAAGAAAAAATTGGTAAGTAGGGCAAAATTGGTAACAAGGGCGAAATTGGTAAATAGAATTAAACTGGTAAGTAGAGTAAAACTGGTAACAAAGTAAAACTAGTAACTAGGATAAAACTGTTAACTAAGGTAAAACTGATAACAAACGTAAAATTGGTAACCTGGGTAATATTGGTTACTAGGGTAATAATGGTAACTAGGTTAAAATTGGTAAAGAGGGTAAAATTGGTAAAGATGGTAAAATTGGTAAAGAGGGTAAAATTGGTAACGGCGGTAAAACTATTAATGAAGGTAAAACTGGTAAGTAAGGTGAAACTAGTAACTACGAAAATCTGGTAATTAGGATAAAACTGGTAACTTTGGTAAAATTGGCTATTTATGTAAAATTAGTAGCTAGAGAAAAACTGGTAATTAAGGTTAAATTGGTTACTAGGGTAAAATTGGTTACTACGGAAAAATTAACAACTAGTGTAAAAGTGGTAACTAAAGTAAAAGTAGTAACTAAGGTAAAAGTAGTAACTAGGGTAAAACTGATAACTAGAGTAAAACTAGTAACTAGGGAAAAAACTGGTAACTAGAGTAAAATTGTTAACTAGGGTGAAATTAATTATTAGGGTAAAACTAGTAACAAAGGTAAAACTGGAAACTAGTGTAAAACTGGTAACTAGGGACAAACTGGTAACTAGGGTGAAACTGGTAACTAGGGTAAAACTGGTAACAAGGGTAAAACTGGTAACTAAGGAAAAGCTGATAACTATGGTTAAATTAATTATTAAAATAATAACAAAATAGGAAACTAGGGTAAAATGGGTAACTACAGTTAAATTCGTAACTAGGGTAAAACTGGTAACAAGGGAAAAAATGGTAACGAAGATAAAACAGGTAACTATGGTAAGTCTGGTAACTAGGGTACAATTGGTAATTATAGTCAAACTGGTAACTAGAGTAAAACGGGTAACGAAAGTAAAACTGGTAACTAGGGAAAAATTTTTAATAGGAAAAAATTGGTTACTAAGGTGTGTTTTAAATGTGATTCGTTTATTACAATTTTATATAAACTTTAACCTCGTTTTGTATACAGTTCTTTCATTTTATTCATATACGTTAAATTATAGATTTTAATTATTATTAATTTTGAAAGCTCACAAGTTTTCAAGGTGAGGAGAAAACATCTTCGAATGGGGAATGTTTAAAAATGTAAAACTGTTGTACAGCTGGCATTATTGTAAAATTATTTACTAAAATAATAACAAAATTAGGAACTTGGGCAAAATGGGTAACTTCGTTAAAATTGGTACCTGATAAGCTATGCAAAGCTGGTAACAAGGTAAAACTGATAATTATGGTAAAATTGGTAACTTGAGTAAAATTGGTTAATAAGGAAAAACTGGTTACTAGGGTAAAATTGGTAACGAGGGTAAAACTGTTGACAAGAGTATAACTGGTAACGACGGAAAATTGGTAACTAGGGTAAAATTGGTAACTATGGAAAAACTGATAACTATGGTAAAATTAGTTACTAAAATAATAACAAAATTGAAACTAGGTTAAAATGGGTAACTACGGTAAAATTCGTAACTAGGGTAAAACTGGTAACAAGGGTAAAAATGTTAACAAAAGTATAACTGGTAACTACGGTAAGTCTGGTATCTAGGGTACAACTGGTATGTAGAGTAAAACTGGTAACTAGAGTAAAACGGGTAACGAAGGTAAAACTGGTAACAAAGGCGAAAATGGTAACCAGGGTAAATTTGGTAAGTAAGAAAAATTGGTAAGTAGGGCAAAATTGGTAACAAGGGCAGAAATTGGTAAATAGAATTAAACTGGTAAGTAGAGTAAAACTGGTAACAAAAGTAAAACTAGTAACTAGGATAAAACTGTTAACTAAGGTAAAACTGATAACAAACGTAAAATTGGTAACCTGGGTAATATTGGTTACTAGGCTAATAATGGTAACTAGGTTAAAATTGGTAAAGAGGGTAAAATTGGTAAAGAAGGTAAAATTGGTAAAGAGGGTAATATTGGTAACGGCAGTAAAACTATTAATGAAGGTAAAACTGGTAAGTAAGGTGAAACTAGTAACTACGAAAAATCTGGTAACTAGGATAAAACTGGTAACTTTGGTAAAATTGGCTATTTATGTAAAATTAGTAGCTAGAGAAAAACTGGTAATTAAGGTTAAATTGGTTACTAGGGTAAAATTGGTTACTACGGAAAAATTAACAACTAGTGTAAAAGTGGTAACTAAAGTAAAAGTAGTAACTAAGGTAAAAGTAGTAACTAGGGTAAAACTGATAACTAGAGTAAAACTAGTAACTAGGGAAAAACTGGTAACTAGAGTAAAATTGTTAACTAGGGTGAAATTAATTATTAGGGTAAAACTAGTAACAAAGGTAAAACTGGAAACTAGTGTAAAACTGGTAACTAGGGACAAACTAGTAACTAGGGTGAAACTGGTAACTAGGGTAAAACTGGTAACAAGGGTAAAACTGGTAACTAAGGAAAAGCTGATAACTATGGTTAAATTAATTATTAAAATAATAACAAAATAGGAAACTAGGGTAAAATGGGTAACTACGGTTAAATTCGTAACTAGGGTAAAACTGGTAACAAGGAAAAAATGGTAACGAAGATAAAACAGGTAACTATGGTAAGTCTGGTAACTAGGGTACAATTGGTAATTATAGTCAAACTGGTAACTAGAGTAAAACGGGTAACGAAAGTAAAACTGGTAACTAGGGAAAAATTTTTAATAGGAAAAATTGGTTACTAAGGTGTGTTTAAATGTGATTCGTTTATTACAATTTTATGTAAACTTTAACCTCGTTTTGTATACAGTTCTTTCATTTTATTCATATACGTTAAATTATAGATTTTAATTATTATTAATTTTGAAAGCTCACAAGTTTTCAAGGTGAGGAGAAAACATCTTCGAATGGGGGAATGTTTAAAATGTAAAACTGTTGTACAGCTGGCATTATTGTAAAATTATTTACTAAAATAATAACAAAATTAGGAACTTGGGCAAAATGGGTAACTTCGTTAAAATTGGTACCTGATAAGCTATGCAAAGCTGGTAACAAGGTAAAACTGGTAATTATGGTAAAATTGGTAACTTGAGTAAAATTGGTTAATAAGGAAAAACTGGTTACTTGGGTAAAATTGGTAACGAGGGTAAAACTGTTGACAAGAGTATAACTGGTAACGACGGAAAATTGGTAACTAGGGTAAAATTGGTAACTAGGGTAAAACTGATAACTATGGTAAAACTGGTAACTAGGGTAAAACTGATAACAAACGTAAAAATGGTAATTGGGTAATATTGGCTACTAAGATCATAATGGTAACTAGAGTAAAATTGGTAACGAGGGTAAAATTGGTAAAGAGGGTAAAATTAGTAACAGGGTAAAACTATAAATGAAGGTAAAACTGGTAAGTAGAGTAAAACTGGTAACTACGACAAAACTGGTAACTATGGTAAAACTGGTAGCTATGGTAAAATTGGTTACTAGGGTAAAATTGGTTACTACGGAAAAATTAAAATTGTGTAAAAGTGGTAACTAAGATAAAAGTATTAACTAAGGTAAAAGTGGTAATTAGGGTGAAACTGATAACTACAGTAAAACTAGTAACTAGGGAAAAACTGGTAACTAGGGTGAAATTAATTATTAGGGTAAAACTTGTAACTAAGGTAAAACTGGTAACTAAAGTAAAACTGGTAACTAGGGTAAAACTAGTAACTAGGGTAAAACTGGTAACTAAGGTAAAACTGGTAACTAGGAAAAAATTGTTTATTAGGAAAAAATTGGTTACTAGGGTGTGTTTTAAATGTGATCCGTTTATTACAATTTTATGTAAACTTTAACTTTGTTTTGTATACAGTTCTTTCATTTTATTCATATACGTTAAATTATAGATTTTAATTATTATTAATTTTGAAAGCTCACAAGTTTTCAAGGTGAGGAGAAAACATCTTCGAATGCGGAATGTTTAAAAATGTAAAACTGTTGTACAGCTGGCATTATTGTAAAATTATTTACTAAAATAATAACAAAATTAGGAACTTGGGCAAAATGGGTAACTTCGTTAAAATTGGTACCTGATAAGCTATGCAAAGCTGGTAACAAGGTAAAACTGGTAATTATGGTAAAATTGGTAACTTGAGTAAATTTGGTTATTAAGGAAAAACTGGTTACTAGGGTAAAATTGGTAACGAGGGTAAAACTGTTGACAAGAGTATAACTGGTAACGACGGAAAATTGGTAACTAGGGTAAAATTGGTAACTAGGGTAAAACTGATAACTATGGTAAAACTGGTAACTAGGGTAAAACTGATAACAAACGTAAAATTGGTAATTGGGTAATATTGGCTACTAAGATCATAATGGTAACTAGAGTAAAATTGGTAACGAGGGTAAAATTGGTAAAAGAGGGTAAAATTAGTAACGGGGGTAAAACTATAAATGAAGGTAAAACTGGTAAGTAGGGTAAAACTGGTAACTACGACAAAACTGGTAACTATGGTAAAACTGGTAGCTATGGTAAAATTGGTTACTAGGGTAAAATTGGTTACTACGGAAAAATTAAAACTAGTGTAAAAGTGGTAACTAAGATAAAAGTATTAACTAAGGTAAAAGTGGTAATTAGGGTGTAACTGATAACTACAGTAAAACTAGTAACTAAGGAAAAACTGGTAACTAGGGTGAAATTAATTATTAGGGTAAAAACTTGTAACTAAGGTAAAACTGGTAACTAAAGTAAAACTGGTAACTAGGGTAAAACTAGTAACTAGGGTAAAACTGGTAACTAAGGTAAAACTGGTAACTAGGGAAAAATTGTTTATTAGGAAAAAATTGGTTACTAGGGTGTGTTTTAAATGTGATCCGTTTATTACAATTTTATGTAAACTTTAACTTCGTTTTGTATACAGTTCTTTCATTTTATTCATATACGTTAAATTATAGATTTTAGTTATTATTAATTTTGAAAGCTCACAAGTTTTCTAGGTGAGGAGAAAACATCTTCGAAAGGGAATGTTTAAAAATGTAAAACTGTTGTACAGTTGGCACTATTGTAAAATTATTTACTAAAATAATAACAAAATTAGAAACTTGGGTAAAATGGGTAACTACGGTAAAATTCCTACCTGATAAGCTATGCAAAGCTGATAACAAGGTAAAACTGATAATTATGGTTACATTGGTAACTTGAATAAAATTGGTAACAAGGGTAAAACTGTTAACAATAGTATAACTGGTAACAAGTAAAAATTGGTAACTAGGGTAAAATTGGTAACTAAAGTAAAACTGATAACTATGGTGAAACTGGTAGCTAGGATAAAATTGGTAACTAGGGTCATATTGGTTTCAAGGGAAATAATGGTAACTAGAGTAAAATTGGTAACTAACATAAAACTGTTAGCGAGGGTATAACTGGTAACGGTGGTAAAACTGATAACTATGGTAAAAGCTAGAAATGTGGGTTAAATTGGTAAGAAGGGTAAAATTGGTAGTGAGGGTAAAACTGGTAACGATGGTAAAATTGGTAACTAGGTTAAAATTGGCAACTAGGTCAAAAATGGTAACAAGGGCAAAATTGGTAAAGAGGGTAAAATTGGTAACGGGGGTAAAACTATTAATGAAGGTAAAACCAGTAAGTAGGGTAAAACTGGCAACTACGTTAAAACTGGTAACTAGGATAAAACTGGTAACTTATGTAAACCTGATGACTAAGGTAAAACTGCTAACTATGGTAAAATTGGTAATTAGGGTAAAATTGTTTATTAGGAAAATATTGGTTGCTGAAATCTGTTTTAAATGTGGTTTATTTATTACAATTTTTTGTAAACTTTAACCTCGTTTTGTATGCAGTTCTTTCATTTTATTCATATACGTTAAATTATAGATTTTAATTATTATTAATATTGAAAGCTCACAAGTTTTCAAGGTGGAGAGAAAACATCTTCAAATGGGGAATGTTTAAAAATGTAAAAATGATGTACAGTTGGCATTTAACATGCGAATAAATAAGATATAAAATTCTTGCGATTTTGTTACACAAACATCAACAAGCAATCAATTGCCACCCAGAAGTTTACACTAGCATTTGTAACATCAATACTTACGTTTCTCAAAACGATTTTAATAAATTTGCATTCTGTGAAATTCTGTGTTAGACGAGGAAAGTAGCCATCATCACAAAACGAATTATTTATTATAAGTAAAAATGGGAGACTCAATTTATAGTTACTACAGCCCGTTATCAGTCAGAAAAATTTATTTTAACTTTGCACACAATTACCTATAGTTTGAGAAAAAAGCATCACGAAAAATTTTAAGGATCATCTACTTTGCATCTTTGTAGTAGAACAGGTCACTACTCATGAAGATCAAAATGTCTAGAATATATAGAAACCTTTAATAGGCGACAATAATATTATCTGCTCAAAATATACTAATGAGGAGTAAACAGCTTTTACAAATAATTTTTCAATCGCAATGTTGATTAGTAGTCGTAGTTGATTGTAAAGTGAGGTATTTTATTGGATTACTTGTGTTGCACTATAATATGGCTGCGTGGGTTGTGAGGCGTTATTTGCTAAGCGGCACACAGTCAAAAATTGAATTTTAGGATAACAAAAATTTCATAAGTGGTTTATTATATTTTTAAAAAATTGCTTTCTAAGTATTTTCTTATAACAAATGCTTATAACTGGATTAGCCCTATTCTCTACACTGTGGCATCAATGTAAGGGAACTAAAGATGTAATAAAAATATTAGAATCATCTAATTCATTATTTTCAAACCTTTGTTTGAATGTACTTTGACTATCACTACCGTCAGCACACCATTTGTAAATCATTTGTAACTTAATATTAAAGTAATAAGAAGAATCAAAAGTCGATAAAAACTTTCTTTCTGAACCTTTGCGATCCGTCTTACAGTATGGTCTAACAATGTTTGCAAACTTGTCTCACTGATATTTCAGTAGATTAACTATTTGAATCCCGTTGTTTTTGCTGATATTCTTAATACCATATACTGTCTACGTGTAAGTTTAAGAGGAACGAATAATACTAAAGCTTCATCAGGTGTATACGAAACATTAACATCAGTTTTAGCCAGCAATCGTTTCAAACAAGTTGCCTTGTCGGGTGAATATATTATTTTATGCAAAACATCTGCAACATTCATGTTACTACTAAAATGAAGTTTCATTTCAGTAGCCAAGGACAGTTCCCCGGTGTTTAATTTACATAAGCTGTAAACTCTTCGTTTTTGTGTACGATTGTCTGCTTCAAAAAACGATTTTTTCTGGGGACCACGACTGTTTCTATTAGATTTTGAACAGATTTGTTTATATTTAAAAAAGATAGATTTTGTTAAAGCCACTTACTATTTTTTAAATCTGGCAAGTATCTTTTGCTTTTTCTATTTTCAAAGAAGAACAATTCAGAAGTTTTAAATTTTACTCTGTATATTTTTTATATCATCATCAGTAACATTATCGATTCCAATAAAGTCTACGACATAATTAGTTTAGTTAAGTAAGCTAAGGAATATGTATGGGTTGGTTGAAATTTATCTCGTATTCTCAATTTTTCAAAGAGGTCGTTTTTGCTAATATTTATGATCCGCTCTGAAAAGGAAATCGGAAATCGAAACAAGCAAAAAAGGCACGAAAACTATGCGTTTCCTTAAAGTAAGAAAGTGATAAAACTATACAAAAATTAAAAAAAATTGTAACAATGGGTAACTTAAAAACGTCAAGCTTTTAAGTAAAATTATTATTAAAATAAAATGATTTTGGCCCCAAAAATTATAATACACAAAAATAAATAAAGGAACTACTCCACAATTCGATAAACGTATTTTTTCTATTACATATATATACTTTAATATTTCTTTCCATATTTTAAACACTATTTTTTGCACGTCGAATTTTGTTAAAAATCAATTTAAACTGTCTGTAACACATACTCGCAATCCTTAGTTTTAAGCTGATTAAGCCAAACTAAAAGAGAGCGTTTCTGAAAAAAAACAAGGATGCCCAGTTTTAATATCTTGCTTTTACCGTCTTGTTTAAGAGAAAATCTTGGGGTGACGTTTTAAGGTGTCCTACCCAAATAGTTAGTTGAACTTGTGTATGTGCCTTACATACAAGTAGTTATTGGATGCTTAAGGTGAAGTGTCCCAATTGTAATACAAGATTATCTCCCAAAAAACCCTTCGTTTTGATAAGACGGCTAATAGTTATAGTTTGAACTGCGTTAATTATTCAAGTTTGAATAGTATAACAAAAAAGTAGGTTATAGGAGAATAACAACATAAAAAAAATTACAATCAGAAAAAAACACAATTGCATACAAACGCTCCACCACGAGGTGATATAAAACAAAAATTCTAACCTGCGTTAACTTTATACTTTAAGCAAATTTAACAATAATCATCATTCCATCACAACTTTGTCAATAAATTTTGCATTTTGATTGCATTTTACTTGATTGCCATTAACTTACGCAATTGTAACGAAGTGTACATCTAAACCGTTTAACATGAAAAGAAGATGACCCAATTTTTAAAATTACCTCTAGAATAAAATCTAACTTTGCATCGGCGGTGTCTGATTCTCCAAATTTTCCGAGCTGGCGCGGTGTCCGAAGAACAGTGGGTACATCAATAAATATTCACAAAAGATGAAAATTATGAGTAGACGTGCATTTAACGTAACAAATGAAACTTGTTGTAAGTATAATTTATTTCAAAAATGAGGTTTGACATCTAGACGTAACACTATCTAAATCCTCACAATGCGTCTTGTAATACCAGCATGGCTACCATCAACGTATACATAATGCGAATATACCTCTCAACCCCTGATTTAGAAAAAATTTGCATATCTGTCAGTTTTGGATTATATTTAGGTGTATCAATTTTAATTCAAAGTTTTACACCACTACGCATTATTTTGCTGTACTTTTGTGTACATAAAAAAAATTAAATTAATTCAATTTTATGACCTGCTCAGCCTAGTTTTTTAATTGATCACTCATTAATTTTGATTAAAAATTCTAATAATACAACAGTTAGGCAACTCAGCCTTCAATTTTTTGGCAAAGAAACCGTTTGATGTAGTGGTGTGCCCAGCTTGGATATTCCCAACATTTTTAAATCAGGACAAGTTACGGAAGCTAATATTTTCTTAACGAGAACCAATGAAGTGTTTTATAATCTTGTAGCATCAGAACGTTAGAGGAATGTATTGAACGATATTTTGTAGGAATTAGAGCTCTTTGCGTTTGTAAACTGTGTAACGGTTGTTGTTTACAAAAATAACAAAAAAGCGACGGTTCTAGCCGGAACAAACCTGAGGAAAGAAAAAATCTGAAGGGAATTCGGCTCGATGTAACGCACTAAGTTCGTGGAGGATACAGTATTTATAGTAGTTAGAACAGCAGCGTCCGGCTTCGTCACAGAGTCGCGTAGGTCTCTGAAAAACTATAAGAAAATAAACTGCTGGTTTAACAAGGCGCCACCTACTGGATAAAGAAAGCATTAACCGACCAACAGGAGATCAACAGGTTTTACTTAAAATCTAACACGCCAAATCAAACACCAACCAGAAAAAAAAACAGACAATTCAATTCAACAAACAAATCTTAAAATATTAAGAGAATGTGACAGATATAGTGAAACTGTCGCATATAGTTAAGTGAGTTAGCACCAACCTCGCTTAACAATAAACAAGGCTTACAATTAATGTGTCATATTTCGGGTAAGCTTTAGTTATACTCGAGTTAAAATGATCATTCTAATTGAAGATTGGCTGCTATTAAGGCTCTGCGTACACATATCACTTACACACGGCGATTTAAACTAAACTTAAACAAGGATTAAAGGCAAAGCAAACCCAAAAGGCCTTAAGTGTCCGCGACAATTGTTTTAAATAAAGCGCCCCAGCCCGTATTGAGTTGATTAAAACAAACGTTTGGTTTAGGTATGTACACCAAATAAAAATTAGAGATCAAGACGTTCTATGTCATATGTACTTGAGTTTCATACGCATTATTATTATAAATAAGCATAGCTAAAATACTAAAACTTAGCTGTAATCGGTGAGAATGTATTTCGAGAATGAAAGTGTTCTGCTAGCGACGGTATCAACAGTTCAGGAGGTTAGATAGTCCCAGGATTCCTCTTAGGAGATGTGCGGAGAAAAACAAAAGCGATTGACTCCCTCAATGAAGTTATGCATAACCAACCCCTGTAGACGTGGTATCTACCGGTTGTCTGCAGCCAATTAACACGAAACCGTGGTGTTGTCTTTCATTGATAGGAAAGATTCTTAGTCAGCCACTCCAGCGCCTTCAAGAGTTATCCAAGTATAATAGACAACAAGAACATAAGGTTAAACGCAACACGCTAAAAGCATACGTTGCAATTAGAATTAATACAAACGGGAAAAGAAACATAAACAAATGTACTCACGGTGAATTTAGCCGGATTAAACTTAAACACCAATTTGAATTGAAAATCTTGAAACCCACATTAAATAATTTTTGTAGAAATTTCACTTCAAGAAATGCTTTAAAACACCCGCGTGTACCAAACAAAAGGAAGATGTCTGCTGTGCGTCTAGAAAATCAGTCGAATTTGTTTTCCACCAATAGAAAATTAGCAAACTGCTCGCAACATACTACTCGCGATACACGTTTTAAGACGGCGTGACATACGTCCTACATTCGGAAAAAATTCGGAATGTAGGTATAGAGCTTTTCCCGTGCAAGATGTTCCTTATAATTTTTAAATGTTTAGGTT